>CM045466.1:1445048-1477548 GCA_024666655.1 Dascyllus trimaculatus
GTGTAGCTTAATATAACAGTTGAAACCGTTGCTAAATGTTGGGAATGAATGTTGAAGAAGCTAACAGTAGCAGATGTAGTAGCTAAAACACTTAGTTAAACTCAGAAGGAGCATAGCAGCAGAAATAGTTAGCTAGAAGTAGTGAATAAATGTTGAAAATACTGAAACTTATGTGAATAAGAGTTGTTATTGTCAGCTGAAAGAAGCTGGTAGCTAGCTAGTAGTAGAAAAGTATTAAAAGCTAAAAGCAGCAGACATAACAGCTAAAATAATTAGCTAACGTTAGTTGAAAGAGTAGATGGATAGCAGCTGAAATAGTTAGCTACAAGTGACTAAATGTTAAAATGCTAAAATCATGCCTATACTAACTGAAATTGTTAGCTCAAAGTAACTTATAGCTTAATATAACAGTTGAAACCGTTGCTAAATGTGGGGAATGAATGTTGAAGAAGCTAACAGTAGCAGATGTAGTAGCTAAAACACTTAGTTAAACTCAGAAGGAGCATAGCAGCAGAAATAGTTAGCTATAAGTGACTAAATGTTAAAATGCTAAAATCATGCCTATACTAACTGAAATTGTTAGCTCAAAGTAACTTGCAGCAATATAACAGTTGAAACCATTGCTAAGTTTGGGGAATGAATATTGAGGAAGCTAACAGTAGCAGATGTAGTAGCTAAACACAGCTAAACTCAGAAGGAGCATAGCAGCTGAAATAGCTAGCTAGAAGTAGTGAATAAATGTTGAAAATATTTAAACTTATGTGAATAAGAGTTGTTATTATCAGCTCAAAGAAGCTAGTAGCTAGCTAGAAATAGTAGTAGAAAAGTATTAGAAAGCTAAAAGCAGCAGACATAACAGCTAAAATAATTAGCTAAATTCAGTTGAAAGAGTAGTGGATAGCAGCTGAAATAGCTAGAAGTAGTGACTAAATGTTAAAATATTATGTGTAGTTATAATTGTCAGCTCAAAATAGCTAGCAGCTAGCTAGTAGAAGTAGTAAAAAAGTGGTAGAAAGCTAACAGCAGCAGGTGAAGCAGCTGAAATAGTTAGCTAAATTCAGTTGAAAGAGTAGTGGATAGCAGCTAAAATAGTTAGTGACAAACTGACAAAGAAGCTTAAAGTTATTTGTATACGTGACATTGTTAGCTCAGAGTAGCTATTAGCTTAATGTAACAGTTGAAGCAGTTGCTAAATGTAACAAATACATGTTTAAGAAGCTAACAGTAGCAGATATACCAACTAAGGTGGTTAGCAAAATCAGTTGAAAGAGTACTGGATAGCAGCTAAAATAGTTAGCTACATGTAGTGACTAACTGTGAAAAAAGCTAAAAGTTATTTCTATACTTGACATTGTTAGCTCAAAGCAGCTAGTAGCTTAATGCAACAGTTGGTAAATTTAATTTAGTAGTAACTAAAGCCGGATTAAAGTGTAGTGGATAGCCGCTAAAATAGTTAGCAGTTAGCATTGTGGCTAAAATGCTAAAAGTTATGCTTATGCTAGTTGAAACTGTTAGCTTAGTTAGTAGCTTCATATAACAGCTACTTAATATATAAATAATAGAGTTTATTTATATATTTACACATAAACTCTGCAGGCTATGGACAACTTTCAACGTCAGACTTGTTTCTAATGTTAAACAATTAAAACCTGATCCCCAGTCCGTCCAGACGCACTGCTCAGCTGAGTTTTAGTGTTTAAAGGCTGAACTAGAGCAGACAGTGACCGAGCATCAAACCCCCTTCAGTGTCAGCTGGGTGACGACATGGAGCTGCTGGTGACGGTGGAAAACCGCGGCGACGTCAACAGAACCGTCAACTGCAACCTGGACGGGTGCGTCGTCTACTACACCGGCGTCGAAGCCACCGTCTTCAAAAACATGGACTTCAGCATCACCGTGGCGGGAAAGCAGAGTGAGCAGCATCAGCACGGTGGGTTCAGGTGTTAGAAATCAACCCTGTGACGTCGTGATCTGTGTGTGTGTGTGTTGAAGAAAACAGCGTGACCCTGAAGATCCTGGCTGCGGAGTACCTGCCTCACCTGGGCACCCAGATGAACTTCCAGTTCACGCTGAGCGGACGCTCTGAGGACCAGTGGGTGAGCGTCGTCAAGGTGATCACCCTGCTGAGCCCCCCGCTCAACCTGACGGTAAGACATCAGAAACACGACGTGGCATCCAGGAAGACACAGACACAAGAGGTTAATCCACATGTAGGGAAAAACCGACTGTAAATAAAGTCAGAAATCTGTGTTTTTATAATCAGTCATTTGTTCTTTGCTGCTAACTGAATAAAAAGATGTTAATTAAGCTTTAAAGCAAATTTTACTTGATTTAGAGTCACAGAAAAAAAGAAAACTGACTGTTTACATCTTGTTTTTTATTTATGCTGTATTTAAATCTGCTACATATAATTATTTGGTGATATTAGCTGCTAATTAAATGAAAATATATGTACCATAATTAACTGTTATTTTATAGTTAAATTACAGATAATATGCAGTAAAATTACTAGAAAAAAGTCTTTATTGTCTTTATTGTTGACTTTAAAACCAGATATTTATTCACATTTTTGTAAATAACTTCTAACACTGGTCCCATTTTTTGATATTCTTTAATGATTCCATTGCTCAGTTTGATTTAATACATTAACCTTGAAGATAATATCAACCATGTATTTGCTAAATGCTTAAAGTAATTTTAAATGCATGGAAAATAAACCCAGATAGTAGAAACTGTTAACATACGGATGGATAAGCAGGTAAAAGTTGAATAAATGG
Source organism: Dascyllus trimaculatus (assembly GCA_024666655.1). Taxonomy (NCBI): domain Eukaryota; kingdom Metazoa; phylum Chordata; class Actinopteri; family Pomacentridae; genus Dascyllus; species Dascyllus trimaculatus. The sequence goes on from CM045466.1 coordinate 1,447,826, forward strand.
TCAAAATGTAGCTGAAGGTAGGAAATTAAAGTTCAGGTCATTCATTTTAATCTGATATTCAGATGTTAAAGTGACTTTGGGTTCCTGTTGTTCCTTCAGATGAGCGAGCAGCTGGTGACCGTCTTCTTCACCAACCCCTTAAATGAGCCTCTGCACCACGTCTTCATGTTCATGGAGGGGGCTGGAGTCCTGCCCCTTAGGAGGCATTACATCCCGTAAGCAGGCCTCCGACAACACGCCGACCAGCGGTGGGTTGAGCTGCAAACTGAGCACCTTTCTCTTCGTGTTTCAGGAAAGTCGAGGCCAAAGCTTCCATCTCCTGGGCGGAGCCTCTGCTGGCTCGTCGGCCAGGACATCGGCGCGTCGTGGCGGTGTTGTACTGCAGCAAACTGCCCCAGGTGAGCTCCAGCATGCTCAGCTCAATACAGAAACCACCAGAGTGACAGGAAAAACTATTAGTTCAACATTACATCAGTCCTTGAAGAGCTTCTCTGCATTGTGCTGCTCTGTCAGGAAAACGATCCCAAATCCTGAAAGTTTAAAATCATAGCGTTTCATCAAAATCACTTTATTCTACTTAAAGATAAAAATACTAACGGTTTCTACCAAAGCCTATAATGAAAACATACATAGATCTTCTGCTAATACTAGTGATAAATGAAACACATGGAACCAAAGCTCTGTGTAAGTCAGCACATAAATAGTAGCATGCTAACGTTAAGTGCATCCTAGCATGCTAGTAGTGGCTATACTATTATAACATGCTATGTTATCATTAGCTTATTATGCAAGAAGGAGAAAAACATCAGCAAGCCAAAACATTCTATTGTTTAGCATGCATGCTAACATGCTACTGTAACAATGCGGCTGTAAGACACCACAAAAATTAGCATGACTCCTCTGTAAACACGCTAACATGCTAACATGCTAACATGCTGCTATAGTTATGTGACGGTAAAATACCATAAACATTAGCATTACTCCTCTGTGATCATGCTAGCATGCTGCTATAGTTATGTGACTGTAAAATACCATAAACATTAGCATGACTCCTATGTGATCCTGCTAACATGCTACTGTAGCTATGTGACTGTAAGACACCATAAACATTAGCATGACTCCTGTGTGATCGTGCTAACATACTAACATGCTAGTGTAGCTATGTAACTGTAAAACACAACAAACTTTAGCATGACTCCGGTTTGATCATGCTAACATACTAACATGCTACTGTAGCTACGTGACTGTAAGAAACCACAAACATTAGCACAACTACTCTGTGATCATGCTAATATGCTACTGTAGCTATGTGGCTGTAAAACATTATAAACATTAGCACAACTCCTCTGTGATCACGCTAGCATGCTACTATAGTTATGTGACTGTAAAACACAACAAACATTAGCACGACTCCTCTGTGGTCATGCTAACATGCTAACATGCTACTGTAGCTATGCGACTGTAAAACACCACAAACATTAGCATGAGTCCTCTGTGGTCATGCTAACATGCTAACATGCTTGTTGTGTTTTTTCAGGTGTTCGGTCACTTGGACGTCTTCATCTCCCCACCACCGCTGACCTACGCATAACCTGGCTGAGTGGGCGGAGCCAGCAAAAAGCACCACTTCCTGCTGTGATGATTCTTTTCTTCTTCTATGAATCAAATTTAAAACAGAAATCTGATTTTTTATGAGTTAATTCCACAGATATGGAGGTTTTTGCGGCTGTTTTGTGCAACATTTGGCAGAACTTTATTCTAGTCCCTCTGTTTGGAACGTAAACACACAGAAACAGGTTCAGATAGCTCCACCTGTAGATGACAATAACATTAATAACAGTAATTACACATACTTATAATAACACAGACTACATTATGTGTTGTAAATCGTTCATTAATTGTTCCTAAATGCTAATCAGGTTAAAGTTCACATGCCTGGTAAATCTAGTTTTAGTTCAGGTTCTAGTTTAATGTTTAAACTCTGGTCATAAATCAAACAAGTTTATATTTTAGCCTCCAGTCTGTGGATAAAAACCTGTTTAATCCTTTATTTCAGCCTCTCTCTGGATAAAAACGTGATTTTTTACCTTTTTTCTCTTTTCTCTGTGCCTTAATTACCTTCTAATGACGCTGAGCACTAACAATAAAAGCAGATTCAAAACCACTGAGGGTGTCACTGTTCATTATTATGTTTACCTAATGAGAAAAGAGCAGTTAACAGAAAATTAAAAGGAATAAAAGGAGTTTTTTAAAAGCCCACAGGAGAAAAGAATAACTTTCACCAGATGAGTCCAAATGTTGTAGAAATTATTCACATAATTATTCTGTTTTCTAGTAAATTCTGCTGTTTTTAGTGTGAATAAAAGTCAGAGGACTGTCATGTCTGTTCCGGCCACTAGAGGGAGCTGACACTGACATTATGTTGCCCTGGTGCTCAAATGAATGAACATGAACATATAATGAAACATCCACTAGAGGGCGCTCAACAGTAATTTAAAAAATAATGCAACACGTGTGACTCTGTGAGGAGGCTACTGTAGATATGTGACTGTAAAACACCACAAACATTAGCAGGACTCCTCTGTGATCATGCTAACATGCTAGCATGCTACTGTAGCTATATGACTGTAAAACACCACAAACATTAGCATGACTCCTCTGTGATCATGTTAACATGCTAGCATGCTATTGTAGCTGTGTGACTGTAAAACACCACAAACATTAGCATGACTCCTCTGTGATCATGCTAACATGCTAGCATGCTATTGTAGCTATGTGACTGTAAAACACCACAAACATTAGCATGACTCCTCTGTGATCATGCTAACATATTAAGATGCTAGTGTAGCTATGTAACTGTAAAACACCACAAACATTAGCATGACTCCTCTGTGATCATGCTAACATGCTACTGTAGCTATGTGACTGTAAAACACCACAAACATTAGCATGACTCTTCTGTGATCATGCTAACATGCTAGCATGCTATTGTAGCTATGTGACTGTAAAACACCACAAACATTAGCAGGACTCCTCTGTGATCATGCTAACATGCTAGCATGCTACTGCAGCTATGTGGCTGTAAAACACCATAAACATTAACATTACTTCTCTGTGATCATGCTAACATATTAAGATGCTAGTGTAGCTATGTAACTGTAAAACACCACAAACATTAGCATGACTCCTCTGTGATCATGCTAACATGCTAGCATGCTATTGTAGCTATGTGACTGTAAAACACCACAAACATTAGCATGACTCTTCTGTGATCATGCTAACATATTAACATGCTAGTGTAGCTATGTAACTGTAAAACACCATAAACATTAGCAGGACTCCTCTGTGATCATGCTAACATGCTAGCATGCTATTGTAGCTATGTGACTGTAAAACACCATAAACATTAGCAGGACTCCTGTGTGATCATGCTAACATGCTAGCATGCTATTGTAGCTATGTGACTGTAAAACACCATAGACATTAGCACGACTCTTCTGTGATCATGCTAACATGCTAATAATAATAATTAATAGTAATAATGATGACCGTCCTCCAAAATGCTTTTAACAAACCACTTTTTTCACAGGGTTAAAAAGTTTAATGTGTTTAAAAGTCATTTATTTAAATTAAGTTAATGTTTGTTTAATTTGTCAGTCAGAGTTTTGGATGTGTCCTTGAGGGATCATTCATCTGCTGAGTAACATTTATTGTTTTTAGCTCCTAGTGGTTGCAGGTTTAGAACTGGACCACCATGTATTGATGTCTAACTGGCAGCGCCCCCTAGTGGCTGTAATAATAAACATTTCCATGACAGATCGGCGTCCTGTGACCACTGCTGAGGTGTTTGTGCTTCTTCTGCTGTGTGTTGATGTGAAACACTGCAGACCTTCGGACTGAACTCTGTGTGCTGCTGTTTGTTGTGTAACCTCAGGTGTAGTTCAGCCGATCCGCCACCAGGAGGCGCCGTCAGCCTTCACCACAGCTACGACCTCGTTCACACGTCCCAGGTCACTGTGTGTCTGTGTGGCCTGAACTCATCTTTACGTTGATAAATCCACCCTCAGCTGCTGGTTTCTGTCTCTGTGATCAATTAAAATCGAGCTCATGAGTTTGCTGCTGAAGGGCCTTTTGTCAGGGTCCAGTTTTAATATGGAGCACATTCCTAAATCTGTGGGGGCCTCGAGCACACTTCTACTCAGGGGCCCCTCACAGGTTTATTAAACCTGCAGTGGGGGTTACAGTTGACGCTCTGCAACCTGTTTTCTAATTAGTCACATGACAGAAACGATGAGCAGTAACACCGGGGGCCTCCTGGGGGCGTCCTGGGGGCCTCCTGGGGGCCTCCTGGGGGCGTCGGGCCCCTCAGACCTCTAACCTGAGCCCCCAGCTCTTCTGTAACCTGCTCATCCTGAATCTAAACCTGCGTGTGCTCTTCACAGGTGTCGACTCGCCCATCCCCCACCCCCGGCAACAGGTGAAGCCGTCGCCATGGCAACTGTATCTAAAGTATCAGCATCACCAAACTGGTCGGTCCAGATCGGCTGCGGCTCACGAACACTCACCCGACGGCGGACTCCTCAGACCCGCCAGGCCGCTGTGGGCGACAGTGGGGGCCGTGGCCTGAAGGGGGCGCTGCAGGAGCAGAGCACCAGCGTGGACCTCCCATCTCTGTCCTCCGTCACATGGTGTAAGGGCACAGAATATCAAATACTCACCTGAGAACAGTCCAGTATTCAGGCTGCAGCGCCCCCTGCTGTTAGCTTCCACATAGAACAAGTCGCTCAGTCTATCAGCTACAGAGAAAAGCTGCTGTCTTATAACTTCTTTTCTTTATTCATGTATTTAAAGCTTCTTTCTTTGACATTATGACTCCCAGCAGGGGGCGCTGCAGGGAGAAGTGATTTTTTTGTGAATATTTTATATTTTATGCAAATATTGACAAACTTAAATCTGTTTCTGCTGTAATGTTTGACATTTTAACTTCAGGAGTTTGACTTACTTTAGGAGCCTCTAGTGGACACTTGATGAACTGCAGTTTGGCTTCATGTTGAAAGTTGCTGCTTGGAGTCACTTCATGCTAAAGCTAACTAGCATGTTTCATTTTAGTGTCACAGAGACATTTTTTGGTAAAGTTTGACATTTTGACATTAGAAGTTTGACTCGCCTTCTAAGTCATGGAGGTTGAAGCTTAGACTCACTTTATGCTAAAGCTAACCAGCATGTTGAATTGGACTTTTCTGTGACTGTTTTTTGATGAATATTTTATATTTTATGCCAAAAAATTGACAACTCAGTCACCTCATGCTAAAGCTAACTAGCATGTTTGATTTTAATTTCCTGTAGGCACAGGCATACACACAGCAGGGGGCGCTGTAGAGAGACGTGATTTTTGGTAAATATTTGATATTTTATGCAAATATTGACAAACCTAAAGCTACTTTCGCTGTAAAGTTTGACATTTTAACATCAGGGGTTTGACTAACTTTTGTAGCCTCTAGTGGACACTTGAGGAACTGCAGTTTAGGCTTTATGTTGGAGGTTGCTGCTTAGAATCACCTCATGCTAAAGCTAACTAGCATGTTTAACTTTCTGTGGGTGCTGGCATCTACCCAGCAGGGGGCGCTGCAGAGAGACTGTTCTTTGGTAAGTATTTCATGTTTTATGCAACAAAAAATCTGATATTAAATCTATTTGTGCTGTAAAGTTTGACACATCAGGATGTAAACAAGTAAACATGTAAACATCGTTTTAACTTCAGGAGTTTGACTCTCTTCTGGAGCCTCTAGTGGACACTTGAGGAACTGCAGTTTAGGCTTCATGCTGGAGGTTTCTGCTTAGAATCACTTTATGCTAAAGCTAACTAGCATGTTTAATTCAAGTTTCTGTAGGTGCTGGCATCCACCCAGCAGGGGGCGCTGCAGAGACACAGGATTTTTTTGTGAATATTTGATATTTCATGCAAATATTGACAAACTCAAAGCTATTTCTGCTGTAATGTTGACATTTTAACTTCAGGGGATTAACTCATTTTAGGGGCCTCTAGTGGACACTTGAGGAACTTCAGTTTAGGCTTCATGCTGGAGGTTGCTGCTTGGAGTCACCTGATGCTAAAGCTAACTAGCATGTTTGATTTAAGTTTCTTGTAGGCACCAGCATCCACCCAGCAGGGGGCGCTGCAGAGAGACGTGATTTTTTGTGAATATTTTATGAAAATATTGGCAAACTTAAAACTATTTCCCCTGTAATGTTTGACATTTTAACAGCAGGAGTTTGACTCTCTTCTGGAGCCTCTAGTGGACACTTGAGGAACTGCAGTTTGGCTTCATGCTGGAGGTTGCTGCTTAGAATCACCTCATGCTAAAGCTAACTAGCATTTTTGATTTCAATTTCAGAGAGACTTTATTTTGTAAATATTTGGTATTTTATACAAAAAAACTGACAAACTTTAAATCTGTTTCCCCTGTAATGTTTGACATTTTAACATCAGGAGTCTGACTTGCTTTAGGAGCCTCTAGTGGACACTTGAGGAACTGCAGTTTAGGCTTCATGTTGGAGGTTGCTGCTTGGAGTCACCTCATGCTAAAGCTAACTAGCATGTTTGATTTAACTTTCTGTGTGTGTTGGCGTCCACCCAGCAGGGGGCGCTGCAGAGGCAGGAGCTCCGGACCAGATTAACGGTGAATGAAGATCCTCCTCCTGGTCTCTGAGGGGTTCTGGAGTCCTGGTCTCTGAGGGGTTCTGGTCTGACTGGTCTACAGGCCTGATGCCCTCAGAGCTCCGTCTGGTTTCAGACCTGCTCCACGCTGAAGGCCTCAGGCTGGAAGGCAAACAACTGTTACCTACAAATCATCCGTCACTATTGGAAACCGGTTTTTCTCCCCCTCCTCCCTCCTCCCTCCTCCCTCCTCCTCCTCCTCCTCCCTCCTCCTCACATGTCCGAGCTGCTCCTCGTTCCTTTTCCTTTTTTCTTGCTGCCTCTTTTCGCCGCTGCGAGGAAACACAGACGCTGAGAGGTGAACATGTGTTTTTGAAGCTGGCCGGAGCAGCATGTGCTCGTCATCCCCCACGCTGCCGACAGGTGTTGGCTTCATGTGACTGCTGCCTGTCCGGACAGCGCTCCAATGGAGGAGGAGGAGGAGGAGGAGGAGGAGGAGGAGGAGGAGGAGGAAGGGAGCGGAGAAGTTTCATCAACAACAACTGTGTCAACTGGCAGCGTTGGGAAACCTCCAGCTCGGATCTCCTCTCTGGGCTCAGGGATGCCTCTCTCCCTCCTCCTCCTCCCTCCCTCCTCCCTCCTCCTCCTCCTCCTCCCTCCCTCCTCCTCCTCCTCCTCCTCCTCCTCCTCCTCCTCCTCCTCCTCCTCCTCCTCCTCCTCCTCCTCCCCTCCGCTGGATGAATGGATGAATCCACCCTTTTGTTGGCGATGGTTCGTTCCTTGGCAACGGCTCCATGGTTACAGTCCAATAAATAACATCACACTCGCTCCTCTGCAGGCCGGGATGCAGCAGCAGCAGCAGCCCTTCAGCTGGACTCGTCCTCAGTCCTGCAGCGAAAAAACAACTTTTTATTTTCAAACAGCCGAAGAACGATTTAAACCGTCAGATGCTTCCTGTTAATGTTGAACTGAAGATTGTTACCAGTAATTTAGGTGAAAATCACAGAAAGAATGAAAGTAAACTGTATAAAAAATAGAGTTAAACAGAAAATCCTCATTAGAAATCTGCATTTTTATTAAAGGTCATTTATTCTTTTACATCGTTCGACCATAAAATGACAGTTTGACTTTGTTTAAATGAGCTTAAATATCTTTATTTTGCAGATTTATCTCCTGTTTATGTTCAATTACAGAGAATATCTGTTAAAATCGCAGATAAAAAACCCCAAAAACAAGCCACAAGTACATAAATGTCCATAACAAAGCGTTTATTTTAAGGTTTTTTTGTTAAATTCTAGAATATTATCAGTTATTTAGGTAAAAATCACAGAAAAAAATGATTAAAAAAAACATTTAAACAGAAAGTCCTCATTAGAAATCTGCATTTTTACACATTTTAATTTATTCTTTTACATCGTTTGACCATAAAATGACAGTTTGACTTTGTTTAAATGAGCTTAAATATCATTATTTTACAGATTTATCTCCTGTTTATGTTAAATTACAGATAATATTTATTAAAATCACGAAAAAAATACATAATAAAACAAAAACGAGTCAAACTGAACATAAAGTCCAAAGAAAACATGTTTATTTTAAGGTTTTTTGTTAAATTTTAGATTATTATCAGTAATTTAGGTAAAAATCACAGAAAAAAATGATTTAAAAAAACAGCTATCAGAAAATCCTCATCAGAAATCTGCATTTCTATAAAATTTTAAGATAAAATGAGGTTTTACTGCGTTTAAATGAGCTTAAATGTCTTTATTTTACAGATTTATCTCCTATTTAGTTTAAATGACAGATAATAAATATTAAAATCACAGAACAAAATAAAAAATAAGGAACAAAAACAAGCCAAAAGCATATAAATGTAAAAAAAAACATGTTTATTTTAAGGATTTAACTGTTGTTTTACAGATTTTCCCTTTTTATATTAAATTACAGAAATCAGCATTTTTACAGAAGATAATTATTATTATTTTTACAACATTTGACCATAAAATTACTCCGATTAATTTTATTTAAATCAACTAAAAACAGACGTATTTTACAGATGTTTGTTTATTTATTTATAGATGCCTTTATTTGAAATAAAACAACATGTATATTAACGGTTATTACAAAGACGGTAACCAGTAAAACCCCAGAAAAAAAAGATTTAATTTACCAAACAGGTCAAACTATAAATAATGTCCCCTTCAAAACTCTGTTCTTATTTATTTATTTATTTATTTATTTCCTACAACTAACTATGAATTTCAAATTCAATTTTATTTATATTTTTTATTTTATTTTATTTTTTATTAATATTATTTATTTTTATTTTTATTTCTCTTTTTATTTTTTAAATTTTTACCTTTTATTGTTTTGTTAAATTACTGATAACATCCATTAAAATCACAGGAAAACGATTAATTCACACGTCGACTATAAGAACCGGACTTTATTCTCTGTTCCTCCTTTAAAAAGATGAGTTTATATATTTATTTAACACAACTGGACCCTGAGAGGAGCAACGACACTGTAAAAACAAGAAGCAGGAAATAAACGTACTGAGGCATGATGGGAAAATAACCAGCCGTGTGTGTGTGTGTGTGTGTGTGTGTGTGTGTGTGTGAGTGTGTGTGTGTGTGTGTGTGTGAGTGTGTGTGTGTGTGTGTGTGTGTGTGTGTGTGTGTGAGTGTGTGTGTGTGTGTGTGTGTGTGTGTGTGTGATTAATCTGAATTGAAAAGTGGCCGGTTGAGGTGAAAAGCTCTGATTGGATTAGTGATGTAATGTCGTTATCTGCTTTCTGAGTGTGTCGGCTGGTTTTGCTGCTGCTGTGAGGACCCGGGGCCGCTGGTCCGGAGCCCCGGCCTCCGTCAGGAACAGAAACCCAGCGGGGTCCAGGTGGAGTCTGAGGATGAGGCCCGTCCGGTGGTCTGGTGGAAGCTGGAGCTGCTGCTGTGGAGCCGTCAGCTTGGTTTCAGCTGTCGACACGACGCCTGCTTCTGTCACCTTAAACCTGCAGCTCCGACAGGTGACCAGATAAAAATAAAGTCGGCTCAGTCGGATCCAACAATGGATCCTCATTCTAGAGGGCTTCTCTGGTCCTGGACCTGGTTCCAGGGTCCAGCAGCAGCATTCAGTGAACACCAGGAGCGACCAGCAGGGGGAGCCCTTTCAGATTAGAAACTCATCAGCGGCGTCGCTTCTTCTTCTGTGGTGGCTTTGAAGGCGCCCACTGGAGGGTCAACGCCATAGACATATATACGTAGACGCCGCGTTGACTGCTGCTGCTGATTGGAGCCGACGTGCCTACGCGGCGGCCATCTTGGTACAGTGCCACTCGCCCCTACAGTGCATTACGTCTATAGAGGAATGACATGTCTGCACTATAAAAGTGATCATAAATCCATCAGTTGTCAACATATATGGTTTGTTACAAATGTCAGACATAAATAGAACAAAAGCATCCAAGCATCCTGTGTCAAAGCTACATGTGTGACGTTTTTAACAAACCAAACCGTTTAGAAATCGGTTGAAAATTCAGTGAATAATTCTACTTTAAGATTGTGGAGTACCTCTTACCTCCATAGACGCACATTCACTCCCCCCTCTGCTAGCCCTGTACCAAGATGGCGGAGCTTTAGGCACGTCCCTCCACAGTCAGTGTCAATCAGTTCATCTGCTTCCACCCTGACATGTCCATGAGCTTCACTGATCCCCAGAGGATGAACCAGATGTGCTGAAGGTCTTCCTCTCAGCTCCCATCATGTCTTTGCTGCCCTCAGACAAGGTGAAGTTCTCAGGACTCCGGCCCACAAAACCTCCCTTGGACCTTCTGGTTCTTCCGGTTCAGGACTTCTTCAAAGGGGTCCCGGACCAGACGAAGCCCTCCTCGTGAACCTGGTCCGTTCAGCCAGGTTTGACTTCACTGTGTTAAAACAGAGACACAGACTGACTCAGATGTTCATGGAACCAGAGGAGGAACCAAACGTTCTGGAGACCTTCAGCAGCTGAAAACGTTGTTGGCAACAGCAACTTTCTTCAGGAGGCGGCTGATGGAGGCTGATGGAGGCTGATGGAGGCTGATGGAGGCTAATGGAGGCTGATGGAGGCTAATGGAGGCTGTTGGAGGCTGTTGGAGGCTGATGGAGGCTGATGGAGGCTAATGGAGGCTAATGGAGGCCAATGGAGGCTGGATGGAGGCTAATGGAGGCTGATGGAGGCTAATGGAGGCTAATGGAGGCCAATGGAGGCTGGATGGAGGCTAATGGAGGCTGATGGAGGCTAATGGAGGCTGATGGAGGCTGTTGGAGGCTGATGGAGGCTGATGGAGGCTGTTGGAGGCTGATGGAGGCTGATGGAGGCTGTTGGAGGCTGATGGAGGCTAATGGAGGCTAATGGAGGCCAATGGAGGCTGGATGGAGGCTAATGGAGGCTAATGGAGGCCAATGGAGGCTGATGGAGGCTAATGGAGGCTGATGGAGGCTGTTGGAGGCTGATGGAGGCTGATGGAGGCTGTTGGAGGCTGATGGAGGCTGATGGAGGCTAATGGAGGCTAATGGAGGCCAATGGAGGCTGGATGGAGGCTAATGGAGGCTGATGGAGGCTGATGGAGGCTAATGGAGGCTAATGGAGGCTGATGGAGGCTAATGGAGGCTGATGGAGGCTGTTGGAGGCTGATGGAGGCTGATGGAGGCTAATGGAGGCTAATGGAGGCTGGATGGAGGCTAATGGAGGCTGATGGAGGCTGATGGAGGCTAATGGAGGCCAATGGAGGCCAATGGAGGCCGATGGAGGCCAATGGAGGCTGATGGAGGCTGGATGGAGGCTGATGGAGGCCAATGGAGGCCGATGGAGGCCAATGGAGGCTGGATGGAGGCTGATGGAGGCAGGATGGAGGCTGATGGAGGCCGAAGGAGGCCAATGGAGGCCAATGGAGGCCGATGGAGGCCAATGGAGGCTGATGGAGGCTGATGGAGGCTGATGGAGGTTGATGGAGGCTGATGGAGGCCAATGGAGGCTGGATGGAGGCTAATGGAGGCTGATGGAGGCTAATGGAGGCTAATGGAGGCCAATGGAGGCTGGATGGAGGCTAATGGAGGCTGATGGAGGCTAATGGAGGCTGATGGAGGCTGTTGGAGGCTGATGGAGGCTGATGGAGGCTGTTGGAGGCTGATGGAGGCTGATGGAGGCTGTTGGAGGCTGATGGAGGCTAATGGAGGCTAATGGAGGCCAATGGAGGCTGGATGGAGGCTAATGGAGGCTAATGGAGGCCAATGGAGGCTGATGGAGGCTAATGGAGGCTGATGGAGGCTGTTGGAGGCTGATGGAGGCTGATGGAGGCTGTTGGAGGCTGATGGAGGCTGATGGAGGCTAATGGAGGCTAATGGAGGCCAATGGAGGCTGGATGGAGGCTAATGGAGGCTGATGGAGGCTGATGGAGGCTAATGGAGGCTAATGGAGGCTGATGGAGGCTAATGGAGGCTGATGGAGGCTGTTGGAGGCTGATGGAGGCTGATGGAGGCTAATGGAGGCCAATGGAGGCTGGATGGAGGCTAATGGAGGCTGATGGAGGCTGATGGAGGCTAATGGAGGCCAATGGAGGCCAATGGAGGCCGATGGAGGCCAATGGAGGCTGATGGAGGCTGGATGGAGGCTGATGGAGGCCAATGGAGGCCGATGGAGGCCAATGGAGGCTGGATGGAGGCTGATGGAGGCAGGATGGAGGCTGATGGAGGCCGAAGGAGGCCAATGGAGGCCAATGGAGGCCGATGGAGGCCAATGGAGGCTGATGGAGGCTGATGGAGGCTGATGGAGGTTGATGGAGGCTGATGGAGGCCAATGGAGGCCAATGGAGGCCAATGGAGGCTGATGGATGGAGGCCAATGGAGGCTAATGGAGGCTGATGGAGGCTGATGGAGGTTGATGGAGGCTGATGGAGGCTAATGGAGGTTGATGGAGGCTGATGGAGGCTAATGGAGGCCGATGGAGGCTGATGGAGGCTGATGGAGGCTAATGGAGGCTGATGGAGGCTGATGGAGGCTAATGGAGGCTGATGGAGGCTGATGGAGGCTGATGGAGGCTGATGGAGGCCGATGGAGGCTGATGGAGGCTGATGGAGGCTGATGGAGGCTAATGGAGGCTGATGGAGGCTGATGGAGGCTGATGGAGGCTAATGGAGGCTAATGGAGGCCAATGGAGGCTGATGGAGGCTGATGGAGGCTGATGGAGGCTAATGGAGGCTAATGGAGGCTAATGGAGGCTGATGGAGGCTGATGGAGGCTGATGGAGGCTAATGGAGGCTGATGGATGGAGGCCAATGGAGGCCAATGGAGGCTGATGGAGGCTGATGGAGGCTGATGGAGGCTGGATGGAGGCTGATGGAGGCTGATGGAGGCAGGATGAAGGCGATGAAGGCGATGGAGGCTGATGGAGGCTGATGGAGGCTGATGGAGGCTGATGGAGGCTGAAAAAACTGCACTCCTTTAACACAGTATTCTTGTTTTTGTAGTTTTTGTTTTTGTAGTTTTTGTAGTTTTTGTTTTTGTAGTTTTGTAGTTTTTGTTTTTGTAGTTTTGTAGTTTTTCTTTGAGCTTAAAGGAGCAGGTTTATTTTCTACTTTACTGTTTAAACACTAATAACTTGACTTTAATCTTCATATTTCAGGTTTCAGATGATTTTAATCCACTTTAGCGTCTCTTTAAACCATTAAATGTGACTCTTTTCCTCTTTACTTCATGTTTCGGGGCCTCTGACTCCACCTTTAACGTCTAAAGTGACATTACTTCACTGTGACGTCACGTCTAAGGCCTCACATGTCATTAATTTCGCTGTGACTTGACTGTGGATGTAAACAAAGCTTCAAAGTGCGCTGATTGCTTCACCAACACCTCCCCGGAGCAGCAGCAGCTTCTTCCAACCCCCCTCCGGCTGACGGTTGGCATCCTCGCTCTCTCTCTCTCTCTCCGCGCTCCAAATCCCGCGATAACTCCCCCTTCCCCTCCCGCTTCTTCCCCGCTCAAACCTCGCGATAGTTGCCGCTGCTGCTCCTGCAGTGTGGCTGGATGGTTTCTTATCTTTGAACACCTTAAAGTCGGCGCAAAACGATAAAACAAGCGGCCGAATGTGAAATTTTACGCAGCAGAAGGGAGAAAGAGCCGCTTTGGGAGGTTTGGAGGGAGAGTTGCGGATAAGTCAGCAACAAGTGGCGGAAATGTGAGCGTGGTGAAGGTTTAAAGTGCGTATTTAGTGCGTAAAGTTGTGGATAAAGGCGTAAATAGTGCGGATTCGTGGAGTGGAGACGGTGAGAAAGCGGGATGCTGCTGCGTAAAAACGCAGAAGTTACGCGTGTCCGTGCGTAAAGACAGAGATGCTTGGTGGCCACGTCCCCTTGGAGACTGGAGAGACAACACGTGATGAGCTTTACTTATCAGGTTTAGAGGGAGAGAGACACCGAGACACGCCGAGAGAGCGAGAGAGAGAGCGAGAGAGAGAGAGAGAGCCGGAGGGGGGACGGAGCTGCTGGGAGTCCCGGAGCGCAAAAGACGCAAAAACACATCTTCAAAGTGACGCTTTTCTCCTCCGGACGGCGGCTTTCCTCGAGTTTTTCTACTCTCCGGGAGAGGAGAGCGAAGGAAGAAGGGAGGAAGAGCCGCAGAGAGGAGGAGGGAGGGAGGGAGGGAGGAGAGAGGAGGGAGGAGGAGGAGGGGAGGAGAAGCCGGAGTAAAGTTTGTCCAAGTTTGCACATCCCTTCGGAAACGCCATTTTGATTCCTCTCCTCTCCGGAGCGAGTTTGCAGCCTCTCTCTCCCCCTGTGCTTTTTTCCCTTTTACCATCCACCATCCTCATCTTCATCTTCTTCATCATCACCCTCGCCCCCACCACCACCACCACCACCACCATCATCATCCTCCTCGCCACGATGTCTCGGCGCAAGCAGCCCAACCCCAACAAAGTGAAGCGTAAGTCTGCTGCCCTCCTGACTCTCCATCGCTGCGTCTTTCGCCTCCTTTCCGCTCCTCCGTCGATGTTTCCGCTAAACTTTGCGCTGTTTTCGGGTTTTGGGGCTAAAACTTTGCGCGGAGATGGGAGGCTCGTGCTGCTCTCCTCTCTCCGGGCTGCTTCCTAGTTCGATGCGCATCCAAGCGGTGGAATTCAGCCTCTTCCTCATTCAGCGGCTCCTCACCGCCGCGCTGCGCTGCTTTTCGTGTGTCTTTGCTGCTTTTTGTTCACTTTTTGGTGCAACTTTTTGCCCCCCCGGGGGCAGTTAGTGGCGCTGGTTGCCCCGCGGGGAGGGCGGCGGGACGGGGCTGGGGGGTGGGGGGGCGGGGGTTCAAAGTCTGCTCGCCGCCGGAGTCGAGCATCCATATCTCGGGTGCACTTTGGTCGGAGCCTCGCTGCTAGTGGCCATGTGTGAAGCTACCAGGCAAGCTGACGGCAGCGAGCACCGCCGCCCCGGCCGAGCCCTTTCACAATAAAACCACCTGTTGCTGCGCACCGAGATGGAGCGTCCTGCTGGTGAGGATGTTCGGCTCTGAGCGGCTGTTTGGAGGCTTTGTCTCTTCGTGCCTGCAGCTGATGGTTGTTTCTGCTTCTGATGAGTTTGTAAAGCAGTTGTTTTGTCAGTTTAAAGTCCAATCTGAGCAGAATATTCACATTTAATGAGCTGCAATCGGACAAGTTTGAGCTTTTTCTTTGGAGGAGGTTGAAAATCGATAAATCAATCTGCAGCCTTTTAAGCGCTGAAGGTGGTTTTTAATTATTACTGAGCAGATCTGAGTGAATATTTGGATGTTTTATAAGCTTCTATCTCGTCGTACCTGCAGCTCTTTGACTCTCGGTGGTTTGTTTTGTCGATTAAATGTCAGGAAACGTCTCTTTTTATGTCACAAACCAGAAAATAGTCACACTTTAGAATCTGCAATTAGAGATTCGAGGCTTTTTTTGTCTAAAAATCATCCGATCAGATCATCTGAACAGTTAAAAACCAATCAACTAATCGATTAATCAATGCAGCTTTAGCCTTTAGCTCTGTAGCAGCACCTTTATCGATCATTTTACGGTTAATTAACTCGTCGTTTAGTCGATTAAATGTCAGGAGATGTTTAGTTTAGTGTCACAAACCAGGAAATAGTCACGTTTAAAAAGAGGATTTAACAGTTTTAATCTAAAACCAGTCGACTGGTTGGAGAATCGTCAGGAGTTGTTCAGGTTTTCAGGTTTAATTCGGGCGTTTCCTCTTAAAGCATCACCTGAGCTGAGTGTTTACAGACCAATCAGCCGATCGATTGATCAGCGCAGCTTCTGACGGCGGCTCATCAGTGGCTGTTTGGTGCTTTGTGTTCAGTTAAACGGATTAAAGCCCCGAAAGCAGAAAGAATTCACACTGAAGCCGCTGCCGTCGGAGAATTTAGGCTTTTATTTTGTTAAAAGTGACTCAATCCGACCATCAGAAACCGATCGATCGATGCAGCTGCAGCCTTTCGTGCTCTTTTCTTAACATTATCAGTTATTTCTGGGCGATTAAACGTCAGAATGTTCCGTTTTCCATCATTAAAAACCACAAAATCGTCACTTTTTTCCGTGAAATCCACCAGACTGATCGATCGTTGGCTGATTTTAGTCGATCAGATCATGAAAGTAGTGGATGAACTGATCCGTTGAAGCTTATTGATGCCATTTATTGACTTTACATCGTTTTAAAGTTCAGCTATTGAGGTTACTGTTGGGTTTGTTGTCAGTTTAAAGAGCTTTTTCCTGGATGTTGTGCTTCTGTCTGCTGCTTTAGCTCCTCTATGAGCTTCCAGGCGGCTCCACAGTGAACTAATGATGCATTTCATCGCAGCTCGTCTCCAGTGTTTGTGCAGAAACTCACTTTTTAAATGTCAAACTCTGACTTTGTCTCTCGCTGGTCGTCCGTCTTTCGGCCTGTTCGGCTTCCAGAGCTGCATTTCTGGACCTTTATTGTGAAAATACGCCTCATAGGTGCATTAATTTGCCTTTAAACTGCTTCAAACATGACTTTATTGAGCTTTGTGGTCCTTTAAACTCATGTTAACGTTGAATTTTAGCAGCACTGTTCCATTTTCTGTTTCGCGGCCTCATCAGAAACTTTCACATGCTTTTATTTTGGTAAATTTGAGCCTCAAACTGCTTTTATTCTGCATCAAATGTGGCTTCAGAGCAGACATGGTGGTTTTCTTCCACTTTAGCTCGACCTGATGTTTGTCTTTTGCCTGTTTTCTGTCCTTTGCATTGATTTAAGCCGTTTTAAACAGGAGGATATGAACACGTTTGTCACTTTGATGCGTCTCCAGCAGCTTCTTCAGCTGCTGTTTGACACCAACACACATGGATATCTGAACGTTTCAGTGCCTTAACGGTGATTTTAGTGTCTGATTCATGGCCATGTGGCGGCTTATATTGTGTTTATTAGTGACTTTATGGGTCCATAGGTTATATTTCTTCACTTATAGAAACACTTTATGCTCATTTTTCATCATTACTTCGACTCTAGCGGCTTAAATGTGCGTCTGTATCGTGTTGTAGGAGTTTGTTCTCGCTCTCTGCTGCCTGTAGCTCCACTGAGTCTTTGTGTCTTTACTGGTTTCGGCGTCTTTCTTTAACTGAAGTCTAATATCTTGGATTTATTAGTGGCTCTCTGAACTTCCAGGGCTTCACGGTGCGTCTGCATCGTGTTTTAAAGCTTTCTCACTGTGATAACCTGTTTATTCTCACTTTAAGGCGCCTTCAGCTCGACTTAACGTGTGTTTTTTGCTTGTTTTGGGCTCTTTCTGTTCATTTAAGTGTATTATTCTGTATTTATTAGCAGCTTTATGAGTCTGAAGGGTCACAAATATGAGCTACGTGCATATTTGGTCATTTATAAGAACACTTTATGTTGATTTTACATTATTACACTGACTCTGGTGGCTTTATGGTGCGTCTATGTCCTGTTTTAGAAGCTTTCTTGCTGTGATAACCTGTTTATTCTCATTTAATGTGTGTTTTTTTGCTTGTTTTGAGGCTTAACACATTAACATCAGTGTGTTTTAGAGAATCAGATGATCAAAAACAGTTGGTAAAAGCGATTAAATCTCCTTTAAATGTCAGAAATCTTGTTTGGGTTAAAGCAGATGACAGTTTCAGGTTGGATCATGTGGTTTTTATTTTTAAAAAAGTTTATTCGAGGGTGTGTTTTACTTTGAAACGACAATGGCTTCGCTTCCGTTAGCATCCGCGCTAACTGCTGCTAGCTGGACGCCGCCGCGGTGACCTTGTCCGGCCGCTTTTCGCAGCAAAACGGCCGCAGTTCATTGACTAAGCGGCGGGACGCGGAGCCGCGGCGGCCCGCAGCACCGAGCGGCTCCGTCCGGAGCGGCTTCGGCGGCTGTTTGGCCACTTTTCGCCGCGTTTCCGACACTTTTCCACCGTCTCCGGTTCCAGCCCGCAGCAGCAGCATCGACGTGACGCCTGTTGCATCCACCTCCTCCACCTCCTCCTCCTCCTCCTTCCTCCGCTGCTCCTTTTCTCTCTTCGACATCTTTAACTTCCATTTTAACCGGTAACTCGGGACCAGCTCTCGGTTTTTTCCGCCTCCGGTCGCCAAACGTCGACTTTGACAACTTTTTAGCCGCTAAATTAGCCGTTAGCTTCGTCGTCTGTTTGTGTGTTTTTCCGTCGGCGGAGGATGCTGCCGTTAAAAAGGTCCGATAAGGTGATTTCCGGTGCACCGGGAGGCTGTTATCGGGGCTGCGGGTCAATGATTGACTGTGGCCGGGCTCCTGCCCTCTGATCCCGGCTGCGGAGGGTTGAGTCCGTCCGTGTTGGAGCCTCCACCTCCCCTTTAACCTCCATCTGCAGCCTCCTGAACGCCACCCTCCATTTTGGCCCTTTAGACGGGACCAATCGATAAATGATCGATCATCAGCCTCTCAATCATCACCTCAGGCTGACATGTAGCCTCTGTGGCTAACGCTAGCCAACGTTCCATCAGCTCAGAGGCGTTTTTACACATTTCAAGGAAAAATATCACCCATAAATAAATGAATGTTGTCAGAACTCACTGTAAACTGAATCCACTGTAGCTAAGAGTTGGTTTGTTGTCACTTCAGAGTGTTTAAACTTCATTTTTCTTCACTGTAGGCTCATTTTACCTCACTGATACCTTGTTTTCGTTCACAGTAGCTTCCCTTTTTATTCACTGTAGGATCATAATCCCTCGTTGTGGCCTATGTTTCTTCACTGTTGCCTAATTTCCCCTTGCCATAGCATCATTTTCGCTCACTGTAGTTTCATATTTCCCCTCTGTAGGCTCATTTTTCCTCACTGTAGTTTCATTTTTACTCATGTGGTCTCTTTTTTCCTCACTTTAGCTTCATATTTCTTCATTGTGGCATCATTTTCACTCACTGTAGTTTCATTTGTCCTCACTGTAGCTTCATATTTCCCCATTGTAGGCTGATTTTTCCTCACTGTTCTTCACTGTAGTTTCATATTTTCTCTGTTTAGCCTAACTTTTCTTCACTGTCGCCTCATTTTTTCTCACTGTAGCTTATTTCCTCACTGTATATTAAATTGTCTTCACTGTATTCTCATTTTTGCTCACTGTGGCTTCATGTTTCTTCACTGTGTCCTCTTTTTCCCCCGCTGTCACCTCATTTTTCCTCACTGTCTTCCTCATCGTAGCTTGATATTTCCTCATTGTAGCCTCATTTTTGTTCCCGTGGTCTAATTTTTCCTCTCTGTAGCCTCATTTTCACTCACTGTGGCCTAACCTTTCCTTTTTTTGGGCCTTATTTTCATTAACTGTTGCTTCATTTTTCCTGACTGTGAGCTCATTTTTCCCCACTGTAGTCTCATTTTCACTCACTGTAGCCTAACTTTTCCTCCCGTCTGCCTTATTTTCATTCACTGTAGTCTCATTTTTCTTCACTATAGGCTCATTTTTCTCCACTGTAGGCTCATTTTTCTCCACTGTAGGCTCATTTTCGTGCACTGTGCTGCTGCATCATGTCCGGCCCTCTGCTGTTTTCCTGCTGCAGGTTTCTGAGCTTCTTTTCTGCGTTTCGGGAGCGTTTTTGTGAATGTTTACCCTCCAAGCTTCGTTTATTCCACTTTAGTTTAGGTGTCAGTTTGTTCCTCCTCTTTATTTTGGGTCCTTTGCATTAGTTTAACTGTGTTTCAGGAAGTCGGTTACAAACATACATGTGGATAAAGGACATTTGATGGCTTGTACCAGCAGCTCTGGAGGCTCTGGAGGCTCTGCTGCGATGGTAGCTGGCTGTGGTTGGTCCTCCTCTTCGTCAGGAGGAGGAGGAGGAGGAGGAGGAGGAGGAGGAGGAGGGATCCGGATGAGCAGTTAGCATTCCATTACGAAATTCTACACTGAGGCCGAGCCGTCGGCGACAGCAGCTCATCTCTCTTCCAGCCGAGGAAGTTTAACTCCTGGTTCCTCTGCAGAGGTTTAAAATGGAGATGAGGAGGAGGAGGAGGAGGAGGAGGAGGAAGAAGAGGAGGGTTTAATGAGGACTTCATAGGAGCCTCCTGGTTGGACTCTTTGTTTTTACTGAGAACCAGAAAAACTGGAAAACTTCTGGAGTGTGACGCTTTGAAAACAGCTGCCTTTGTTCAATAAACCTCCTGCTGCTTCTCCTCCTTCTTCTCCTTCTCCTCCTTCTTCCTCCTCATCATCATCTCCTCCTCCTCCTATTCTTCTTCTTCCTCCTTCATGTTTTCTTCTTCTTCTTCTTCCTTTTCTCCATCTCCTCCTCCCTCACGTCGTCCCTCCTCACGTCTCACTTCCTCGTCTCCTGTCCTCACTTCCTGTTTCCTTCTTCTTCTTCTGTGGTGGACGTTTTAAAATGCTGACGGCTGATGATGTAGTGGACGATGTTTCCCCGCTACACAAAGAGTGTGTTGTGTTCCGGCGGCGTCCTCCATTGTGAGACACACACACACACACACACACACACACACACACACACACACAGCCTGCAGTCACAGTCATGTAAAGACTTGAACAGGTGGAGTAAAACCAACGACTGTGACTTGAGTCTGAGTTCATTCTGCTGCAGCTTTATTATTAAAAATTATTTTATTGATTTGTTGCTTTTCTCCCTTTTTAGTTGACAGTTACTGTCTGAACTGATATTTTTATTATTATTAAAATAGTTTTATGTAACTTTTAATTCTCACACTGGTTTTAGTAAAGAAATAAAATAAAATAAATTAAAAATAAAAGAAATAAATAGAATAAATTTTTACTATAAATAATAATTGTTATAAATTAAATATGATGCAATATACAATTTTATTAATTCTATTTAATTTATTCATATAATTTTATATTAAATTTGCCTTTTTATTTTTATCTATTTATTATTAATTTTATATAGATTTTGTATTTTGTTTATTTTTATTTATTCATTTATTTAATTCCAGTAAACTACTACTACTAATAATAATATAATAATAATGATAATAAAATATTAAAATTTGTGGTTCAAATGATTAAAATTAAATTTTGAGGATTTAATTTATATTAAATGATCCAAATATTTTTATTTCATGTGGTAAAAATCTTCTATTTATATTTTATATTTCTTTAAATAGTTTAAATGTTAATTAGTTAAAGTTTATATTAAGTTATATGATAATTATGATCATAAATCATCTCATGTGTGTTTTATTATGTTGGTTTTTAGAAAACAGATGACAGCAGAGTGTGTTTGGTCGTAAACGTGTAGCTGAGTGTTTTTACTGAAGGTTTACAGACAAACAAACAAACAAACAAACAACATACGAGAAAAATAGTAAAAACAAACAAACAAGGAGAAACTTTTAAAGGTTTTAAAGGAGCCGATGGTCGAGTCCTTCTCTGACATCATCAGTGTGTCGTTAATAACCGCTAATGTGTGATAATTACTGTGTGTGTGTGTGTGTGTGTGTGTGTGTGTGTGTGTGTGTGTGTGTGTGTGTGTGTCAACAGTGTGGGTTAATGGGGAGTCTCAGTGGGACCTTTAGTGTCCACGAGGACCGAAGAGGAGCAGCTAATTAAAAGCTGTCGTCCTCCGAGACTCTGCATCAACACACACACAGAAACACACACACAGAAACACACACTCTGTTGATTCCACGGTTTCAGTCATGTGACTTTAATCCTCTGACGGGTTTATAAATCTTCATATTTTAAAAACTTTCTTCGCGTCTCGTTTAAAATCCTCCATAAATAAACGTTTTATAAAAGACAGATTCTGTAATAATATAAATTCTGTGTTTTTCTCGGCTCTGACTCAGAATAATTCAGTTAATAAATTAAAGCATCTCAGAAACAAACTGAATATTTGGAGTTTTGACTTTTATAAAGCTGCAGCTAATAATTATCTTTGTGACTTCATTAATTTTAACTATTTTAAAATGTGTCTTTACATCTAGTATATATTTATCCAAACTATTATTTCTTTTTTAATATTTTTTTAAATTTTATTATCTTTTTTTTAAATTTATTTTTGATTTAAACATTTGCTGCTTTTCTCTGCTGCAAACTGAATATTTTATCATCTTTCCAGGTTTTATTCAGACTTCAGGATTTTTAAAACATTTTAAAATGTTTTTAATATTTTTTTTTATTTATTATTAAAATATTTTAATTTTATTTTAAATATTTTTTTATTTTATCTTTTTTAAATTAACCTTTATTTTTGATTTACAGTGAAAACATTTGCTGCTTTTTTCTGCTGCAAACTGAATAATTTATCATTTTATCTGATTTTATTTCGACTTCAGGATTTCTTTTTTAGTTTTTTATGTTTTAAATGTTTTTTTTTTTAATTATTATTAAAATATTTTAATTTCATTTTAAATATTTTTTCCAAATATCTGAAACATTTTATGTATTTTATATATTTTTAAATATTTTTTCTCTGTATTTCTTCTTTTATTATTTTTATATTTGCCTTTTTTGTCTCTTAAACAACAGAAAAGTCTTCAATGAGCCTCAGGAAGTGATTTTAGCTGTTTTAAAGCAACAAATAGTGAAAAAGTAAAAACAAAATGCAGGTTTTGCTGCTTTAAAGTGAATATTTAGAGTTTGTGACTTTCAAAATAAAAGGTCTGGAGAGGAAAAGCTTTTATTTTTTGGGTGAAGTTGGTTTAATAATGAAACCTGCTGATGTCTGAGGTTGATGATGATGATGATGATGATGATGATGATGATGATGATGATGGTGATGGTGGGGGCTGGAGATGCTCCGTCGGCTGTGATTCACCGTCAGACCGGTTTCCTCCTCCAGCTGCTGTGGGGGAGGAGACGGGTGACACCCAGGTGAGGAGGATGGAGGCCGGGGGAGGGGAGGGGAGGGGAGGGAGGCAAACTCTCACCTCTACGACTGACCAAAAGGGTCGACACCTTCCTCCCCCGACCGAAGCCCTTCTGCAGAGAGCTCCAGACTTTCAGAATAAAAGCCTTTGTCCATTAGAGAGGCAGAATCCAGCAGAAAAGACGTAAAACGAGGTTTAATCCAGAATCGAACGTCTCCAGAGTTTAGTTTGGCGTCTGTTTGATGATGTTTTGGTGGTTTTACGTCTGTTTTGTTGGGATTTCCTGTCTCTGTTGGAGTTTTACATCTTTTTATTGTAGTTTTACATCTTTTTAATGTAGTTTTGCATCTTTTTATTGTAGTTTTGCATCTTTTTAATGTAGTTTTACATCTTTTTGTTGTAGTTTTGCATCTTTTTAATGTAGTTTTACATCTTTTTGTTGTAGTTTTGCATATTTTCAGCTATTTTTTGTCCTTTTGTCGTCACTTTATGTCTTTTTGTTGAAGCTTTACATCTTTTTGAAAGTTTTTTGTCTTTTTTTGTAGCCAGTTTATGTATTTTGGTGTCGTTTTGCATCTTTCTGCTTTCATTTTGCATCTCTATGTTGTAGTTTCGTCTCTTTGTAGCCAATTTTTGCATCTCTTAGTGGCCATTTTAAGTCTCTTTGTAAACGTTTGGCATCGTTTTGTCGTTGTTTTTTGTCTTTGTAGCTCGTTGTTGTGATTCCTTGTCTCTTTGTCGTCGGTCTGAATCTTCTTGTAGTTTTGCATCTCGTCTCTTTGGAGTTGTTTAGATTCTATTTTTCGTCATTTTGTGCCTCGTTTTTTGCAGTTTTGGGTCTTTTTGTTGTCGTTTTGTGTCTCTGTAGTCGGTTTATGTGTTTATGTTGTGATTATTTTGCATCTCTTGGTCGCTGCTGACAGACTTCAAACAGGATCCTCTGAGTTTCTCTGCTTTCCGACTGATTTTCTGTTGAGTCTGACTTTAGTTTAAACTCCTTTCCTGTGTCGTCATGTCGGCTCTGCAGGCGGTGACTCAGCGCTTCAGGTGAAGGTGAGCTGCTGAGTCATCGGGAGGAGACGCCGCTTCACTTCCTGTTTGTAGTTTTAACCGCAGGGATTCACTTCCTGTTGTGGTTCGGCGTCATTAGCATATCAACAATAAACACTCAATTTAGAACATTTACAAATTAAATTCTTAATGTTTTTCCTGTTTTTATTGTATATTTTTATTTTATTGCTTGTATTTATTTATCATTTATTAAATTAATTCTCATATTTTCTTGGTTTCATTCAGTTTACATCTGTTTCTAAACGCATGTTAAATTTTTTTTTTTTTTTCTAAAATGGAATTAAATTAAAAACAAGCTTTTCTGCCTCCAATACCGGACTCCATTTAGAAAATTATAGTTTTTAAAAAATATTATTTTAAATTACCTTAAATTTACTGTTTACATTTTACATTTTGATGATGAAAAATAAGAAAATATGAATACAAAATAATACAAAAGACATCTCTTCCTTTTTTCTTTTTTATCTTTTATTTTCAGCCCTTATTTTGTCTTGATCAGAGTTGTTGTGTCTCTAAATTTATCTCTAGCATCCTGTTTTTTTTAACCAGTCGCCTGGAAAACACTTTAAATCACACTTAAGTCGTTTATGAGTGCAGTTTAAATAAAGTTTATTGGATTAATATCATTTTTTAACTCACTGTCTGCACAGTTTTGATCCTCATACAAGAGTCCATTAAGAAAACGTCTGTTTTTGTTTCGCCTGAAGTTTTTCACGTCACAGTCGGACCTCTAAAGGCCGACGAGTGGATTTACGTGTTTGTAGCTGATCAGTTATTAGCTGATTAACCGATCAATAAGTCTGTGCAGCCTGAGAACTGAGCGGCGAGAGGCAGGAGGAGAAGAAGATGAGCGTCATCCGAGACGTCGGGTGAATAGCGCTAAAGTAGGACACACAGAGTTTAGTGTGTCGTTTGATGGGTCTCCTCCCATGCAAGTGTGTTTCTGTGGTCGCACACACACACACACACACACACACACACACACACACACACACACACACACACACCACCGTCTTTATTTAGCCGTGAACACGCTATAGTTAGACTGAGTCAATATTACCGTCGTGTGTTTGACTTCGCTGCTCGGAGCTGCTTCACATGAAGAAACCTGATTGTTGTTGTTGTTGTTTGTTTGTTTGTTTGTTTGTTGGCATCCGTCTGTAATTATTCTCATCTCGAGCCTCTGAAGTTCAGTTTCAAGCTTGTCTGATGTTAATATTTTGTTTAAGAAGCTGAAGTCTGAGAAGAGCTTTTGATGTTATGTGAAGTTGTGAAACGAGCCACATGTTTAAAAACGGTCGTTTTCTCAATGGACTTCTGTATTGGACACAGACGTCATTAAAAGTCCCACATTTACAAAAAAAAACACAATTTTAAATGGAGTTCTGTATTGAAGGCAGCAAATGTTCTGAATATTACAACGAGAGGGAAACTTTTAATGTTTTTAAGCAGAAATCGGTAGAAATAAATGGTTTTAAATGACCAACATGTTTAAAAAGCATCGTTTTCTCAATGGACTTCTGTATTGGAGGCAGGAAAGTTTCTCTCCTTGTCGAAGAAGCTGTAAAAAGTCTCCTGATTTAAAAAAAACTAGTTTTTTAAATGGAGTTCTGTACTGAAGGTAGCAGCTGTTGTTAATATTACAACATGAGGGAAACTTTTAATATTTCTAAGAATTGATCAGTGAGAATTGATGTTGTTAAATGAACCACGTGGTTAAAAACGATCGTTTTCTCAGTGGAGTTTTGTATTAGAGGGAGAAAAGTCGAGGTTCAGTGTGATTTGATGCTTTAAGGGTTGAAATCTGAGGAAAACTTGATGTGTTTAAGCGTAAATCAGTATAAATGAAGGGTGTTAAAGGACCCACGTGGTTAAAAACGATCATTTTCTCAATGGAGTTCTGCATTGGAGGCAGAACAGTTTCCTCCTGCTTCAAAAATGTGCATTTATTGAATTTAAAACAGTCATAAATGGACAAATTTGATCAAATCAGTCTGGATTTAAGCTTCAAAATGATCCAGATGTTTTAAAATCCATCAGTATTTTTGTTAAATGGTTAAAAACGACGACTCAGATGTAGAAAAGTTCCTGTGAAATCTGAGGAAAGCATCAGACGTGAGGTCAGCGCTGTTTTCCCCCAGTCATGCTAAGCTAGGCTAAGCTAACGGGGTTGACGGGAAGCGAAGCCTCATCGGGAGGAAGTTGGGGAACAATAGCAGCTCTCTGTGAAGCCGCCGTTGTTGTTATCATCATCATCATCATCATCATCATCAGTTGGGTAACGATGGATGAGGGACTGGAGATGCACCAGGAGCCGTCCGGGAAGGCCGGCCGTCAGCCCGAGCAGGAGGCCGACGGCGCCGAGTTCCAGCTTATCGGCTCCGAAGCGTTGCATAAACGCTCCGCAGGTTCAAGGCCGAGCGAGAGCTGAAGCACAGGGGAGCTTCTGCTGATGTTTACGACGGCCGGACGCCTCCCCTGAGAGCAGGAATGAAACGCCATTCAAAACTCCATTAGGAAAACGGCCGCTTTTAAACCTTCTGCTCATTTTCCAACAAGCTTTACCTCTAAAACGTCAGATTTAGCTGATTTTTAAAGGAATCTGAGTCATTTTTTACAACTTAAAGTCAGTTTAAAGACAGTTTTACAGTTAAAGGATTCATTTTTCTGCTTCCAATACAAAACTCCATTGAGAAAATAGCTGTTTTTAAACTTTCTGCTCATTTTGCAACCTAAAAATATTAAAAACGAAGGGCAGGGAAGGAACTTAACAGCCTCCTAATACAAAACTCCATTGAGGGAATTATGTTTTTAAGAAGCTTGGGTCATTTTTACAACTTTTAAGAGGATTTTTACGCCTAAAATATATAAAATACGACAGGTTTTCCTCAGATTTTAAGCTGTTGTGTCTCCATTTAGACTAAAATATAACCTTTTTTCTGCAAGACTCCATTTAAAATGTAATTATTTTTAAAACAAATGTGCTAAAAATGCTGTTAAACTGAAGAAATCCTAAAAACGTGATGATTATCAGGCAGGTTCTGCAGTCAGACGAGCTACTTTTAGGTGTTTTCCTGCACTTTCATGCTAATAGATGGATAATTTGTGTGTTTTCAGCCGCGTTTCTGCTCGGTTCTGTCTTATTTTAACCTTTAAAAGTAGCCGAATTAGCCGTTAGCCGCTCCTGTTTGCGGCCTTTACGTGCACGTTTCATAGCTTTCACCAGTTTGCTGTGAAACTGAAGAAAACCTTAAAACGTGATGATTCTCAGGCAGGTTCTGCAGTCAGACGAGCTCCTTTAAATGTGTGTTTTTTTGCTGGTTTTCTTATGTTTTTATGTGAACAAATGGAAAACTGTTGTGTTTTAGGTGTTGGTTTGACAAGACGAGCATCAGTGTCATGTGGTTTCATGTCGAGCCCCATGTGTTTCTGTGATTAGCTGTGTTTCTGCTGGGTTTTGTCGTATTTTGCCTTTAAAAGTAGCCGAATTAGCCGTTAGCCGCTCCTGTTTGCAGCCTGTTAATGGGGAACCTCCAGTGGATCGCTGAAGAAAACCTGATGATTTCCTGCAGCTAGGACGAGCATTTATTATTATTTTTAAGCAGATTCATGCACGTTTATTGGTGATGGCACCTCCGCGCTAAGCTAAGCTATGCTAGGCTAAGCTAACGGGCGGCTAGCTGGGTGCAGTCTCACCCGACCAGGATGAAACGGGAAGCGGCTGCTTTACCGCTTCGTAAAATCATAAAATCCGAGATAAGCTTCTGCGAGCATCTTCCTCCTCCTCCTCCTCCTCCTCCTCCTCCTCCAGCCTTTCATCTCCTCAGCTCCTCCCCCACTGAATGCCCTCCTCACCCACCTCCTCACCTCCTCACCCTCCATCCACTGTGACATTCTTTCACAGTCGAGGCGCTCGGACTTTGGACTGGCAGTAAATACGGCTTTATTTGCTGCGAACAGGGTGAAGGTGGCTCTGAGTGTGTGTGTGTGTGTGTGTGTGTGTGAGTGTGCAAGCAACACACACACACACACACACACACACACACACACACACACACACACTCCCATGCAGTGGTAGTTAGCTCCACAAGCTGCTTATCAGCAAGACAGTCTCACCACACCCACAAACACACACCAACACACACACACCAACACACACACTCAGAGCTGCTGGCATCCCATACAACAGGTCCGTCCTACATACGACTGCACTCGTTTCTCCTCCATCCGTCGGCTCAAACACGCCTTCAGTTTGGCGTTTGAAGAATCTCTCCGACGTCAAAACAGAACGCCTCCGTCTCTTAGAGTCTGCAGGTCGGCAAGCTCGTGAAAAGCCATCGCAGTGGAGCAAAACTGGAAAAATTTGCGGAATCTCTTAAATCGGTCAATTTTTAAATGGAGTCTTGTACTAGAGAGCGACTCCAAAAAGTGCCCCTCGATGCTCTAATAACAGTTCTCTTAGTGTAAAATAATCAAAAGTAAAATTAGTCATCATGATCTGTGAGAGTTTCTCAGAATTTACTATAATAAAGCTTTTTTAAATGGTTGTTTTTTATTGTTACGCTCCTGTAGTGGATGAAATCTGAGGAAAATCGATCATTTTTTAAACGGAGTCTTGTATTGGATGGATAAGATGCTTTCAGAGCTGAATTTGAACCTTTTGTTTACATTCAACACAGATTCTCAAATGTAAAGATGCTTATAAATATATATTATATATATCTTCTCAATTAAGTCTTGTTCCAAGGATGTGATGCTTTTAATCTGAAAGAGTCTGTGAATGTGAGCGGTGTTTAGCTGTACATTAGCTGATGTTTAGCTGATGTTAGCAGCAGGTTAGCTGGTGGCTAGCTGCAGGTTAGCTGGAGGTTAGCTAGAGGTTGCCTTTAATCTGAAAGAGTCTGCTGTGGTGTTTAGCTCTACGTTAGCTGGTGTTTGACTGTATATTAGCTGGAAGTTAGCTCTAGGTTAGTTACAGGTTAGCCGGAGGATATCTGGTGATTAGCTGGAAGTTAGCAATAGGTTACCTTTAACCTAAAAGAGTCTGCAGTAGTGTTTAGGTGAAGATTAGCTGGAAATTAGCTGAAAGTCAGCTACAGGTTAGCTGGATGTGAACTCTAGGTTAGTTACAGGTTAGCTCTAGGTTAGCTGTAGGATAGCTGCAGAGTAGCCTGAAGCTAGCTGCAGGTTAGCTGGTGGTTAGCTTGAAGTTAGCAGTAGGTTACCTTTAGTCTGAGATAGGCTGTAGTAGCGCTTAGCGGGTCTTTAGCTGGAAGTTCATGTAGGTTAGCTGTAGGACGGGTTTCCTACTAGCTAAAATATTAAATTATCTGGCAGAAAACTCGACCTGGAGGAAGAAAAGGATCCATGTGTTGAATTTTATTGTTTGCTGAAACTTCAAGAGTTAAAACGTGATAAAATCATATTTAATGTTCAGTATTTCTGGTATAAAATGATCAAAAATGAACAGAGTGAATGTAAAAGTCTGCACATTTTTTACATGATCATTTTTATTCTACTCAAAAAGACAAAGAGTTAACTTCAGTTTAAACTAGTCTGCTGATGCTCTGAGTTCAAACCTGTTAAAAATGTTTAACTTTTAATGTTTTTTTGGTGTAAATTAGTCAAAAATAAACAGTGGATTTAATCTGTGAGAGTTAAAGACCTACAGTGTGAATGGAGT
>CM045466.1:1482548-1644206 GCA_024666655.1 Dascyllus trimaculatus
GACGATTTGATGAAAAATAACAATAGTTGGGCACCAATTCTCTTCTCTGCTCTGTGGAAACACTGCCTGCAGTTCAGCCAAACTCTCTGAATTTTTGTCGCATGACTGTTGGTCGTAGCTGAGTCACTAAAGACTTGTTGGTTGTGTCGAGGAGTGCAGAATTTTTTGTTTTTTGCATAAGCTGGTTTGATTGAACTGTTTAATTATGGCCAATTTTAAAATGAGACACGAAAAAGAGGATTTTGACGAAAAATAATTTCAGTTTTAGATTCTCCTCTCTGCTCTGTGGAAACACTGCCTGCAGTTCAGCCAAACTCTCAGATTTTTTGTCGCATGACTGTTGGTCGTAGCTGAGTCACTAAAGACTTGTTGGTTGTGTCGACGAGTGCAAAATTTTTTGTTTTTTACAGAATGTGGTTTGATCAAACGGTTTGTTTCTGGTGTGTTTTATAGTGAAGTGTTTTTTTAGAAGAAACATCTTGATTTAAGTCACACTTGAGTCGTTCAGGGACCGTTGGAAAAGTTGGAAAAGTGACGTTTTTGTCAGTTTTCACGGTTTCTGGCTGATGAACGGTTTAGTCTCGGGGACTTCTTGGGAGCTCGTCGTTCAGAGTCGCTGCTGGTTTTGTGGCTCAGAGAGTTCAGATGTTGAGGAGGAGACGAAGATTAGAGGATGCAAAGGAGGATGAAGGAGAAAGAGCATCTCTGGTTAGACGTCAGCTGAACTGCATCATCTTATTACGTGTGTGTGTGTGTGTGTGTGTGTGTGTGTGTGTGTGTGTGTGTGTGTTGCACATGAAGGCTGTATTCTTCTCACACAAAGGCGGCCATTATGGAGAGAAGAGGGGGAGTTTCTGTCTCCTCCGTCCATCTTCGCTTTGTGTTTACATGTAACTTTATTCGTGCAGAACAAGAGTCTTTATCCTTTTGATGCAGTGCATGATGGGAAATCCACGCCAGTAAACAAACAGTGCGTCTGAAGAACTCGATCTGATGAGTTCGCTGCACTTTTTGGGCTCTGAGAGTGACAACGAAGCACTTTTATGTCGGATTTGTACTATTTTTTTGAGCATTTTCACAAATTTAACATCATCACAGCCTGAAAACCCCAGAAAATATAAAGTTTACAGCAATGTGTGACCAAAGAACATGAATAAGACATCAGACAATGGTAGAGGATGAAATGAAATGTCTGAAAATGATCTGTCAAAGCAGCTGCGAAGCTAAAATGGCGTCTTATTTTCATTAAACAGGAGTCCAGAACCACCAGAATGTTAGATTTACAGTCATTTAAGACCAAAACACAAAATAAAACATTAAGAAATGGTAAAGAGCCGCTGTTAGTGTCCTCAAAGGCAAAGTGAGGCCATATTTTGATCAAACAACAGCATCAAACCCCTAAAATATTACATTTACAGTCATTTAACACCAATAATCACAACTACTCTGATGTTCACTTGATTGATTCTGCAGCAATAGTGAAAAAAAGCCACAAATGTGCAGATTTTTAGCATCAGAACAGAAGATTTGCTGCTTTTTAGTCGTCTGTCATCGAATGAGGAATACTTTTTGGGCTTTTTTGAACAGGAGACGTCACTTTGAGCGGCCCTGGTTTGAAGTTAGACCTGAAACCAAACGTCTTTAATGCTGAAAGCTCGTTTACTGAGGTGAGTTTTGAGGAAAGGCAACAGAAAGTTTCAGGTTCAGTTTGTCGGCGCGATAAATTTCCAGCGTTCGTCACTGATTTGATGTGAAAACACACTTCAGCCATGCAGTTCAGTGTGTGTGTGTGTGTGTGTGTGTGTGTGTGTGTGTGTGTGTCGCCTTGAGGCCTGACGGGCTGAAACACGCCGGAGCCGGTTTGTCGAACACGGACCGATCCTGTGTTTGAGCCGTGAGGTTTGCTCAGAGATGCGGCGTCACGCCCTGCTGCTGATGTTCAGACTCCTGCAGCTTGTTTTTCTGTTCTGACGCATCGTTAGCAGGATAAAGAGCCGTCGACACAAACAACTCAGAGCTGGAGACGAACAGGTGTGAAGAAGTGATGACAGGAAGTTTAGGTGTCGCATTTTCAGTCTAAAAGCCTCAAAATAATTTAAACAGTTAAGTAAAACCACAAAGAGACACAAAACAGCTACAAAGAGACACAAAACAGCTACAAAGAGACACAAAACAGCTACAAAGAGACACAAAACAACCACAAAGAGACACAAAACAACCACAAAGAGACACAAAACAACCACAAAGAGACACAAAACAACAACAAAGAGACACAAAACAACAACAAAGAGACACAAAACAACCACAAAGAGACTCAAAACGACTACAAAGAGACACAAAACAACAACAAAGAGACGCAAAACAACAACAAAGAGACGCAAAACAACCACAAAGAGACGCAAAACAACAACAAAGACACGCAAAACAACCACAAAGAGACGCAAAACAACCACAAAGAGACGCAAAACAACCACAAAGAGACATAAAACAACCACAAAGAGACACAAAACAACCACAAAAACAACAAAGAGACACAAAACAACCACAAAGAGACACAAAACAACAAAAGACACACAAAACAACCACAAAGAGACACAAAACAACCACAAAGAGACACAAAACAACAACAAAGAGACACAAAACAACCACAAAGAGACACAAAACAACAACAAAGAGACACAAAACAACCACAAAGAGACACAAAACAACAACAAAGAGACACAAAACAACAACAAAGAGACAAAACAACAACAAAGAGAGACACAAAACAACAACAAAGAGACACAAAACAACCACAAAGAGACAAAAACAACAACAACAACACAAAACAACAGAGACACAAAACAAGAGACACAAAACAACCACAAAGAGACACAAAACAACAAAGAGACACAAAACAACCACAAAGAGACGCAAAACAACCACAAAGAGACACAAAACAACAACAAAGAGACACAAAACAACAACAGAGACACAAAACAACAGAGACAAAACAAAACAACAAAAAAGAGACACAAAACAACAAAGAGACACAAAACAACAACAAAGAGACGCAAAACAACCACAAAGAGACGCAAAACAACCACAAAGAGACGCAAAACAACCACAAAGACACACAAAACAACCACAAAGACACACAAAACAACCACAAAGAGACACAAAACAACAACAAAGAGACACAAAACAACAACAAAGACACAAAACAACAACAAAGAGACTCAAAACAACAACAAAAACAACCACAAAGAGACACAAAACAACAACAAAGACATACAAAACAACAACAAAGACATACAAAACAACAACAAAGACACACAAAACAACAACAAAGACACACAAAACAACCACAAAGAGACACAAAACAACCACAAAGAGACACAAAACAACCACAAAGACACACAAAACAACCACAAAGACACACAAAACAACCACAAAGAGACACAAAACAACCACAAAGACACACAAAACAACCACAAAGAGACACAAAACGACCACAAAAAGGCACAAAACAACAAGAAAGAGACACAAAACAACAACAAAGACACACAAAACAACCACAAAGACACACAAAACAACCACAAAGAGACACAAAACAACCACAAAGAGACACAAAACAACAACAAAGAGACACAAAACAACCACAAAGAGACACAAAACAACCACAAAGAGACACAAAACAACAACAAAGAGACACAAAACAACAACAAAGAGACACAAAACAACAACAAAGAGACTCAAAACAACAACAACAAAGAGACACAAAACAACAACAAAGAGACACAAAACAACAACAAAGAGACACAAAACAACAACAAAGAGACACAAAACAACCACAAAGAGACACAAAACAACAACAAAGAGACTCAAAACAACAACAAAGAGACTCAAAACAACAACAAAGAGACACAAAACAACCACAAAGAGACACAAAACAACAACAAAGACACGCAAAACAACCACAAAGAGACGCAAAACAACAACAAAGAGACGCAAAACAACCACAAAGAGACGCAAAACAACAACAAAGAGACGCAAAACAACAACAAAGAGACACAAAACGACCACAAAAAGGCACAAAACAACAAGAAAGAGACACAAAACAACAACAAAGACACACAAAACAACCACAAAGACACACAAAACAACCACAAAGAGACACAAAACAACAACAAAGACACACAAAACAACCACAAAGACACACAAAACAACTACAAAGAGACACAAAACAACCACAAAGAGACACAAAACAACCACAAAGAGACACAAAACAACCACAAAGAGACACAAAACAACAACAAAGAGACTCAAAACAACAACAAAGAGACTCAAAACAACCACAAAGAGACTCAAAACAACAACAAAGAGACACAAAACAACAACAAAGAAACACAAAACAACCACAAAGAGACACAAAACATCTACACACTCTGAGTCTTGTGTCTCTGAGTTACAGTTCAGGTTTTCAGCAGCTGCAGAGAAACTGGGACTGAAGATGGAAGAATAACAGCAGCCTGTTGGAGCAGAGACTCACTGTGTTATGGATGTGGCCAGCTGTGTGTGTCTGTGTGTGTCTGTGTGTGTCTGTGTGTGTCTGTGTGTAGTTGTGTGTAGTTGTTCCTCCCACTTCGTCTCTACAACACTAGTTTCTGTCAGCCTTCAAATATGTGGACTGTGTGTGTCTAAATGCTCAGTGTGTGTTAGCAGGCGTGGTGTGTGTGTGTGTGTGTGTGTGTGTGTGCGCGCCAGCTGTTGTGTGTCTGAGCTGTGTGGTCGATGAATGTGTCGCTTGTTGAGCAGAGAGACAACTGCTGGAGGAGGAGGAGGAGGAGGAGGCTGGACTCCTGCAGAGAAGGATGGAGAGGAGGAAGGGGAAGCTCAGGAAGTCACCTCCAGACACCTGGAAGGACCCGACTCAGAGCAACGAGGCCGAAATCTGACGCAAAACAGCCTGAATTTGATTGAAAATGCCCAAAATTCAACGCAAAATCACCAAAATTGGATTTAAAAAGCTCAAAAGGTGTTGAAAAATGACCAAAGTGTGATTCAAAACCGCCCAAATCAGACACTTAATGGGACAAATGTGGCAAATTGATCAAAGTGAGACGTAAAACCGACTCGTTGTTTCACGTTAAATGCAGGTGGTTGAAATGATGAACACGTGATGCAGGACTGAGAAAATGAGACGTACAGCTGTGGGAAGTTAGACAGAATGACTGAAATTAGATGCAGAACGACCAAAATGTGGCAGAAAACTACGAGAACGTGACATGAAATCATCGAAATGTGATGGAAAGCAACCAGAATCAAACGATAAACAACCAAAATGGGACATGAAACTGTCTAAAACATGACAAAAACTACCAAAATGTGACAAAACAACCAAAATCAACCGATAAACAACAAAAATGTGGCACAAAGTATGAAAACGTGACACAGAATCAGCAAAATGTGAAGGAAAACAGCCAAAATATGAGATAAAACTTCTAAAATGTGGCAAAACAACTTAAACGAAGCAATAAACAACCAAAATGTGACCTGAAACTGTCTAAAAGTTGAGGAAAACAACTAAAATCAACCAATAAACAATCAAAATGTCTCACAAAGTACCAAAACGTGACACAAAATCAGCAAAATGTGAAGAAAAACAGCCAAAATCAGAGAAAAAACAACGAAAACGTGACATAGAATCAGCAAAATGTGAAGGAAAACTACTAAAATCAGACAAAAAAGCTTCTTCAATGTGGCAAAAACAACTAAAATGAAGCATTAAACAACCAAAATATGATGGAAAACAACCAAGATCAGAAAAATAACATTCAAAGTCAGACAATAAACAACCAAAACAAACAGTAAACAACCAAAATGGGACCTGAAACTGTCTAAAATCTGAGAAAAACAACTAAAATGAGACAATAAACAACCAAAATGTGTCAGAAACTACGAAAACGTGACCCAGAATCAGCAAAATGTGAAGAAAAACAGCCGAAATCAAACCATAAACAACCAAAATATGATAGAAAACAACTGAAGTCAGAGAAAAAAAATTCTAAAATGTGGCAAAAACAACCAAAACGAAACGATAGACAACTAAAATCAGACAATAAACAACCAAAATGAACCAATAAACAACCAAAATCAACAATAAACAACCAGACAATGAACTGTTCAGACTCGCCAAATAATTCAGTAGTTGGTCAGTAACACAACAACAACAACAACAACAACAACAACAACAACAACAACAACAACAACAACAACAACAACAACAACAACAACAACAACAACAACACCGTCTGACTGTTTTTTACTCTGGACCTGATCAACTGATGTTCTGCAGCAAACATCTGCTGTTTCTGAAGAAACGGCAGCAGAACAAGTGTTGGAGCTGGTGTTCACGTCGACACACACTCACACACACACACACACACACACACACACACACACACACACACTCTCTCTCTCACACACACTCTCTGCTAGCTCGGCCAGGTTAGCATCTGTTAGCTCGGTGTGAATGAATGGAGTCTCACAGAGGAGAGAGCAGAGGTCGCTGCTGTCGGCGACACCTGTTGTGTGTGTGAGTGTGCGTGTGTGTGTGTGTGTGTGTGTGTGTGTGTGTGTGTGTGTGACAGCTGCTCAGCACGTTGACAAGGACCCCCCCCCCCCTCCATCACCCCTCCATCACCCTCCATCAGCCTCCAGTGTGTCTGTAATTACAGAAGAAGGATGGAGGACATGTCCAGAGACAAAAGAGGAAACTGAGGACGACGACATGAAGACAACCAGACTGAGACTAAGAGATGAGGCGAAACCCCCGAACTGAACCAGGAAACTATGAAAATGTGACGTAGAAACTCCAAAATGTGACTCAAGACTACCAAAATAAAAGCCAAAGAACAGAAATCAGACTCTAAATGACCAAAATCAGACGTAAAACAACAAAAATTTACTGCAAAATGACCAAATTTAGATGTAGAACAACAAATATTGAGACTTAAAAACTAAAATATGATGCCCAACAACAAAAGTAACATATAAAACAATGAAAAATAGACATTAAATGGATAAAGTGACATTTAAAACAACAAAAATATGATGCAAAATAACAAAAATAAGATATAAAACAATAAAAGTGAGGAAGAAAATGGCTAAAATCAGATGTAAAATAACAAAACTAAGACGCAAAAAGACCAAAATAACTCGAAACAACAAAAATCAGATGTAAAACAATAAAAATGAGACAGAAAACGACTAAAATCAAACATACAATAACAAAAATTACTACAAAAATGACTAAATTTAGATGTAAAACAACAAATATTGAGATTTAACAACTAAACTAAGTTGTAAAACAATAAAATTGAGAAAGCAGTGCCTAAAATCAGATGTAAAATGACAAAAATAAGACACAAAAAAACAAAAATAAGAAGCAAAATAACTCTAAACAACTAAAATCTGATGTAAAACAACAAAAATAGGACGCAAAATTACCAAAATAAGACTCTAAATAACAAAAAGAAGATGTAAAACAATGAAAATGAGACAGAAAATGACTAAAATCAGATGTAAAATTACAAAAATGACTAAATTTAGATAGAAAACAACAAACAGTGAGACTAAACTAAGTTGTAAAACAATAAAAATTGAGAAAGCAACGCCTAAAATCAGATGTAGAACAACGAAAATAAGATGTAAAACAATAAAAATGACTAAAATCAGATGTGAAATAATAAAATAGGACACAAAACTACAAAAATAAGAAGCAAAATAACTCTAAATACCAAAAATGAGATGTAAAACAGCAAAAATGAGACACAAAATGACCAAAAATAAGCTGTGAAACAAAAATATGAGACGGAGGACGATTAAAATCAGATGTAAAATGACTTAAATGAGATGTAAAGGCTGTAAAATGAGATCTAAATCGACAAAAATGACTCAAATCTGATGTAAAACGATAAAAATAGGATGCAAAATGACCAAAATAAGATGTAAAACAATGAAAAAGAGACGGAAAATGACCAAAAATGAGCTGAGAGACAAAAATATGAGTCAGAAAATGATTAAATTCAGCGTTAAATGACCTAAATGAGACTTGAGGCTGTAAACTGAGTCTATCTGAGGTCATGGATTCTCCACTGTGACCCTGGAGCTTTATTGTGGCGGTGAACTCAGATCAGATCCTCCTCATCAGCAGTCAGCTGACGCCGGTTCTCCCCGTTCCCATGCCGACGCCGGCGCTCAGAAGCAGGAAGCCGTACCGCTGTGTCATACGTGAGCTTGGCGTGTCGCAGGCGTGTGAGGCGTCCCTGCACATGACGGGTTAAACGGCGGCCGCTGATAAGGATGCTGCGGCCGGGGGCGAGCGAGCAGCAGAACGACAGGGAGAGAGAGAGGGGGGGTGAGGCGTCCTTGAGGCAGGAGTCGGGCGGCCAATCAGCTGCCGGCTTGCACTGAGTGTGGCGGGCAGGCGGCCAATCAGGGCAGAGTTAAGTCTGCAGAGCGGCTGGTCTGGTCTGACTGGATTCTCTCTGCCTCTTCTTTCCTTCTTCTTTTCTCACTTCTTGTTTCTTGTAGTTTCTCAGATCGCCTCCCTCCCTCCCTCCCTCCCTCCCCCTCCCCTCTGAACCTCCTCCCCCCGGTGTTTTTCACCCCCGCCTCGTTTTTCCTCGTTTCTCACCGCGATGTGAAGCAGAAACAGAGGCTAAACTCAGGAAAAAAAGACAAATAAACAGAGAAAAGTTGAATTTCTTGGTTTCAGGGTTCGGTTTTTGAAGGTTTTCCAAGCGTCCACATGTTTCACGGCTCTGACAAACCAAACTGAGGCTCCACTAATATTAATAATTAACTTTTTATGCTCTTTAAGCTCGTCTCCCCTCTGCTCTGTGGAAACACGGCCTGCAGTTCATCCAGAAACGCTCTGAATTTTTGTCGCCTGACTGTTGGTCACAGCTGAGTCACTGATACCTTCCTGTTTGTGTCGAGGAGCGCAGAATTTTTTGTTTTTGACAGAATCTGTTTAAAGTGAACTGTTTATTTTTGGCGAATTTTTAAACAAGACACTGGTTTAATGTCACGATTTCAAGCAGAGATTTTTTTTTTCCGCAGACGATTGTTTCAAAACTTCATGAATTTTTGTCATGTGACTGTTGATCACAGCTACTTCATTCAGGATTTGCTGTTTGCACAGAAGAGTGCAGAATTTTTTGTTTATGATAGAATCTGGTTTGAGAGAACTGTTTATTTTTGGCAAATTTTTAAACATGACTTACAGAATAAAGTGACACTGGTTTAATGTCACGATGTCAAGCAGAGATTTTATTTGTTCCGCCGACGATTCGTTTCAAAACTTCATGAATTTTCATCATGTGACTGTCGATCACAGCTGAACCACCGATGGCTTCCTGGTTGTGTCGAGGAGTACAGAATTTTTTGTTTTTCACAGAATCCACCCAGCAATAACAGTTTATTATTAGCAATTTTTTATGACAAGGCTCGTCTAATAAAGGTGACATTGATAAATGATTACAACTTTAAATTGAGACTTTGTTGTTTCTCCCTGATGAAATGGCACGTAGCAGATAATCAGCATGAAAACTTAATGAATTTTTGTCATGTG
The DNA here is from genome assembly GCA_024666655.1 of Dascyllus trimaculatus. NCBI lineage: Eukaryota > Metazoa > Chordata > Actinopteri > Pomacentridae > Dascyllus > Dascyllus trimaculatus. The sequence continues at coordinate 1,492,168 of CM045466.1, forward strand.
ACAGTTAATCACAGCTACTTCATTCATGATTTGCTGGTTGCACAGAAAAGTGCAGAATTTTTTGTTTTTGACAGAATCTGGTTTAAGTGAACTGTGTATTTTTGGCGAATTTTTAAACAAGACATTGGTTTGATACAGGGGTGTCCAATCCTGGTCCTCAAGGGCCACTATCCAGCCTGGTTTAGATGTTTCCCTCTTCCAACACACCTGATTAAATGATCAGGATCATTATCAGGCTTCTGCAGATCTTGAAGATGAGCTGATCATTTGAATCAGGTGTGCTGGAAGAGGGAAACATCTAAAACATGCAGGGTAGCGGCCCTCGAGGACCAGGATTGGGCACCCCTGATTTAATATCACGATTTTGAGCTCAGATGTTTTCGTTCCACAGATGACTACTTTGAAATCATCGTAAATTTTTGTCGCCTGACTGTTGGTCACAGCTGAGTCACTGATGGCTTCCTGGCTGTGATGAGGAGCGCAGAATTTTTTGTTTTTTACAGAATTTACTTAGAGCAAGCTGTTTAGTTTTGGCGAATTTTTAAACAAGACTTGCAGAATAAAGTGATACTGGTTTCATGTCACGATTTTAAGCTGAGATTTTATTTGTTTCGCAGATGATTCGTTTGAAAACGTAGTGAATTTTCATCATGTGACTGTCGATCACAGCTGAGTCACCGATGGCTTCCTGGTTGTGTTGAGGAGTACAGAATTTTTTGTTTTTTACAGAATCCACCCAGCATAAACGGTTTATTATGAGCAAAGCTTTAAGTAAGACTTGTAGAATAAAGTGATACTGATGGACTGTTGTGATTTCAAATTGAGAGTTTGGTGTTTGTTCCTGATGAAACGAGACATCGCAGATAATCAGTGTGAAAACTTTGGTCACAGCTACGTCTTTCATGGCTTGCTGTTTACACAGAAGAGTGCAGATTTTTTTGTTTTTTAACAGAATCTGTTTGTTTTTGGCCAATTTTCAAATGCGACATGTAGAATTAAGTTTGATTTAACTATTATGATTTTATGCTCAGATTTTCTTAATTCTCCTGATGAAACGGCACATTTCTGATGATTAGTTTGAAAAGTCAGTGAATTTTTCTGCTGTGACTGTTTGTCACATTTATGGCATTAATGGCTTCATGATTGCGGCGAGGAGTGCAGAATTTTTTGTTTTTTGCAGAATCTGGTTTGAGTAAGCTGTTTGTTTTTTTGACTAATTTCAAGTTGAGACGGAAAAAGTGGATTCTGATGAAAAATTACAATTTTAGTTTGAGATTCTCTTCTCTGTGGAAACACTGCCTGCAGTTCAGTCAAAAAACTCTCAGAATTTTTGTTGCGTGACTATTGATCACCACTGAGTCACTGATGGCTTCACGGTTGTGTCGAGAAGCGCAGAATTTTTAGTTTTTGACAGAATCTGGTTTGATCAAACGGTTTATTTTCGGTGTTTTTTTTAAAGAAATATTTTTAAGAGAGACATGTAGAATAAAGTTTGATTTTGATTAAATATTGTGATTTTTTTAGGCTCGGATTTGATTAATTTTACCAATAAAACGACACATGACTCGTGGGTAGTTCAAGGACCGTCGGAAAGTTGAACATCTGGATTTTTTTTCTGTTTTTAACTCTCTGGCTCAGATGAAGGCTGTCGTCTTGGTGATTTTTTTTAAATAGGTGGTTTTTCACACTTTTTTTAACAACAAAAGCGTCAATTAATGGTTTTGTTTTGTTTCTTCTTCTGTTTGTGCTCCGTTATTCTGCAGAAGTAGACTTTTTAAAATGTTAACATGGTGTATTTTTACATGTTAGAGTGGAGTTGTGCGTTTTGTTGGTGTGGATGCTGGTTCAAGGATCTGATCTCGTCTCTTGTCGACCTCCTCGTGGTTTTCCCTCCTCCTCACGCTGCTCAGGTGTTTCTCCTCCTCCCTCGGCCTTCCTCTCCTCTCTGCACTTGTCCATGCCTGTCAACCAGAAGCCGAGCGGCATTCTTCAGCATACATTCCTCTTCCTGCTCGGCGGGTTATTTTTACCCTCGGAGTGTGTTCCAGGCTGCGCTCACCCTCTGGAAGCATCGTCCGCTGCACAAACCTCCTCTCGGGTTCTGCATCGTCATTCCTCCTGTTGGTTCCCAGTCGGCCCAGTTACAGAGTAACACGCTAACCAGCACACGGACGCCGCGGCTGGCTAATGTTTCATGCCCTGTCAGCTAGTAGTGAATGGTGGTTAAAAGAAAACGGGCGGCTCACAGCAGCGCTTCACTTTAACGTCCTGAACTTGTCTTTGATCCGTCAGCTTCAGTTTGGTTGTTTTAAATGATGCTGTGGAGCAAAAACACATGAACCTGCTGAATAATTCAATGCAGTTTGCAGTATTTTATCACTTTAATCAGCTTTATTAGCAAAAAGCATTCACAGCTCCTGTATTGCTAAAATCTGGCTAGACATGCTAAAGCTAACCAAATCCATAAGTCTGTTTTCTTTATTTTAAATCCTAAATCTGACCTAGTTTTGAAAATAAATCTTGTAATCTAAATTACTGAAGTCTTTTTTTTATCAGTTTTTTTTAGCATAGCTTGTTCAGGAAGATTCAGCTGTGGAGTAGAGATGCTAACATTAAATGCTAACCTGTAAGAAGATGCTACTGCCACAGATTCTATATTAATTTGGATATTTGGATAAACTACTTCTGTTTTAAAGCTGCATTCAGGTCCCACCATAATCTATTTTGATGCTAAAACTCACATTTAAAACATGCTAGCATGAGCCATCAAAATGTCAAAGCACAGCGGAGATGCTAATGTAAAATGCTAACATGTAGAAGCTCACTACTGCCACAGATTCCACATTTATTTTGATTTTTACATTGTTATCTTCCTAGCATCCAAGTGTACTCTGCTAAAACTCCGATTTAAAACGTGGCTAGCATAGGTAATCGAAATGTAAAGGGAACACAATATGGAACTGAGATGCTAATCTGAAAAGCTAACATTGGCTACTGCCTCAGATTCTACACTTATTTTGATACTAAACTTTTTCTTCTGTTCATAAAGCAACATAAACCCCCCACAATGCCTCAGATTAAGGCAACAGCATAATATATTTTGATGCTAAGAAACAGATTTAAAACATGCTAGCATCAGTCGTCAAAATGTCAAAGCAGAGTGGACATGCTAATGTAAAATGCTAACATGTAGAAATGCGCTACTGCCACAGATTCCACATTTATTTTGATTTTTGGATCATTTTCTTCTATGTTAAAGCTACGTTCAGGTCCTAGCATCATCTGTTTTGACGCTAAAACTTGGATTTATAACATGCTAGCATGAGTCATCAAAATGTCAAAGAATAGTCTATGCTAATGTAAGATGCTAACATGTAGAAACTCCCTGCTGCCACAGATATCCACGTTGGGTTTGGTGGCGTTATTAATGGTATTTTGCAGTCCTGGCAGAAGAAGCATGAATTGCTTATATTACATCACTGTTGTGAAGCTAAGAGTCCGAACTCAAACATGCTAGCACGATTCATTAAACGTTAGCTGCAGATGTTGTGTTCTGCTTAAAATGGACGCCATAATGTTTGTTATTTTTCAGTTTGTACTTTTATGTCTTTTATTGTTGAAACTAACTTTTCAATTAGTCCAGACAAACCTACTGAGAATAGATGCTAATGCTAACCTGTAGCATTGACCTGCAGAAGCTTGCCGCTGCTGATAAATGCTAAACAGATTTAGCTAGAAATGGCCCAATCTAAACCTCAGTTGTTTTTCCTTGTAATATTTATGTTTTCAATAATAGACGCATGTTTTTCTTCAGATTTTGTTGAGAAAAACCTGCAATACTGAACTGAATATGACTGTTGCTATGCTATTAGCTACAATTTCACGCAGAAGTGTGTTGCTACTCATAACGCTAAACACATTTAGCTCCAAAATTAGCCAATCTAAACCTTAGTTTTTCGCATTTTTATATGTTTTTCATCAGATTTTGTTGAGAAAAACCTGCAAAACTAAACTGAATATGACTGTTGCTATGCTATTAGCTACAATTTTTTGCTACTCATAACGCTAAACACATTTAGCTCCAAAATTAGCCAATCTAAACCTTAGTTTTTTGCATTTTTGTATGTTTTTCATCAGATTTCGTTGAGTAAAACTTGCAACTGACATGCTAATATGTACAATATGGTTACTGCTGTGCTGTTAGCTATGATTTTATAATCATGAGCCTGTGTTTCTTTTTAAAAACCTGTTACCATCTGATGTTTTGTTTGAAATCCAGGCATCAGTTGTGCCACTATTAGTGAGCTTGAATAGAAGATGGCCTCCGCTGCATGTCAGTTCATTAATGATGTGTCTGCTATTGATCATCATGAACCCTCAGCCCTGCTGGAATGAACGATGTCTGCATCCCTGGTTAGCGCTGTTAAGCTGCGTGGAGCCGTTTAGCGCTGCAAAGCTACAAACAATGCGGCCGGCTGTGTCGGTGGCAGAACAAAGCTAAAGCGAGTTAGCGCGGCTAGCTCATTAGCTGCAGGCTTAGCGGGGGCTTTGTGTGGTGGAGGGGGAACATGGTGATAAATCCTGGTTTAGGTGGGAGCCGGGGCACCTCCCTGTGTCAGCTTACACCTCCTCTATCTGCTGCAGCCCGTTAGCGGCGCAGCAGCTCTTCAGCAGCTCATCCTGCATCTCAGGTGTTGAACCATCCTGGTAGCAGCCGGATCATGAACCTGGACTCCTTCTTGCACCTGTGGGTTGAGGCTCGGCTGTAATTTGTGTCAGAAATCTCAAATCTCCCCTAGAAAAACCTCACAGCTGCCTGAGGATAAAGACAACTTCATGCTTTTATGAGTTATTTAATGGATTATTTTGATAATCAACCCATCAGGTTGCAGCAGCAGAACGCCTCACTGCTGCAAAACGGGCCTCAGAACCATCATGTTTTTAAGTTTAGCTGCATATCGGTGCTAATTGAGGAGCTAAAAGTGGATTCTGCATGCTTGATTTCCCAAAATATAAACAAATACGCGCTAAAATATGATATTCTGGCTATTTCTGTGCTAATAAGGAGCGTTATTGTTTTTTTAGCACACATTTTTTTACAGTAACGATGCAGAATTCATTCAAAAACATGATTATTCTCAGGCAGGAGCGTCATCTTCTGCTACAACCTGAGAGTAAAGACGATTTGTTGAGTGTGAAAACAGTTCATGGGGAGGCGACGCAACGGCTAATTTAGCATGCTAGCTTTTCCAACATGTAAACAAACAGAGCTCAGGTTGCATCCTGTCGTGACGCTCCTCATGGCTGCAGAACCTGCCTAAGAAATGTCCCGTTTTTATGTTTTATTCAGCGTAAAAGTCGTCCGTGGGTAGCTATCAGCGCATCAGTTAGCACAACGCAAGCAGGAGGCGCTAACGGGGAATCCGGCATAGCTGGTTTCGCTAAATATGAACGAATACATGCTTAAATATCGAGATTCTGGTGAGTTTTTGTAGTAATGAGGAGTGTAATTGTTCCCAGCAGGTGAAGTCCAGTCATGACATCACCCCCGGCTGGTTTTAGGTCCTTGTTTCTGGTTTAAATTGAGTTTCAGAGACGTTTTCAGTCGTCCTGTTTTCCTCTCATCCTCCTCACCTCCATCCTCAGTTGCCTCCTAATTAGTCTTACCAACCCTCTAAGCTCTTAATCTGTCTCTCCCTCGGCCTCCATCCCCCTCTGTTGTTCCTCCTCATCCCTCCATCATCCCTCCATCCATAAATACGTCCTGGAGCCGTGCAGCCTGTTGCATTCCCTTATCCGTCCATCTTTTTCTCCCATCTCGTACTTTCTGTCAGGTTTCTCCCCCCTCCACCCCCGTCGCCCTCCCTCGCCCTCGCCTCACCTCTCCTCCTCCATCAGCAGCAGATTATCGTCTTTGTGCAGCTCGGTTAAGCCTCCGTTTCCACCGCACGTCGCCTTTTTGTTTCTTCTTCTTTTGTTTCAGTTTTAACCCTCCGAGCGTCGCGTTTTTCCTCACTGAGAGAAGCTAGAGAACCCAGAATCTGTGCCGTAAATTATAAATAAAAGGCTGAATTTCTTTCATTATTTATCTTACAGAAATTTAAAAAGCTGGAATCCAAATGCACAACATGTTTCCAAGTGTCCGCAAATGGGTAGTAGAGCTAATTTGACATTTGCTTTTTAAAATTTATTGCTATAATTTATTTACCGTGTGACTGTTTGTCGCAGCTGAGTCATCAATGACTTCATAGGTCCAACAGAGTGTGAACACGGCCTGCAGTTCAGCCGAAAAGTCTCTTAATTTTCACTAAACGACTGTTGGTTGCAGCTGAGTCATTAATGGCTTCATAGTTGCACCTGGGAGCGCAGAATTTTTAGTTTTTACAGAATGTGGTTGAAGTAAACGGTATATATTTGGTGACTTTTTTAATGAGACATAGACTAAACGGATCCAGATTAAATTTCACGATTTTCAGCTGTGTACACGGCCTGCAGTTCAGCCAAAAAGTCTCGTTGCAGCTGAGTCACTGAGGGCTTCACGGTCGCTGCTAGAAGTGCAGAATTTTTAGTTTTTTACGGAATCTGGTTAAAGTAAATGGTGTATTTTTGATGACTTTTTTAAGGAGACATGGAACAATCGGATCTAGATTAAATGTCTGTTTTTACCACTTCCTGCAGTTCAGCTGAAAACTCTCAGATTTTTGACTAATTGACTGATGGTTGCAGGTGAATCACTGATGGCTTAACGGTTGCGCCGAGGAGTGTAGAATTTTTTGTTTTGTACTGAATCTGGTTGAAGTAAACAGTTTATTTTTTGGCTAATTTTAAAAGTGGATTTTGATGAAATATCATCACTTAAAGTTTGGATTCTCGCCTCTGTTTTGTGTGAACACGGCCTGCAGTTCAGCTGAAAAGTCTTTTAATTTTTACTAATTGATTGATGCTTACAGCTGAGTCAGTAATGGCTTAACGGTTGCGTGGAGGAGTGCAGAATTTTTAGTTTTTAACTAAATCTGGTTGGAGTAAACAGGTTATTTTTTGGCTAATTTTAATAGTGGATTTTGATGAAATAATCACCATTTAAAGTTCGGATTCTTGTCTATGTGTGAACACTGCCTGGAGTTCAGCTGAAAACCCCCTAATTATTTACAACCTAACTGTTGGTTGCAGTGCGGTCTGTCTTGACTTAACTGTTGCGTCGGGGAGCGCAGAATTTTTTGTTTTTTACAAAATCAGGTTCATGCTAACGGTTGATTTTTGTCAAATTTTAAAATGAGACTCGTAAAATAAAAAGATTTTGATGGAATATTCCGATTTCAAGCTCAGATTCTCCTGATGGAACGTCGAGTTACGGATGAGTAGTTCAAGGGCTGTCGGAAAGTTGAAAATGTACTTTTTAGCGCTACAAACATGAGCAGAGATGCTAAGCTAGGCTAGCTACCAGGTTGTAGGAAGCAGTCAGGCTCTCTGCCTCTGTGGGGCTGTAGATGATGCTAGCTCAGTGTGCTAACGCTCTTTAGCTGTGGGTGTAGCAGTTTGTGGCACAGCAAAGAGATTAAAGAGGATTTGATGAGATTTTATGATTTGAAGTTTAGATTTGGTTAATTTCAGATGAGTAGTTCAAGGACTGTTGGAAAGTTGAAAACCGGGTGATTCTTTCTGTGTTTCCAGTTTCCTGCTTTGGTAAATGGTGTGATTTTGGTGGTTATTTAAACACAACATGTCTTTTAAACTTGCTGGTGGGTTTTCGGGGTTCAGAGGGTTGAACTGAGTAAATCATCCCGAACCAGCTGTCGTTGATAAAAAGTGTTTCTCTGCTGCTTCGTAAATAGTTTCACTCCGTCCTCGTCGTCTCCTCAGAGGCGACGTCGCGCCTTCGTGTTTGTGAATTTGCCGTTCGACCCTGAACGCAGCGCCTCAAACGCTGCAGACCGTTTCTCATGTCAGAGCGTCTCCCTGTTGTCTGCCGCCGATAGCAGGTATCTGAGTGTTTCCCATGATGCACCAGGTGTGTTATCTGACAGCGGTGATTGTATCGGCGCTGACCTGTGTCCTCTCAGGCCTGGTTCTTGTGTAACGCTGGGCCTGAACCGCTCAGGGAGTCCAGTTGTGGTGAATCTTGGTGGTTGTTGACGTCTTGTGGGGCAGCTTCTCGTTTATTGTGTAAACACAAACATCCTCAACGTGCACAAAAACACAGCGCGGGTCCAGGTGGACTCTGTGGGTCAATGCTTGTGTTTGTTTTTTGTTTACTGTGTTGTAAATGTTTGTTTTCCTTGTTGTTTGTTTGTTGTAAATTTGTTTGTTTGTTTGGTTTTGTAAATAATATTTGTTTGTAATAATGTGTGTTGCGTTTTTGTTTAGTTGTTTGCTTGTTTTGTATAAACATGTTCTGTAAATGTGTGTTTTTGTTGTTGTTTATGAATGTTTGTTTATTGTGTAAACATGTTTGTTTTGTTTTGTAGATAATTTGTGTTTTGTGTAGCAGTTTTTCGTTGTTTTGTTGTGTAAACGTCCGAGTTTTGTTGTGGGCAAATGTGTGTGTTTGTTTGTTGTGTGAACTTGTTTGTTTGTTGTGTAAACTTGTTTGTTTGTTGTGTAAACTTGTTTGTTTGTTGTGTAAACTTGTTTGTTTGTTGTGTTTGTTGTCTTTTTTTCATTTGTGTTTTGCGTTGCTGCGTTTCTTCATGTCTTGCGTGATGCTGTTTGTCGTCTCTGTGCTTTTTTATTTTGTCCTGTGTAACGGTTTTTGTTTGTTTGTTGCGTAACATGTGTGTGTTTGTTTATTGTGCGAACTTGTTTGTTTGTTGTTTTTGTTGTCTTTGAACCGTGAATTTGTATTTTGTGTAACCGTGTTTGATGTTTGTTTGTTTGTTGTGTAAACGTGTGTTTTTATGTTTCGTTGTGGGTGAATGTGTTTTTCTGTTGTTGTTTATGAGTGTTTGTTTGTTTGTTGTGTAAACGTGTGTTTCGTCCTTTGAATCAGTATTTTGTGTAACTGTTTCTTTACTTCTAGGTTGACAATGTTTGTTTGTTTGTTTCTTGCATAACCTTGTTTGTTTGGTTGTTTAGATCAGTGAATTTGTGTTTAGTGTAGCAGTGTTTGTTTGTTTGTTGTTGTTGTTGTTTACACCTGTGTGTGTGTGTGTGTGTGTGTGTGTTACTGACTGTCTCTCTGTGCTCTCCCCCTGCAGTGTGAGCAGTGGTTGCAGACACACACACAACAAACCCCGCCCCCTCCCGCCCCGAGACTCGAGCCGATCGATCGATCGTTGCTTTCCGATCAGGACGGTAAATATGCTCCTCCTCCTCCTCCTCCTCCTCCTTCATCCCTCCATCACCGCCTCCTCCTGTCTCTCCTCCTCCTCCTCCTCCTCCTCATTTCGCCTTGAACATTTCCGCCGCCTCCACAATCAGATTCGCACCTGCATCACCTTCCTGGCTCCGCCTCCTCTGTCATGTGACCAGCTGCCCGTCTCTTCCCTCCATCAGTCGATGGGTGGAGCTTGGTTGACGTCGGGTGTTTGTGTTTCTCACTCTGTTCCATCATCATGGCTCTCAGGCGGCTCTGTCTACTTCCTGAAGCTCCTTGTTCCCTGCAGTCCGTTTCCTCTGTTTTTGAGCCTCCTCTGCTTCAGCTTGCATGACGTTTGGTCAACTTTAGCTTTTCGCTCTGCAGCTCCTGTCGCTGTTTCTGTGTTTGCAGCAGCTTCGACTGTTCGACCAGTTTTCAGGATGTTTGTAGCTGCAGGGTTGAGAAGTGGATCAGCCTGATCTGCCTTTTCAGTTTGGAGGTCGTGGAGTTTCATAAAGGTTTAGTTTAACCCTCTGAGCCCCAACAAGCTGTGTGTTAGCTGAAGTAGCTAACTGGCATTCTGTTATGTTCATATATATGCTGCTAACAAATGCTAAATACGGGCCTGTACAATGATTATTAAATGCTTCCTTCAAAAAGTAGCACAACAGTAGCTTAGCATTCAACTAGCGAGTAGTTTATGGTGTCTTTTTACGTTATTTTTACTTTATACCAGTGCAAAGTTGAGTAGAGATGCTAAGCTAAGCTAGCTTCCAGGCTGTAGTAAGTAGTCAGGCTATCTGCCTTTGTAGGGCTGTAAATGATGCTAGCTCAGTATGCTAACACTCTTTAGCTGGTTGGGTGTAGCAGTTTGTGGCACAGCAGCAGGGAAATGAATGCAGAAGATAGCATTTATAGTGTTTTTTAACTGAGTTTTATTTTGTGTTGATGTGTAAGTTGGTGTTAGTAGCTAAAATAGCTAATTAGCATCCTTTTATGTTCACATATATGCTGCTAACAAATGCTAAATGGGGACTGTGTGATGAAAATAGCACAGAGGTAGCTTAGCATTCCACTAGCTAGTAGTTTATCGTGTCCTTTTACATTATTTGTACATTATAGCAGTATAGCATTATACACAGTTGAGATGCTAAGCTAGGCTAGCTACTAGCCTGTAGTAAGCAGCTGTTTAGCTTGTGGTTGTAGCAGTTTGTTGTCTGTAAAAAATACACAAAAAATCCAAAGTTGAATATATATATTATCTGAAATTTAGTTTATACACAAGTCAGTATTTTTATTTGCGACGGCACTTACAAAAACAAATAAATGCATTTTTAAAGGACTTTAGCGCAAAGTTATCTTTATTTTTCAACCATAAAAACAAGACAAAAACCCCTAAAACAAAAATCTGAGTCTTACTGTGGTGAAATAGACTAATAGACTGGATTATTTTAAATAGCTTGAAGCTGATAAATGAATTTTTTCAGTTTTTTCCAGGCAGGAAAGCAGAAGGTAGAATCTTACTGATGAGCTGCTCTGGCAGAAACCAAATAAATGCAAACATACAGAGTTTAAGAAGAACTTTACAGCTGGTGGTCTCTAAGTTTCAGCCGTAGAAACAACACAAACAGTCGCACGGTTCAGGTTTTTGATGCTTGCAGCAGATTTTCATGCAGAACTTTGTGTTTGGTAAGATGGGCGGTGCGCACACACACACACACACACACAGGATGAATGTGTGTGTGTGTGTGTGAGTGAGTGTAGGAATCTGCTCTCTGATTGGCTGAGAGCCGGCAGACATTTTCCACAGTGGGGCTGCTCTCTGATTGGCTGAGACGCTCCCCTCCCCCCGCTCTGGTATGTTGTACAGTGGAGCGATGATATCTCAACACTTTATCACGGCGGGTCTAAACTCCACACAAACACACCGTGGTCAATGTGTAACCGAGGAAACGCAGCGAGGTGATGCAAGACGGGAGGAGGAGGAGGAGGAGGAGGAGAGAGGATGAAGAGCAGGAGGTAGAAAAAGTTTTGCAGAAGATGGAGGAGAAAAAAGGGAGGGATGGAAAAAGATGGAGAGTGTGGCCGAAAGTATGTGGACAGCCCTGGTACAACACAGACCGAGGATAATCTTAAAAACAACAACAAAACTGCAGAGGAAGAGCCACAAAGTAGATTCACAATGTGATCGGAAGTATGTGGACACCCTGTTATAACACACATCTAAAAAACCAGACTAAAAAATAAATAAGCTACGTCTCTGGTGAAGACGTGCAAACAGGATGCACAAACAAAACAGCTAATTAACAAACAACAAACAGCAGGATGCAAACACCCCAAGTTGTTGTTGTTTTTGGGTGACAACAATTAAAAACAGCTAATTACAGCAACAAAACTACAGGAGAGGAGATAAAGAAGTAGAAACAACATGCACTATCTGACCAAAAGTATGTGGACGCCCCATTTCATTATGAATGAGAGACAGAAGTAGCTTAGCATTCCATTAGCTAGTTGTTTATTGTGTCCTTTTACGTCATTTGTACTTTTTAGCAAAGTTGAGTAGAGATGCTAAGCTAGGCTAGCTCCCGAGTTATAGTAAACAATAAGGCTCTCTGCCTTTGTGGGGCTGTAAATGATGCTAGCTCAGTGTGCTAGCGCTCTTTAGCTTGTGGGTGTAGCAGTTTGTGCCACAGCAGCAGGGAAATGAATGCAGAAGATTTGAGATGCTAAGCTAGGCTAGCTCCCAGATTGCAGTGAGCAGTAAGCTTCTTTAACTTGTGGGGCTGTTAATGACGCTAGCTGAAGTAATGAAGTGGCTAACTAGTGTCCTTTTATGTTCATATATATGCTGCTAACAAATGCTAAACACGGGACTTTGTGATGAAAATAGCACAAGAGTAGCTTAGCATTCCACTAACCAGTTGCTTGTTGTGTCCTTTTACATTATTTGTACTTTATAGCGCAACAAAAAGGAGTACAGATGCTAAGCTAGGCTAGCTACCAGGCTGTAGTAAGCAGTAAGGCTCTCTGCTTCTGTGTGGCTGTAAATGATGCTAGGTCAGTGTGCTAACACTCTTTAGCTTGTGGGTGTAGCAGTTTGTGGCACAACAGCAGGGAAACAAATGCAGAGGTTAGTAGTTTTGAGATGCTAAGCTAGGCTAGCTCACAGTTTGTAGTGAGCGGTAACTTTCTCTAACTTGTGGGGCTGTTAATGATGCTAGCTGAAGTACGGAAGTAGCTAACTAGTGTCCTTTTATGTTCATATATATGCTGCTAACAAATGCTAAATACAGGACTTTATGATGAAAATACCACAAGAGTAGCTTAGCATTCCACTAACCAGTTGCTTGTTGTGTCCTTTTACATTATTTGTACTTTATAGCGCTACAAAAAGGAGTAGAGATGCTAATCTAGGCTAGTGACCAGGCTGGAGTAATCAGTCAGGCTCTCTGTCTTTGTAGGGCTGTAAAATGATGCTAGCTCATTGTGCTAACTCTCTTTAGCTTATGCATGTAGCAGTTTGTGGAGAAATGAATGCAGAAGATAGTATTTATGGTGTTTATTCATTGAGTTTAATTTGTTCTTATGTCTAAAGTGGTGTTAGTAGTTGCAGTAGCTAATTAGCATCCTTATATGTCCTTATATGTGCAGCTAATAAATGCTAAATAGCGGCTTGTATGATGAAAATAGCTCGGAAGTAGCTTAGCATTTCACCAACCAGTTGCTTGCTGTGTCCTTTTGTGTAATTTGTACTTTTTTAGCTCTACAAAAATGAGTAGAGATGCCTAGAGAGCCCTAAACATGCATGAAAAACACACTAAATTGCTCATTTTCACTTATAGAGAAAACCTGTTTCCACAAATTAAATGGGAAAATTGGAAAAACAACTAACTGACAACAACAAAACTGCAGGAGAGCAACAAGTAAAACCAAACATATGCGAACGTCCTGTTACAATTTAGTATTTTACTAAATAATATTCCTTTTATTTGTTTATTTTTGGCATAAGATTAATAAATAAATGCCATGAAGTGATGCATGTTAATGAAATCCTGCAGGATTAACTGCAGTAAAACCTTTAATCAGTCGGATGCATGAAGAAAATTCACAACAAAACTACAGTAAAGAAGTGAGGTGCACTACATGAGGATGTGGACAGTCGTTTTATTTACATCAAAATGTGAGGTTTTGCTCTCGAAAGCAGCCAGAAGACAAACTTTTGTTTTGTAAATCTGTGCTGAGAAATGATCCCCCCCATCCTCCTGCTTCACCCATCGTATGCGGCTGCAGCGTCCGCATGCTTCTGGCCGCTCGGCGAACAGAAACTCTGCTCCGGGATGTTCAGTTTCGTAAGTGCGTGTTAACAAGTTTGGGCAAAGTCCTGCAGCGAGGAAGCAGCGACGTCAGGACTGGAGCGGCGGTGGAGGATGGGTAATGGCAGCCGAGTGTTAGATGGTGGTTTGGTGGGGGAGGCAGGGGTGAGGAGGCGGGGGGAGGGTCCATCAATCTCTCTCGCACATGGGGAAGCAGCGAAGCACTCTCTGGTGACTCTCGTGAGCTTCCTGTTGTGGTCGAGAGACTCCGAGACGGACTGAGATAAAGAGAGAGATTCTTTCGGTTTCTGCTGCCGTGTGGAGATTTTCAACGGCAGCATCACTTCTCTGAGCCGCTGGTTGCAGCAGCAGCGGCGGAAAGTGTCCAGGTTTCCAACAAGTTCTCTGCTGCTGCTGTTTCTGTCACGTGTGTGTGCAAAAACAGCGTGAGGGGCTAATTTTAGCGTTTAAAACACAATGTCAGCCATCTTTGCTTTACTCTGCCAGCTTGAGGTTAACAAGCAGAGGAAAGTTTGTCAGATGCAGCCATTAAGTTTGCTTTTCCAGAGCTTCAGAGCATCCAGTGTTGTTGTTAGCATCATAGACCACCTTATTATAATCTAATATACACAATATAAGTACTGCATTATGTAAATGTAATCCAGATAATAAATAATCCACAACATGATATAAATGTATTACAAAATAAATGTAAAAAATATAGATAATTATAAATAGCATACACAATTTATGTTTTCCAGATGGATTTTTCCATATTTTTCTAAATATTTACACACTAATGAATGCATCTATGGAGGACAGACAAACAGAAAACAATACGAGCACTGCATTAAGAAATGTTGAGGAAGATGAAAAATATATTAGAATAAATATAAAAAAAATAAAAACAAAGCCAAACTCTAATTGTTACATATAAATACATTACAAAATAATTTTAAAATATTTCTAGCACTCAGGATTATTTTATGTAGTACGCACAGTAGATTAAAGAATACTTTTTAAGGATTTTTCATATTTTTTAAAAATATTTACACACCATTGAATATCTCAATATTGATATTGCAACAAGAAATACATAGAGATATATAAAAACATGTTTTTAATCTAAAAAATGTGTAACTCAGAAGAAAAAAATCCTAGAAGTTGTATAAATAAATTACATAATTATTTAAAAAATATATTTAAAAAATACAGTATTTATTTTTAAATAGCATACACAATTTCTAAAACATTTCTGATCTTTTAAAGGATTTTATACATATTTTTCTAAATATTTTTAGTGTTTAAAATTTGGCTAATTTGTTAAACATTATCAATTTAGTTAGTACAATTTACAGTTAAACTGTTAAAGACAGCTTATGTTGGCTAAAAGGCTTCAGATGCTAACAGTTTAATGTGATCCTGTTTTACATCAGAAGCACACAGTTTGCTAATTTAGCTTCACATTCAGCAAACTTTTAATACATTTAGGCTAGTTTCACTGACTGTTATCAACTTAGTAAGCAATATTAATCGCTAAACTGCTAAGCTAGCTTCAGTTCAGTTGTACACATCATTTTTAAAAAGTGAAACAAAGATAGCTTATGTGGCTAAAAGGCTTAATGCTAGCAGTTTAATGTGATCATATTATATGTCGATGTAGCTTCACACTCAAAAAGTTCAAATGAAAATTGGCTAGTTTGTAAAATCAGTCGCTGAACTGTTATGCTAATTACTTTCAGTTACCAGCATTAGTTTGTTAGTATAACAAAGATAGCTTATGTTGGCTAATAAGACTGAGATGCTAGCACCTAAATGTCAGAAGTATGAAGTGTTCTAATGTAGTATAACATTCACACAATTCAAATACAACTTAGCTTGTTTGCTAACTATTTAGCAATTTAGTTAGCAATGTTATTAGCTAAACTGTTAAGCTAATTAGGTTCAGTTGAATACTTCAGTTTGTCAATGAAACACAGACAGTTTATGTTGGCTAATAAGCTTCAGAAGCTAACCGTTTAATGTGTTCCTGTCTCTCGTCAGACGTGTGAGGTTTGCTAATGTAGCTTAACATTAAAAAAAAAGATGAAATAAAAATTGGCCAGTTTGTTCAATGAATCACTGAACTGTTAAGCTAGATAGCTTCAGTAGCCAACATTAGCTTGTTAGTATAAAAAAGACAGCTAATAAGACTGAGATGCTAGCTTTAATGTGATCCGAAGTACAAAGTTTGCTAATCTAGCTTTGTGTTCAAAAAAATAAAACTAAAATTTGGCTAGTTTGCTACCTAGTATTAAGTTAACTAGGCAAACCAATCACTAAACTGTCCAGCTGATTAGCTTCAGCTGCCACATCGGCTTGTCAGTTGAACAAAGACAGCTTATGTTAGCCAAAGATTTAGATGCTAGCTCTTTAACGTGCTCCTGTTTTACGTCAGATCCAATCTGGCTTCGTGTTGAAGAAAGTAAAAATAAAATCTGGCTAGTTTGCTAACTAGTAATTAGCTGGGAAAATCACTAAACTGTCAAGCTAGTTAGCTTCAGTTGGAAACATCAGCTTGTCAGTTGAACAATGACTGCTTATGTTAGCCGGTAACATTCAGATGCTAACAGCTTGATGTGATTCTGTTTTACGTCAGAAGCACAAAGTTTATTCATGCAGCAACAGCAGGTAAGACTCAAAATCAATGTTGTGCAGTGATGGAAAAATACTGTTCATGAATAATCAGTTTGTGAGTTGGTTGATGGGAAATTTGTCAAATTAAATATGAAATCTGAGGAGCTAGCAAGCCTTATTAGCTTCAGATGCTAGTATCAGTTCTTTTACATGTATTGCCTATTGTTGGTTTCGTGTTGGGGATTAAGCTGAATTTATTTAAACGTAATCTCTGTTTAATTTAACAAACAGGCCTCCAGTGAAACGGTTCGGTGTTGTTCTGGAGGTTGTGTGATAACGCAGTGTGGATGAATGTTTGCAGGAATGTTTATGAGCGTTGTGCTGCCATTTTGAGCCAGATAAAGAGAGAATGATAGATGGTAGATGAAGAGAGAGCGACAGTTAGGAGGAGGTAATAAATAGCCAACATATGGTGAGTGGATCCTGTCCTCCCCCACTATCTCCCCCATACATCCCTCCATCCTGGCCTCTAAACACAGACTGTTAGCTGACACCGGGCAGGACGCACCGATACAAATATCCCAGCGCACAAAAAGAGGCTCATATAATTATAAATGGAGGAGATATAAGCAGAAAGAGTCGAGTCCCGAGGCGCCGTTTGCTTTCTGCAGCAGGTGTCACTTTTGTCAGTTTGCCTCTGTCTTTGTGGGGCTGTAAAGGATGCTAGCTCAGTGTGCTAACGCTCTTTAGCTTGTGGAGTTTAAGGAACAGCAGGGAAATGAATGCAGAAGATAGTATTTATGGTGTTTATTAATTGAGTTTAATTTAATTTTTATGTGGAAGTTGGTGTTAGTAGCTAAAATAGCTAATTAGTGTTCTTTTATATTCATATCTACGCAGCTAGCAAAGGCTAAATAGGGGATATGGTGATGAAAATAGCACAGAAGTAGCTTAGCATTCCACTAGCTAGTTGTTTATTGTGTCCTGTTACGTTGTTTGTACTTTATAGCAGTACAAAGTTGAGTAGCGATGCTAAGCTAGGCTAGCTACCAGACTGTACTAAACAGTAAGGCTCTCAGACTTTGTAGGGCTGTAAGTGATGCTAGTTCAATGTGCTAACGCTCTTTAGCTTGTGGATGTAGTAGTTTCTGGCACAACAACAGGGAAATAAATGCAGAAGATGGTATTTATTGTGTTCATTAATTGAGTTTCATTTTGTTTTTATGTGTAATTTGGTGTTAGTAGTTTAAGTAGCTAACTAGCGTCCTTTTATGTTCACATATATACTGCTAACAAATGCGAAATAGGGAACTGTATAATGAAAGTAGCACATGAGTAGCTTAGCATTCCACTAACCAGTTGCTTACTGTGTACTTTATGTTTTTTACTTTTTAGAAAAAAATATGTAGAGATGCTAAGTTATGGTTAACTTACAGGCTGTAGTAAGCAGTAAAGCTGTACACCTTGTGGGACTATTAATGATGCTAGCTGAAGTAATGAAGTAGCTAACTAGTGTCGTTTTATGTTAATATATATATGCTGCAACCAAATGCTAAATAGGGGACTGTATGATGAAAATAGCACAAGAATAGCGTAGCATTCCACTAACCAGTTGCTTAGTCCATCGTTTTATATTATTTGTACTTTATAGCGCTACAAAAAGGAGTAGAGATGCTAAGCTAGTCTAGCTACCAGGTTGTAGTAAACAGTAAGGTTCTCTGCCTTTGTGGGGCTGTAAATGCTCAGTGTGCTAACTCTTTAGCTTGTGGGTGTAGCAGTTTATGACACAGCAGCAAGGGAATGAATGCAGAAGATAATATTTTTGGTGTTTATTAACTGAGTTTAAATTTGTTTTTATGTTTTTAAGTTGGTGTTAGTAGCTTTAGTAAGCAGTAAGGTTCTCTACCTTGTGGGGCTGTAAATGATGCTAGCTCAGTATGCTAATGCTCTTGAGCTTTTGGATGTAGCAGTTTGTGGCACAGCAGCAGGGAAATGAATGTAGAAGATAGTATTTTTGGTCTTTATTGAGTTTAGTTTTTATGCTCAAGTTGGTTTTAGTAGCTAAAGCAGCTAACTAGCATCTTTTCATGTACATATATATGCTGCTAACACATGCTAAACAGGGGACTTTATGGTGAAAATAGCACAAGACTAGCTTAGCATTCCACCAACCAGTAGCTTATTGTGTCCTTTTGCGTTATTTGTACTATTCAGCACTATGAAAATAAATAGAGATGCTAAGCTAGGCTAGCTACCATTCTGTAGTAAGTTAGGCATGTTTGTCTTAAAGCTATTGGATATAGAATGTTTGGTATTTGCTGTTAAATTAGCACGCTACATGTAATTAAGTTAAAGTGCGACACAAAGAATGAAGTGATTTTGACTTTAAGCTTAGATTTGATTAATTTTGCTGATGGATCTGTGCGTCATTGATGAGCGGTTGGAAAATCTGATTATTATTTGTAGTTTTACGGTGTCGGTTTTGATATCTGGAGTTGTAGCTTGTGGACTTTTCGCGGGTTTTTATTTGTGGTGAAATCACAGAAACTTGCAGCAGCAGCTCGTCTGTCCAGATTTAATGTCTCAGCTGTCGAGTCCGATGAACGGAGGCAGCGACGGGGAGGATTTGTGGGGTTTAGGAAACTTGTCCCTCCATCCCACGCATCCCTTCATCCTCCTCCATCCATCCCTCCCTCCATCCCCCACCGTCCCGCCCTGAGACGAGCGTCTGTCGCTGGGTTACATCTCCACACAGGTGCTGCTCAGCGGGGGCTCTGGTTGTGACCTCAGTCTGACCTGAAACGCAGAAATCAGACGGGAAACTGAGCTAAATGTGGAAGATTTGTGCAGAATACAACACGTTTTGAAACGCTAGCTGGATCACGGTGGTTGAATCTGGACAGGAAATGAGTTTTTAGGTGAGAAAACACTCCAAAATCAGCTTCTGGCATTTAACGTTCCTTAAAACCCTTTTAAAAATGTTTATAAAAGTGGTTGAAAGCAGCTTTAGTTGACGTATTTCACATTAACTTACAATAATATTAACTTTATTTGTAGAGCACCTTTTAAAAACAATGCAAAAGGGGAGAAATAGAGTGAAGCATGGTGAGGGATTTTCAAAATAAAATACAACAGCACCAGATAACATAATAAAAGCACCAAAACGGAGCATAAAGCATAAAAACAAGGCTAGAAAAAATAAAGTTAATGGTAAATAAGTAGAATAAATGTAAATAAAGGGTGAAAGAGAATCATAGGAAATAATAAAAAATAAAACATGATAAAAATAGACGACGACACGTAAAAGGAAGTTGGTTTGAGGAAGTGATTTTAATAAGAGATGCTTAAATACACTCTTTATGTCAGCCGTGAAACAATAAACTAATCTGAGCTTTAAAAATAGTTATTTTAATAACTAATAAATCACTTTAGTTCGTTTTAAAGCCTCTTAATGCTGAGTATTTGCAGGATTAGTTTCCACAACGTCTTTTTTAGTCACTGTTTTATGCAGAAATTAAAAATGTGGTTGTTTCTGAGACGGACTGTGAACCCAGAAACGGTCTCTGATGTGTTTGTGACTTGGTGGACGTCGTTCGGCCTCGTGTTCGGCCCGTTTTCACGTCTGTACTTGAGGAAGACGTGAATAAAAACCAGCTGAGGTCATTAAATCAGATGGAAACGCAGCAGCTGAAGGGTTTGATCCAGAAACACTGTTGGAGGAAGAGACGAGGCGACGACCTTTAACCTGAAAACTGAGGTGTCAAGGTCTAACACACACACACACACGTAGAGAGACACACACATAGAGATACACACATAAAGATACACACACATAGAGATACACACATAAAGATACACACACATAGAGATACACACATAAAGATACACACACATAGAGATACACACATAAAGATACACACACATAGAGATACACACGTAGAGATACACACACGTAGAGATACACACACATAGAGATACACACATAGAGATACACACATAGAGATACACACATAGAGATACACACACATAGAGATACACACACATAGAGATACACACATAGAGATACACACATAGAGATACACACACATAGATACACACACATAGACACACACACACACATAGAGATACACACACATAGACACACACATATAGAGATACACACACATAGACACACACATATAGAGATACACACACATAGACACACACACATAGAGATACACACACATAGACACACACACATAGACACACACACATGGACACACACATAGACACACAAATAGATATACACACATAGAGATAAACACACATAGAGATACACACACATAGAGAGACAAACATATAGACACACACACACACATATAGAGATACATACACAGATGCATACAAATACACAAAGACACACACTCTCACAAAAAGATACACACACGCATATGCACACAGACACACAAAGACACACACACACATTCACACACACACAACCATAGACACACAAAGACACACCCAGATACACACACATAGACAGGTACAGAAAGACACACATGCACAAAGATACATACAAATACACAAAGACACACTCTCACAAACAGATACACACTCAGATTTACTCTGAGGTTCCTACATACATGACCTTTTTTCTGCTTTTGCATGGATGTGCAAGAATGTCAGGGCTGTGTGTATCTGTGTGTGTGTGTGTGTGTGTGTGTGTGTGTGTGAGTTGTGAGTCAGGAGGGAGTGTCGGAGTGTGTGAGGCTGATGGCTGGGAACAGATGTAGCACCATCACACAGTCACGGTGTCTCATCTACAGGCGTGTTCCCTGCGTGTTCAGAGTGATTCAGGGCCTTCGTGGTTCTGGTGCAGAGGACACGTTTAAAACACGGGAACACGCCAGTCCTCTGTCATAGGTCTGTTGAAGCTCCTCTGGACACGTGATCAGTGCTGGTGTCTGGTCCTCCTTCTCCTCCTCCTCCTCCTCCTCCTCCTCTTCCTCCTCCTCCTCCTCCTCCTCTTCCTCCTCCTCCAGCATGATGCTGCCTCCTCCATGCTGGTGGTGGGTTGAAGGCCTCCCCTTCGCTGCTCCAGACGGGTTCAGTCCTGGTTCCATCTGAAAACAGGACTTCCTGTTTTCACTTTAAGGTTTTTAGACTTTACCCCTGCAGCTTATCGTTCCCACAGACTCCATGTTTGTAGTTTTTAGGCTCCCTCCATTGTTTTTCTGTTCTTACCAAACCGATTTTAGACTTTAGCGCTGCTCTTCCTGTTTTATTAGTAATTATTATGTTGTTTTCACCAAACTCCATTGATATTTTTTATTGTTTTAAGACTTTAACTCAGGATTTTGTTGTTTTTTAATATATATTTCATTGTTTTTAGACTTTAACTCAGGATTTTGTTGCTTTTTAAAATATATTTCATTGTTTTTAGACTTTAACTCAGGATTTTGTTGTTTTTATAAATATATTTTTATTGTTTTTAGACTTTAACTCAGGATTTTGTTGTTTTTATAAATATATTTTTATTGTTTTTAGACTTTAACTCAGGATTTTGTTGTTTTTTATAAATATATTTTGTCGTTTTTAGACTTTAACTCAGGATTTTGTTACTTTTTAAAATATATTTCATTGTTTTTAGACTTTAACTCAGGATTTTGTTGTTTTTATATACATATTTTAGTTGTTTTTAGACTTTAACTCAGGATTTTGTTGTTTTTTTATATATATTTTAGTCGTTTTTTGACTTTAACTCAGGATTTTGTTGTTTTTATATACATATTTTAGTTGTTTTTAGACTTTAACTCAAGCTTTTGTTGTTTTTTTATATATATATTTGTCGTTTTTTGACTTTAACTCAAGCTTTTGTTGTTTTTTATATAAATTTCAGTAGTTTTTAGAATTTAACTCAGGATTTTGTTGTTTTTTTATATATATTTTTATTGTTTCTTGACTTTTGTTGTTTTTATTTGTCCTTACCAAGGTATTTTTAGACTTTAGCTCTGCTCTCTCCCGTTTTTTTCATTCATTTTTTATTCTCACCAAACTCCATTGATATTTTTAGCGTTTTTAGACTTTAACCAGGCTTTTATTGTTTTTTTAATTTGTTAAAGTTGTTTTTAGACTTCATCTGTGGCTTCATGTTTACTTTTCTTACCAAACGTTTATCGTTTTTTGACTTTCTCTCCAAACTCCATTGATATTTTAGTTGTTTTTAGACTTTCCTGTGGCTTATGTTGTTTTTTTGCTCGCACCAAACTCCATTGACTTTTTAGTCATTTTTAGACTTCAGCTCTTCTTTCTCCCGTTTCTTTAGGTTAGTTTTTCCCCTCACCAAACTCCATTGATATTTTTACCGTTTTTAGACTTCAGTTTTTAATTTTGTTCTCACCAAACTCATTTTTGTCATGTTCAGACTTTCTAGATGTTCCAGTAAATGATTAGCTGAACTTGTAGACTCTACAACGTGAACATACAGAGGTGTGACGTCAATAAGGGTGATGCGACGTGTTGTAAACGTTACAGCGCCACCTCTCTGTGGCAGGGAGAACCTCTCTTCTCCTCCACCTTCCTCGCCGTCGGTCCGTCCCTCCATCTCCATCCTTCCTCCTCCTCCTCTCTCCTCTCGCTGCCATCTGTCGCCATTCGTTTCTGCCGGCTGTAAAAAGTGCTGGCCGAGCAGTCCGCCGGCCAATCACGGCGTCCGACCCAGTGTGTGTGTGTGTGTGTGTGTGTGTGTGTGTGCACCTGCTGCAGCCCTGTTACAGTTTGTCATGTAAGAGCAGCGATACACTCCGAGGTCAGTGGAAACACAACACAGCGCTGGCCGCCAGTTGTCGGCAGTCAGTCGCAGCGCCGCACTCATCCTTTTCTTTTCTTCTTCTGCTGGTTTTTTTTTTTTTTTTTACCTCCGGCAGTTTTTGAATCCAAGAGTCATGTGTGCTTCTGGTTTGTGCAACAGTTGTGGCGCTTAAAGTTACACCTCTAGTAGAAATGAAGTGTGTAGCAGTACCGAGGCTGCTCCAGCGTTTTATTCCCACCAAACTCCATTCATATTCTGGTCGTTTTTAGGCTTTTTTTCTGGTTTCTTTACCTTTATAGTCTCATCAAACTTCATGGACATATTCATCGTTTTTAGGCGCTCTCTCCATTGACATTGTAGACTTTCTTTGTGGTTTATTTCCCACCAAACTCCATTGACATTTTGGTTATTTCTAGACTTTATGTCCGGCTTCTTTACCTTTATATTCACACCAAACTTTATGAACATATTCATCGTTTTTGGGCGTTTACTCCATTGACATTGTAGACTTTCTTTGTGGTTTCTTTACCACCAAACTCCATTGACATTCTGGTCGTTTTTAAGCTTTCGCTGGGAATTCTGCCGTTTGTTGTTCCCACCAAACCATTGACATTTTGGTTATTTCTAGACTTTATGTCCAGCTTATTTAGTTTATATTCTCACCAAACTTCATGGACATATTCATCGTTTTTAGGCGTTTACTCCATTGACATTGTAGACTTTCTTTGTGGTTTCTTTCCCACCAAACTCCATTGATATTTTGGTCGTTTTTAAGCTTTCGCTGGGAATTCTGCCATTTGTTGTTCCCACCAAACTCCATTTATGTTTTGGTCATTTCTAGACTTTCTTTCTGGTTCCTTTACCTTTATATTTTCATCAGAATTCATGGACATAATCATCGTTTTTAGGTGCTCTCTCCATTGGCATTGTTGACTTTATTTACTTTTTAATTCTCACCAAACTCCATTGATGTTTTTATGGTTTATAGGTTTTCTCTGTAGCTTGTCGTGTTTGTTGTTCCCACCAAACTCCACTGATATTTTGGTTATTTTTAGACTTTCTCTCTGGTTTCTTGACCTTTATATTCTCACCAAACTTCATGAACATAGTCGTCATTTTTAGGCGTTCACTCCATTGACATTGTAGACTTTCTTTGTGGTTTCTTTCCCACCAAACTCCATTGACATTCTGGTCGTTTTTAAGCTTTTGCTGGTAATTCTGCCGTTTGTTGTTCTGGTTTCTTTAGTTTTTATTTCCCACCAAACTCCATTGATATTTTGGTCATTTTTAGATTTTTTTTCCGGCTTCTTTACCTTTATATTCCCATCAAAATTCATGGACATAGTCATTGTTTTTAGGCGTTCACTCGATTGACATTGTAGACTTTCTTTACTTTTTAATTCCCACCAAACTCCATTGACATTTTGGTTATTTCTAGACTTTATGTCCGGCTTCTTTACCTTTATATTCACACCAAACTTTATGAACATATTCATCGTTTTTGGGCGTTTACTCCATTGACATTGTAGACTTTCTTTGTGGTTTCTTTACCACCAAACTCCATTGACATTCTGGTCGTTTTTAAGCTTTCGCTGGGAATTCTGCCGTTTGTTGTTCCCACCAAACCATTGACATTTTGGTTATTTCTAGACTTTATGTCCAGCTTATTTAGTTTATATTCTCACCAAACTTCATGGACATATTCATCGTTTTTAGGCGTTTACTCCATTGACATTGTAGACTTTCTTTGTGGTTTCTTTCCCACCAAACTCCATTGATATTTTGGTCGTTTTTAAGCTTTCGCTGGGAATTCTGCCATTTGTTGTTCCCACCAAACTCCATTTATGTTTTGGTCATTTCTAGACTTTCTTTCTGGTTCCTTTACCTTTATATTTTCATCAGAATTCATGGACATAATCATCGTTTTTAGGTGCTCTCTCCATTGGCATTGTTGACTTTATTTACTTTTTAATTCTCACCAAACTCCATTGATGTTTTTATGGTTTATAGGTTTTCTCTGTAGCTTGTTTTGTTTGATGTTTCCACCAAACTCCACTGATATTTTAGTTATTTTCAGACGTTCTCTCCGGCTTCTTTACCTTTATATTCTCACCAAACTTCATGGACATAGTCATTGTTTTTAGGCGCTCTCTCCACTGACATTGTAGACTTTGTTTTGAGTTTCTTTACCACCAAACTCCATTGACATTCTGGTCGTTTTTAAGCTTTTGCTGGTAATTCTGCCATTTGTTGTTCTGGTTTCTTTAGTTTTTATTTCCCACCAAACTCCACTGACATTTTGGCCATTTTTAGGCTTTCTCTCCAGTTTCTTTACCTTTATATTCTCATCAAACTTCATGGACATAGTCGTCATTTTTCGGCGTTCACTCCATCGACGTTGTAGACTTTATTTATGGTTTCTTTCCCACCAAACTCCATTGACATTTTGGCCACTTTTAAGCTTCCACTGGGAATTCTGCTGTTTGTTGTTTCCACCGAACTCCATTGACATTTTGGTTATATCTAGACTTTTTCTCCAGCTTCTTTACTTTTATATTCTCATCAAACTTCATGGACATAGTCGTCATTTTTAGGCGTTAACCCCATTGATATTGTAGACTTTGTTTACTTTTTAATTCCCACCAAACTCCATTGACATTCTGGCCACTTTTAAGCTTCCACTGGGAATTCTGCTGTTTGTTGTTCCCACCGAACTCCATTGACATTTCAGTTATTTCTAAGCTTTCTGTCTGGTTCCTTTACCTTTATATTCTCACCAAACTTCATGGACATAGTCGTCATTTTTAGGCGCTATCTCCATTCACGTTGTCGACTTTATTTGTGGTTTCTTTAGTGTTTCTTCTCACCAAACTCCATTGACATTTTAGTTATTTCAAGGCTTTCTGTCTGGTTCCTTTACCTTTATATTCTCACCAAACTTCATGGACATAGTCGTCATTTTTAGGCGCTATCTCCATTGACGTTGTTGACTTTCTTTGTGGTTTCTTTAGTGTTTCTTCTCACCAAACTCCCTTCAGATTTCCATCGTTTTTAGGCCTTCTCTCCGGCGTGCCCCGTTTCTTTCTTCTCACCAGACTCCATTGGCGTTTTGGTCGTTTTTTCAGCGCTCTCTCTCTCCCTGGCTTCTCTTCCATCTTCCTCCTCTCTCTCTGGGTTTTTCTTTGAACGAGGAGGAATGTGAAACACCCTCCAGCACACACTACAGAGCCTCTCTCTGAGCTGAGCTGGAGGAGGAAGTGGCCGGCCTTCCTGTGGGGGCTGCCGAACGGGAAGCAGCAATTACCCCTCCTCTCCGAGAAAAGGCCCCCTCTCTCCTCCGTCCTCCTCCATCTCGGCGCTCCATCTCGGCCCCGGTGGTAAAACAGGTGTGAGGGCTGTAAAACCCGGCGTTCGGTCCCCTCTGGTCCAGTCGGCGCTGAGCCAAAGCCGCTCTCTTATAGATCGAAGGTCGTCCTCTGCTGTCCGCCTTCATCCTGGCTTCCAGTGCCGAGATAAATCAGAGGGAACACGAGGAGCAGCTGAGGATGCTGCAGCGTTTAAAACATGCAGCGAGCGTTGGGGTTCGGGTTCTGTCTCTGCAGCGTTTGAAAATGCGCTCGAGTGCGGCTTTAAAAAAAAAAAAAAGATGGGTTTTCTACGGTGAAACCAGACACTGGCAGCCGACGGCGCTGAGCTGCTGAGCTATTCTAATCTCAGCCAGCCTTCAACCTTCACACACCAGCCTCCACCCAGAGATCTCTGAGTCCTCACTCAACAGAAACCCGCTGAAGAGTCCACCTGAGCTTAGAACGGCCTCCAGAACGCCCTCAGGTGTTTTCAGATTCAGATTTTTCACATTTCAGGTGGAGTTTCAGGGAGCTGGACTCTCTGCAGACGGATGACAGGCTTCAGTTTATGCAGACTTAAATTGCCAGATTAGTCAGTGGAGTCTGGTGTTGGGTGTCTGTCGGCACGTCAGTTGTATTTCAAGAAAAATATGTAAAAAAAAAGATTTCTTGAAATATTTATTTTGCAAAAATTTTAAAAAATTTACATCATGTTTTCAAGTGTCCACAGGCGTTGTCGACGCTGTAAAAAATGGAGGCTCCTGTTATTATATATATTAGTTATTTTTTTTTATTTCTTCTCAGTGCAAACAACAGCAGAATTTGTTTTATTTCTTTTTAACAAAAATTGAAAAAGCCTGAAATCAACAATTTGTCCACCCAAAATTGGTGGAAAAAAAGTTTTAAAAACTTTACATTTAAAAAAAAATACATTTCTCAGATTATTTATTTTTAGTATTTTTATTTATTTTATTTTATTTTTATTATTTTTTATTTTTCAAAATTTAAAAACAAATAAACAAAAACAGGAATTAGCATTTGCACCTTGTTTCCACGTGTCCATGGGTTTTACCGACACTGGAAAGGAGAATAATTTTGTTTTTAACTTGTTTAAAAAAATAGAATTTATTTTATTTCTTATTTTCCAAACTTTGAAAAACCCTGAAATCAACATTTTGCTATGGAAAATGTGTAAAAAAAAAAAAATAAATAAAAAGAAAGAAAAAAATCGAAAAAATTCAATTTCTGTGATTATTTATTTTGCAAAAATTAAAAACAAATAAACAAAAATAAACAAAAGCAGGAATTAGCATTTGTACTTTTTCCAGGTGTCCACAGGTGTTATTAACACTGTAAAAAATGGAGGCTTCTCTTATTATAGATATTTAACTATTTGTTTGTAACTTATCTCCTCTGTGCTCTGTGCAAACAAAATGTGATTTATTTTATTTCTTATTTTACAAAAAATCAAAAACATGTTCAATAATTTTCCCCCCAAAATTGGCGACTTCACATGTTTTACTGATCAGTGTCTTTACTTGTCTGACGGTTTGTGCGTTTCTTCGTATTTCAACGGAATTTCGTGGAAAATGTTTAGAAAAAAGCTGAATTTTCTGGATTATTTATTTGGCAAAAATTAAAAACAAACAAACAAAACAACAAAAAAACAAAAGTCAGAATTAGTGTCCACAGGTGTTGTCAACACTGTAAAAAATGGAGGCTCTAGATGTTACAGATATTTAACTATTTAGTTTCAGAAACAGAATTAATTTTATTTCTTATTTGACAAAAATTGAAAAACCCTGAAATCAACTTCCTGTGATGGAAAATGTGGAACAACAACAAAGATTTAAGCTGGAAAAATTGAATTTTACTGAACTTTTTATTTTGCAAAAATTAACAACAAATAAACAAACGACAAAACAAAAACAGGAAGTAGCATTTGCACCTGTTTTCCAAGTGTCCACAGGTGTTTTTAACCTGGTGACTTTCCAGGCGATGGATGTTTGACTGACGAGTTCCCTGTGTTTGTTCGTGTTTCAGCTGTCATGGAAAACTCCACAGAGGAGCTGCAAGAAGGGGGAGGAGCCAACGCTGCGATTAAAGACGAGGAGGCGGAGCTGACGGAGGAGAAAACGCACAATAACCTCAAAGGTAGGACCTTTAACAGCCCGTTTACCTGAGATGAGCTTCAGCCCAGGAGGAGGTTAACCAGCGATTCGTCCTCCTCAGGAGCGATCAACGGAGTGATGGAGGCGGCAGGCGGAGGAGAGAAGCTACAGAACGGAGACCAAGGAGGCGGCGGAGGAGGAGGAGGAGGAGGAGGAGGAGGAATCATGGGAGCTGAAGGAGGAGGAGGAGGAGACCTGTCCTCCATCAACGCCATGATGTCAGCGGTGATGTCAGCAGCAGGGACCATCAACGGCGGAGGAGACGCAGAAGGAGGCAGCGGAGTCACTTCGGCCAACTCCTCCGCCGGACCGTCGCCGAGGTAACGACACAGTTTAAAGCAGCCTAGTGGAGTTTTAATACTTTAATCTGGAATTCAAGTCGTTTATTTAAACTCCCGTCTCGTTTTAACTCACTGTGGTTCATTTTTACTGCAACATGAGGAGGAATAGGGTAAATTAAAACGACTCAAACCATAAAAAACACACAGAAAAGCTTTAATTTCTTAGATTTTTTTATTTTACAAAAAGGAAAACCATTTAATCGACATGTCCAGCAGTTCTCCAAAACAAACCGCGACTCTACAAACCACAAACGTTTAACTATTTACATTTTTAATTAGTTTCCTCTCTCCTCTGTGGAAACACTGCCTGCAGTTCAGCCCAATACTCTCAATTCTTGTCACATGACTGTTGGTCTCAGCTGAGTCGCTGACGGCTTCACGGTTTCGCCAACAAGCGCGGAATTTTTTGTTTTTTGCAGAATCTGGTTAAAACAAACCGTTTATTTTTGCTGGATTTCTAAAACGAGACGTGGAATAAATGCGGTTATGTTTTCGCAAATGATGATGAGTTCAAGAGCAGTCAGAAAGTTTAACATCCGACACCTGTTTGGTTAATGATAATAGTTACTCAGTTAAATGACAAAAATGAAAACAAACAGAAATAAAGCACAAAACAAGTAAAATAAGACATATAAAGCAAAAAACAGATGCAAAATAAGACGGAAAACTACGAAAATGTGACAAAAATTGGCTAAAATGCAATGAAAGTGAAACAAAAATGAAACGACAAATCACCAAAATTACATAAAAATAAGCAGCGACATGTAAAAAAGTTAAATTTCTTGGGTTGTTTATTTTGCAAAACAAATCAACATAAAAAAATCAACATTTTACAGGTTAGTTTCCACACTTGTCTGCTCTGCACTGTGTAAACACTGCCTGCAGTTCAGCCTGAACGTCCCTGATTTCTGGTCATGTGACTGTTGGTTTCAGCCGACTCACTGATGGCTTCACTGTTGGACCGAGGAGCTCAGAATTGTTTGTTTTTTACAGAATCCACTTAACACAAACGGTCTTTTTTTGGCAATTTTTTAAAAATGAGACACGCAGAACAAAGTGATTCACAGTGTCGCAGATGATTAGTTCAGGGACTGTAGGAAAAGTGAACATCAGGTTGTTTGTTAACTTACAAAGCAGGATGTCAGACTGCAAAGAAAACTAGAAATAAAGAAGCTGCTTGAGACTTACCTTGTTTTAAAGTTGCCTTCAGGGTCACAGTGATCCAGTGGGAGTTCTTCAAACAGGAAGTGCTAAAGGCTAATGGCTAATTCGGCTCCTTGTAATGGCGCCACTTCGACAACAACGTCAGAGGAGTCGTTCAAGTTCATCTCTGTGTCTGTAAATGTGATAAAATACATTGTTTCTTCTTCTCTGCTTGCAGCCCTTCGCCCAGCAAGTCGCTCACGGCAGCCATGCGAGCCCCGCCGAGCCGCAACGCACGCCGCAACCAGGTACGCTACGCTATGATACGCTATGCTACGCTACGCTATGCTATGCTACGCTATGCTATGCTATGCTACGCTACACAACACTCTGTCACCAAGCTGGGTTACCTCCATGTTTGTTTCAGCAGCAGGATTTAAGTTCTTTCTGTTGGACTTTCAGCTTCGTGTTGTTTGGTTTGTCTCCTTGTTTCCTCTCCTTGTTTGTCTCCTTCTTTGTCTCATTGTTTCCTTTCCTTTCCTCATCTCCTCTCCTTGTCTTCTTCCTTTCTCCTCTCCTCATTTCCTCTCCTTGTTTCCTTTCCTTTCCTCTCCTCTCCTCATCGTCTTCTCCTCGTTTTGACTCCTTATTTCCTCTCCTTGTTTCCTTTCCTCTCCTGCTTTACCCTCTTTGTTTCCTCATCTAGTCTCCTCTCCTCATCTTCTTCTCCTCATCTCCTTTCCTCGTTTCCTCTTTGTTTCCTCTCGTTCTTTTTCTTTCTTCTCCTAGTTTAATTTCCTTTCCTCATCTCCTTTCCTTGTCTTTTCGTCTCCTCTCTTTGTCTCCTCTTCTCATTTCTTATCCTTATTTGTCACCTTGTTTCATTTCCTCTCCTTATTTGTCTCCTCCTTTCCTCTCCTTTCCTTTTCTCCTTATTCTTGTCTTCTCGTCTCCTTTTGTTGTTTCCTCTCCTTATTTTCTGTCCTGTCCTCTCCTTGTTTCCTCTCTTCGTCTCCTCTCTTTGTCTCCTCTTCTCATTTCTTATCCGTATTTGTCTCCTCATTTCCTTTCCTCTCCTTTCCTTGTCTCCTTATTCTTGTCTTCTCCTCTCCTCTCCTTGTCTCCTCTACTCGCCTCCTTCTTCTAATCTCCTCCTTCTCATCTCCTTTTCTTGTTTCCTCTCCTTATTATTCTTTCCTCTCCTCGTTTCCTCTCCTTGTTTCCTCTCCTTATTATTCTTTCCTCTCCTCGTTTCCTCTCCTTGTTTCCTCTCCTCCATACTTTTGCCTCATCACTCTGCTGCGTTTCCCATCCTGCATTGTGGCATTCCACGCCGCGTCATCACTTCCTGTGGCTTAAACAGGAAACATGAAGTGCTGCGTGTGTGTTTGTGTGTGTGTGTGATTAGAAGAGCTACAGTTGTGAGGACGTTCCTGCTTTTCTTCTTCTTGTTTATTCTGCAGCATCAAACAGCTGATCAATAACCAGCTGATCAATAACCAGCTGATCAATAACCAGCTGATCAGGCGTCTCTGTGCTGTACTGCAGCGAGCCAGCAGGCGGCATTTTTTTTTTGCCCACAGGTTTGAGCAACACTGGATAAACAAACCGTGGCTCTACACGCTACACATATGTAACTATTTACACGTTTAATTAGTCTCCATACGTGTCTCCTCTCTGCTGTGGATGGACACTGCCTGCAGTTCAACCCAGATTTCTTGTCACATGACTCCTGGTCTCAGCTGAGTCGCTGATGGCTTCACATTTGCATCAAGAAATGCAGAATTTTTTCTTTTTTGCAGAATCTGTTTAAAGTAAACCGTTTATTTTTGGCGAATTTTTAAACGAGACACACGATAATAAATGAGTTGATGAGTTCAGGGACCGTAGGAAAGTTCAGCATCTGGCGATTATTTGTGTGTTTTCACAGTTTCTTGGGGATTAATGTGAATGTGGTGATGCTTTAGAAACACAACAGGCCCTCTAAACCCTCAGCATGCTGACGTCCACCTGTGTGTGTGTTGTTTTCACCAGGACACCAAAGACGACAGCTCGGCTTACATCTGTCCGCTGTGCAACAAGAACTGTCAAACGCAGCACCAGCTGACCATGCACATCCGACAGGTACGTCCACGCCGCGCTCACGTCGCATACCAGAGTACCAGGGCTGGTCCTGAATGTCCGGATATCCCAATATTCGTTCGTTGTGGTGGTATTCGGATAATAATTTTCATATTTGAATATTCGTGCACGCCGCCGCCAAGCGTTGCCGAGCGTTGCCGAGCGTTGCCGGGCGTTGCCGAGCGTTGCCGAGCGTTGCCGAGGCTGGAGAACTCTGAGGTGGTT
Organism: Dascyllus trimaculatus; assembly: GCA_024666655.1. Classification (NCBI taxonomy): domain Eukaryota; kingdom Metazoa; phylum Chordata; class Actinopteri; family Pomacentridae; genus Dascyllus; species Dascyllus trimaculatus. Next base: position 1,524,530 of record CM045466.1, read on the forward strand.
CGGGGACCTGCCAACTCCGGTGTGACGCTTCAGTGTCACCCCACCTTCCCGACCGACACCACGACACGAACCGAATATTTGATCCGAATATCCGGAGCACAGACTTTGCTATTGGGACCAGCCCGACCTGTGCAGGTGTGTTTGCTGAACCAGGTGTGTCTCCACAGCACAACGCCGACACCGGAGCGACCGACCACTCCTGCAGCATCTGTGGGAAGTGCCTGAGCTCGGCCTCGTCGCTCGACCGGCACATGCTGGTGCACAGCGGGGAGAGGCCCTACAAGTGCAACGTCTGCGGCCAGACCTTCACCACCAACGGCAACATGCACAGGTGCTTTTACACACACACACACACACACACACATGCACACGCACACACACACTCCGTCCAATCAGAAGCGACACTCACTCCATCACCTCAGGCAGAGGAAGCCGCCATTTAACCAGATCCCCAGTCAACCATGATGCGACTGGTCCTCTGTGTGTGTGTGTGTGTGTGTGTGTGTGTGTGTGTTTGGGGGGGTTACACAGGAAGTTGGAAGACGACACGCCCCCCCCATCTGTAGAAACAACCTCGACTGGAAGCAGAAAGAACTGAAAAATGCCTGTTTATTGACTTTAAAAGCCGAATGTCGGAGCGTCCCTGAACGCACCACAGTGCAATATGTAAATGTCTTTTTTTACACTTTACTGAATCATTTCTGTGCAGTAAATATTAAATATATGCTCGGTGTTGATAATAATAAACAAGAAAATAACTAGAAAGAAGGAAGCTGCTTGAGAATCACCGCGTTTTAAAGTTGCGTTCAGGGTCACAGTGATCCAGTGGGAGTTCTCACGGCTGCTTTACAAACAGGAACTGCTAACGGCTAATTCGGCTACTTTTAATGGCACCAGTTTGACAAAATGTGGGTGGAGAGGAGGTTAAACAGGAAGTGGGAAGAGGACTTTAAACCAGCCGCCCCCAACACACACACACACACACACACACACACACACACACACACACACACACACACACACACGCTCTGAACAACGCCCAGTCATTTATCAGGGACGTCCAGCATCAGAACCAACCGTCCCTGAACAGAGTCTGTCTGAGCATCAACATGAACCAACATGTTTACATCTAAATGTACTGAAACAGACTTAATAAAAACACAAAACAGCTTCAAAAAGTTATCAGCAACTTAAAGACTCACAGATTCAAAGGCGAATAGATTCAAAGTGACAACAGGAGCAGAACTAAATAGACGCACAAAGAGACACGAAGAGACACGAAGAGACAGAAAAACAATCCAGATCTCTGTTTTGTAGACCAGCGATGATGCAGACAAACGGATGAATGTGTGGTGTCTGTCTGTCTGTCTGTCTGTCTGTCTGTCTGTCTGTCTGTCTGTCTGTCTGTCTGTCTGTCTGTCTGTCTGTCTGTTGGTATGAGGGTCTGTCTGTCTGTCTGTCTGTCTGTTGGTATGAGGGTCTGTCTGTCTGTCTGTCTGTCTGTCTGTCTGTCTGTCTGTTGGTATGAGGGTCTGTCTGTCTGTCTGTCTGTCTGTCTGTCTGTCTGTTGGTATGAGGGTCTGTCTGTCTGTCTGTCTGTCTGTTGGTATGAGGGTCTGTCTGTCTGTCTGTCTGTCTGTCTGTCTGTCTGTCTGTTGGTATGAGGGTCTGTCTGTCTGTCTGTCTGTCTGTCTGTCTGTCTGTTGGTATGAGGGTCTGTCTGTCTGTCTGTCTGTCTGTCTGTTGGTATGAGGGTCTGTCTGTCTGTCTGTCTGTCTGTCTGTCTGTCTGTCTGTCTGTCTGTCTGTCTGTTGGTATGAGGGTCTGTCTGTCTGTCTGTCTGTCTGTTGGTATGAGGGTCTGTCTGTCTGTCTGTCTGTCTGTCTGTCTGTCTGTCTGAGGGTCTGGTATGAGGGTCTGTCTGTCTGTCTGTCTGTCTGTCTGTCTGTCTGTCTGTCTGTCTGTCTGTCTGTTGGTATGAGGGTCTGTCTGTCTGTCTGTCTGTCTGTTGGTATGAGGGTCTGTCTGTCTGTCTGTCTGTCTGTTGGTATGAGGGTCTGTCTGTCTGTCTGTCTGTCTGTCTGTCTGTCTGTCTGTTGGTATGAGGGTCTGTCTGTCTGTCTGTCTGTCTGTCTGTCTGTCTGTTGGTATGAGGGTCTGTCTGTCTGTCTGTCTGTCTGTCTGTCTGTCTGTTGGTATGAGGGTCTGTCTGTCTGTCTGTCTGTCTGTCTGTCTGTCTGTCTGTCTGTCTGTTGGTATGAGGGTCTGTCTGTCTGTCTGTCTGTCTGTCTGTCTGTCTGTCTGTCTGTCTGTCTGTCTGTCTGTCTGTCTGTTGGTATGAGGGTCTGTGGGCAGCAGGAATGACTGTAGGCCGACAGACACAACGATCTGCTGGACGTCTCTGATCTGAAAACACTTTATGTTGAATCATCAGTGATGTTGGTGTCCTGCTGTTAAAGTTAAAGAAAGCAACACAACAACACAACGACACAATACAACAATACAACAACACAACAACAACACAAAACACAACAACACAAGAAACAACACAACAACACAACACAACAACACAACAACACAACAACACAACACAACACAACACAACAACACAACATAACACAAGAAACAACACAACAACACAACACAACACAACAACACAACAACACAACACAAGAAACAACACAACAACACAACACAAGAAACAACACAACAACACAACAACACAACACAACACAACAACACAACACAACACAACAACACAACAACACAACACAACACAACACAACAACACAACATAACACAAGAAACAACACAACAACACAACACAACACAACAACACAACAACACAACACAAGAAACAACACAACAACACAACACAAGAAACAACACAACAACACAACAACACAACACAACACAACAACACAACACAACACAACACAAAAACACAACACAACACAACACAACACAACAACACAACACAACACAACAACACAACACAACACAGGACACAACACAACACAGGACACAACACAACAACACAACACAACACAACACAACACAACAACACAACACAACACAACAACACAACACAACACAACAACACAACACAACACAGGACACAACACAACACAGGACACAACACAACAACACAACACAACACAACACAAAAACACAACACAACACAACACAACACAACAACACAACACAACACAACAACACAACACAACACAGGACACAACACAACAACACAACACAACACACAACACACAACACAACACACAACGACACAACACAACAATACAACACAAAACACAACAACACAACAACACAACACAACAATACAACACAACACAAGACACAAAAACACAACACACAACGACACAACACAACAATACAACACAAAACACAACAACACAACAACACAACACAACAACACACAACACAACACAAGACACAACGACACAACACACAACACAACACACAACACAACCACACAAGAAACAACACAACACAACACAACACACAACAACACACAACACAAGACACAACGACACAAGAAACAACAAAACAACACAAGACACAACACAAACTAACACACAACAACACAACAACACAACAAATGGAGGCAAAACAGCCACAAACACACAAACTGACCGTCTCCTCTGGTCTCCTTGTTTACATTTCATTGTTTGTGTGTGTTTAATGTGTGTGGGTGTGTGTGTGTATCTCTGTGTGTGTCTGTTGTGTAGCTTTGTGTGTGTGTGTATTGTGTGTCTGTTTAGTGCGTGTGTGTTTAACGTGTGCATGTGTTTTTGTTTGTACTGTGTTACTGTTTATGTGTGTGTGTGTTTTGTGTATCTGTGTGTCTGTTTCATGTGTATCTTTGTGTTGGTGTGTGTGTGTGTGTGTTTGTTTAGTGTGTGTGTTGGTCTCCAGCAGCTGTTTGTGTCTCTAACACACACACCGGTTCATCAGGATTGTGTGTCTGCTGACTGGGCACGCTTGCTGCTCTCTGATTGGTCGGTTCAGGGGTCACGGTGCAGTTTGAAGCAGCAGGTCCTGCTCCGTGATTGGCCGCCTCCCCTCCTGCGCTCTGATTGGTTAATGAGGAGCTTCCTGTCAGCTGCCCTCAGATCTGCTGACTGAGTATCAGGACCTCTTATGGTGTCCGAGCTGCTGCCTGATGGCTAAAATTAGGACCTGAGGGGGGAGTCCTGCTGTCATCACCTCCTCCTCACCTCCTCACCTCCTTCTCTTCTCCTCATCTCACCTCCTCCTCACCTCCTCACCTCCTCACCTCTTCACCTCCTTCTCTTTTCATCTCACCTCCTCCTCACCTTCTTACTTCACATCACCTCCTTACCTTACCTCCTCCTCACCTCTTCACCTCCTTCTCACCTTTTCACCTCCTTCTCATCTACTCTTTACTTCTTCTCCTTACCTCCTCACATCACCTCTTCACCTCCATCTCACCTCCTCACTTCCTCCTCACCTCCTTACCTCACCTCCTCACCTCCTCACCTCCTTCCCTTCTCCTCATCTCACCTCTTCCGTACCTCCTCACCTCCTCACCTCTTCACCTCCTTCTCTTCTCATCTCACCTCCTCCTCACCTTCTTACTTCACATCACCTCCTTACCTTACCTCCTCCTCACCTTTTCACCTCCTTCTCATCTACTCTTTACTTCTCCTTACCTCCTCACATCACCTCCTCACCTCCTTCTCATCTTCTCTTTACCCCTCCTTCTCCTTACCTCCTCACATCACCTCTTCACCTCCATCTCACCTCCTCACTTCCTCCTCACCTCCTTACCTTACCTCTTCCTCACCACCTCCTTACCTCACCTCCTCACCTCCTCACCTCCTTCCCTTCTCCTCATCTCACCTCTTCCGTACCTCCTGACCTCCTCACCTCTTCACCTCCTTCTCTTCTCATCTCACCTCCTCCTCACCTCTTCACCTCCTCCTCACCACCTCCTTACCTCACCTCTTCACTTCCTTCTCACCTCCTCACCAATCACCTCCTTACCTCACCTTCTGGTTTCACCTCCTTCCCTTCTCCTCAGCACACCTCTTCACCTCCTCCTCACGTCTTCACCTCCTTCTTATATTCTTCTTACCTCTCCTCCTCCTTACCTCCTCACATCACCTCCTCACCTCCGTCTCACCTCCTCACTTCCTCCTCACCTCTTCACCTCCTCCTCACCTCCAAACATCACCTCCTTCTTACCTCCTCACCTCCATATTTACCACCTCCTCTTCCTCACCTCCTCACCTTACCTCCACACCTTACCTTCTCCTCACCTTTTTGCCTCACTTCATCACCTAGCCACATCACCTCCTAATCATATCAACTCCTTATCTCCTCACCTCCTCCTCCTCAACTCACCTCCTTACATCATTTCCTCTTGTCTGCCTACTTTATCTTATCCTCTCACGTCACCTCCTCCTCTCTTTACCTTCTCCTCACCCCCTCACCTCCTGGTCTCCCCTCCTGACCTTAACTAATGACTCCTCACCTCCTCTCCTGGTCTGTAATTTGACACCTTTGCTGCTGCTTCCTGTCACCTGGCCCCGCCCCCTCCTGCACACTCCCACCTGATTGGCTGCAGTCAGAGCGACATCACTTCCTTCCCAGAATCCCCTGTGGCTGTAAACAGTTTGTGAAACGACTCGTCTGTTTTATCTCCTGCAGACACATGAAGATCCACGAGAAGGACCCGGCCAGCGGCCTGCTGCCCGTCAGCCCGCCGTCGCCGACCAAACGCCGCCGTCCGTCGGTGAAGAGGAGGCCGGGCCCCGAGGAGGAGACGGGCGAGGAGCCGCCCAGCAAGAAGGTAAGAGGAGGCGCCCGGGCGGTGGTGGGTTTGCGTCAGGTGGCGGATGGTAACGGTTTGATGGTGCGTTCAGGTGGTGGAGGACGCGGCGGGAGAGGAGGCGGCGGCGGTCCGCGGGTCGGAGGAGGAGCTGCTGCCGTGTCCCATCTGCTTCAAGACCTGCAGCTCCAGACTGGATCTGGACGATCACATGGACGCCCACCCCGACACGGCGCTCAGGTACGACCCCGTGTACCGCACTCACACTCCCACAATCCCCTGCTGCCTACCCACAATCCCCTGCTGCAGTGGGAAGTAACTTGTACTTACTCTGCTGCTTCAATCTGAACACGCCTCCGTCATGGGTTTACTTCCTGGTTACGTTTAAAACTTAAACCTGCAGATTATAAAGTTCTTCAGTGCGGAGGAGGGTCAGCTGACGGGGGAGGGAGGGGTGAGGAGGGGTGAGGGAGGGGGGTAATGAGTTACCGGAGGGCGATCGAGGTCCAGAAACAGAGAGAGAGAGAGAGAAGTTAATAAGTGAGAGACGAGGAGGATTCAGGACTCGCTCCACTGGGCCCCGTCGCCGTGACAACGCGACCCCCTCCCCCCTCGGCAACAAACACCGCCTGTTACCACGGCAACGCAACTCCTCCCGCGCACACACACACACACAACAACACACGGAGAGGGATTTCAGAGTTTAATGTGTTTGACAGTTTCTAATGATGAAAGAGCAGAAGAAGGAAGGAAGGAAGGAAGGAAGGAGAGAAGGAAGGACCAAAAGAGAGAGGAGTAGGAGGGTAGGAAGAAGGAAACATAGAAGACGGAAGAAAGGAACTAGAACGGAGAGAAGGAAGGACGGAGGGTAGGAAGAAAGGATGTAAGGAAGAAAAAAGAGGGAAGGAGCTAGGAAGAAAGGAAGGAAGGATGGAAGGAAGAAATGAAGGATGGAGGAAAGAAAAAAGGAAGGAAAGAGTGATAGAAGGAAGGAACTAGGAGGAATGAATAAAGGAGGGAAAGAAGGATGGATTGAAGGAAGGAACTAGGAAAGATGAAAGGAAGGAACTGGGAAGGATGAAAGGAAAGATAGACACAAGGAAGGAAGGAAGGAAGGAGGCGCTGAGCTGCTGCTAATAAAAGGAAAATATTGATCTGTAAATCTAATCAGCTGTTAAAAGGATTGACTGAGCAGAGATGATGATGATGATAGATGATGATGATGATGATGATGATGATGATGATGATAGATGATGATGATGATAATAGATGATGATGATGATAATAGATGATGATGATGATAATAGATGATGGATGATGATGATGATGATGATGATAATAGATGATGGATGATGACGAAGATGATGGATGATGATGATGATGATGATGATGAGGATGATAATAGATGATGATGATGGATGATGAGGATGATGATAATAGATGATGATGATAGATGATGATGATGATGATAATAGATGATGATGATGATAGATGATGATGATGAGGATGATGATGATAATGATAATAGATGATGAGGATGAGGATGATGATGATGATGATGATAGTAGATGATGATGATGATGATGATGATGATGATGGATGATGATAGATGAGTTTTTCAATGAGGCCTGTGGAATGAAGTGATGTCATCATTGTGCTGCTGCTCCACATATGGTCCAGACCCCCCCCTCCCCCCCCCAACAATCCTTCAGCAGCAGATTAAACACACACACACACACACACACACACACACACACACACACCCCTATAAGAGTGTGTGACTGCAGCAGACTCTGAGCGCGTCTCAATGTGTAAAAGATAATGAGAGTAACCAGAAGAGGAGCGGTCTGATTTCCAACTTTCTGATGGTCCTTGAACTACTCATCTGTGACATGATGTTCTGTTGGGAAAATGAACCAAACCTGAGGATAAAATAATAATAATGATGATGCATTTTATTGAGCAGCGCCTTTCAAAACACTCCAGGACATTTTATAGACAAATAAAAGCAAAATAAATAAAACAACAGACAAAGAACACAACATTAAAATAAAAGTAAAGTTAAAGACTGTATGCAAGTTTAAAAAGAAAAAAATCAACATATTTCATCAAAATTCGCTTCATTCTCTTTTAAAAATCCTCCCAGAAATAAACGGCTTGTTCTGACTAGATTCTGTAAAAAACAAATAATTCTGTGCTCCTTAGTTGAACCATGAAGCCGTCAGTGGCTCAGCTGTGACCAACAGTCATGTGACCAAAAATCAGAGTTTACGGTTGACTTGAACCTCCGAACACGAAGAACAAAGTGATCCGAGCAGAGTCGTGGAGAGACGACGCCCCCTGGTGGACGAGCAGCAGATGATCAGAGATCAGCTGGTCCAGAAGCTTCATGGAGGGAAGTTATAAAACCACAAATCAGCAGAAGTCGTTCTTTATTTTATCATCTCCTCGTTAAAGTTGGTTTTGGTTTCCAGGAGAAGGTCACAGAGGAGTAGTTCAAGGACCGTTGGAAAGTTCATAATCAGACAGTGTTAGTCTTGTAAATGGAGTCATGACACATGTAGGAGATTCTGAGGACATGTTAGCATTTATAAGCTTCTATGTAGCGATTTAATCCTTCTGCTTCTGTTTATGCTCATTTTGTACAGTTTTATAGTCATTTTGAACGATTAACTGATCATTTTTGCATCCGTTTTTGTTTATTTTGCATCTTTTGTGGTTATTTTCATCCGTTTGTGACCATTCTGCATCCTTTTATGGCCGTTTTGCATCTTTTTGGGACCATCTTGCATATTTTTATTCTTCATTTTGCACAGTTTTCTAATCATTTGCATCCTTTCATGGTCCCCTTCTTTCATTTTAAGGTCATTTTACTTCATTTTATGATCATTTTACTTCGTTTTAAGGTCATTTTACTTCGTTTTAAGGTCATTTTACTTCGTTTTAAGGTCATTTTACTTCATTTTAAGGTCATTTTACTTCATTTTAAGGTCATTTTACTTCATTTTAAGGTCATTTTACTTCGTTTTAAGATCATTTTACTTCGTTTTAAGGTCATTTTTGCTTCATTTTAAGGTCATTTTACTTTGTTTTAAGGTCATTTTACTTCGTTTTAAGATCATTTTACTTCGTTTTAAGGTCATTTTACTTCATTTTATGGTCGTTTTGCTTCGTTTTGAGGTCATTTTAAGGTCATTTTGCTTCATTTTATGTTCATTTTACTTCATTTTATGTTCATTTTCCTTTGTTTTGATCATTTCGCCTCCTCGGTTTGTGCTTCCAGGTGTGACCTCTGCTGCCTCTCCTTCCGAACCCACCGCGGCTTGTTGCGTCACAACGCCGGCGTCCACAAGCTCCTCCCCCAGGACCCGAGCGGCCGGCCCTTCATCCAGAACAACCCCTCCATCCCCACCGGCTTCAACGACCTGGCCTTCATCGACTTCTCCTGCAAGAAGTTCGCCCACATCGCTCAGGTAAGCGTGAACCTCACTGTCAGGATCCGTTTTGGACCCGAGGGTCTTCCTGGGCCTCACCTTGTCCGTGTCCTGGTCCAGGTCTGGTGTGAGACCAACCTCCGCCGCTGCATCAGTAAGTTCCACCGGTTCGTGTGCGACGGCTGCGACAAGGCCTTCCCCCTGCGCTCGGCCCTCGACCTCCACAAGGCCAAATCACATCCCGACAAACCGGCCGAGGAGGAGGAGGAGGAGGAGGAGGAGGAAGACGGCGCTGCAGAGAACGGCGTGGAGAAGGACGTCGCTCCCTCAGAGCAGGAGAGCTTCATGGAGGGTCTGGGCCTCCAGCACGTCTCCAAGGTAGGAGGTCCGGCTCAGGGGTCGCTGATAGGGAGCTCCACCTCCAGATGGGCGCAGCTTGTTGAGATGTTTTGCTTTTTGTGCACATTTTACATCTTTTCTTGCTGCTTTTGCATCATTTTCTGGTCAATTTAAATCTTTATTTTGTATTTTTGTCATCATTTTTTTGTTTTTAAGGACATTTTGCCTTCGTTTGTTGTCATTTTTGCATCATTTTGCTCGATTTTCTATTCATTTCACCTCCTTTTGTGCTTCTTTTGCCAATTTTTGTAATAATTTTGCATCTTTTCGTGATCACTTGTCATTTTTAGAGACACTTTGCCTGAGTTCGTCTTAATTTTTGCATCATTTTGCTTGATTTTCTCAACATTTTGCATCCTTTGGCCAGATTCTGTCTTCATTTTGGATCATTTCTTGCTACTTTTGCGTCTTTCTGAGGTCATTTTAAATCTTTATTTTGTCGTCTTTCACAAAGTTTTGTCATCATTCACATCTTTTTGTGATCATTTTTCATTTTTAGAGACACTTTGTATGCCTGAGTTGTAACTTTTGCATCATTTTGAGGTCATTTTGCTTGATTTTCTAATTATTTTACGTCCTTTTACCTGCATTTGTCTTCATTTTCCATGATTTTGTGGTCATTTTACATCTTTTCTTGCTACTTTTGCATCTTTTTGTGTTTATTCTGCAACATTTTCTGCACATTTTGCATCTTTCCGTGGTCATTTTAAATATTTCATTTGGTATTCTAACAATATTTGGTCGTCTTTCACATCTTTTTGTGATAAATTATCGCTTCTAGAGACATTTTTCATGCATTCGTCGTAACTTTAGCATCATTTTTGGCCATTTCACATTCTTTTGTGCTTCTTTTGCCAAATTTAGTAATAATTTTGCATCTTTTCGTCATCATTTTTAATTTTTAGAGACATTTTGCCTGCATCCGTTCTAATTTTTGCATCATTTTTGGTTGTTTTGCATCTTTTGTTGCTACTTTTGCACCTTTTTGAGGTTATTTTGCATGATTTTATTATCATTTTGCATCATTTTCTGCACATTTTGCATCTTTCTGCGGTCATTTTAAGTCTTTATTTGGTCGTCTAACAATATTTCGCCATCTTTCACGTCATTTTGGGATCATTTTTTCGTTTTTTAATGACATTTTGCATTCATCCATCGTAATTTTTGCATCATTTGTGGTTTTTTTGCATCATTTTGCTTGATTTTCTAATTATTTTACATCTTTTCTTGCTACTTTTGCATCTTTTTGTGTTTATTTTGCGTCATTTTCTGCACATTTTGCATCTTTCCGTGGTCATTTTAAATCTTTATTTTGTTGTCTTTCACATCTTTTTGATAAATTTTTGCTTCTAGAGACATTTTGCATGCATTCGTTGTAACTGTAGCATCATTTTTTGCCATCTTGCATCATTTTGTGGTCATTTTGCTTGATTTTTTATTCGTTTTACATCCTTCTGTGCTTCTTTTCTTTTGAGTTTTTTAATCATTTTGCAACTTTTTGTCATCATTTTTCATTTTTAGGGACTTTTTGTCTGCGTTTGTCATCATTTTTGCATCATTTTTGTCCGTCTTACATCCTTTTGCCACATCTTATAATCATTTTGCATCATTCATTTCCTGAAGAAAGTCCCGGATGAGTAGTTCAAGGACCGTGGGAAAGTTAAAACTCAGACAGTACTCTCTGTTTTCTTTCTGGCTGATAGGCTGCGTCTTGTTTGGGGATTTTATGGAGACAAGCTGCCTTGAAAGTTTGAATTTGTGTCTCTTTGTGACTTTAATGAGAACCGGCTGCTTCTTGTTGTTCAGGTGAAGTTCGGTCCCACAGACGATGAGATCCATCAGGCCCACCTGGACAGCATCAAGGTGATCCACGTGGAGCCTCCGTCCTCCAGCCTGCCCCAGGAGCCGGCGGCGGCCTACCTGTCCGGAGGTCTGGGTCTGACTCTGGGCGGCCTGGCGGCGCTCAGCATCCCCCTGCTGGAGGCGTCCGGCTCGGCGCTGCAGGGCCTGAGCCAGAGAGACGCCCTCAGCCTGCTGTCGCTGCAGCCCTTCCAGACCGGCTTCCTCCTGCAGCCCGACGGGGGCGCCGCCGCCGCCAGCGCCGGATCGTCGGGCGTCAAACCCGGAGAGGCGAGCGGAGCCGGCATCATGGAGCTGGCAGACATCCAGCAGATCCTCAAAGTGGCGACAGCGGCGCCGAACCAGATGGGACTTCCTCCTCTGGCCAAAGCCCCGGGATTCACTGGAGGCCAAGGTGGGCGTCGGCTCGGCATCATGTGGTCGTTTCTCATGATTTAATAATCAATTTACATCTTTCTGTGATCAGTGAACTTTGTTTTTCTCATAATTTTGTATATTTTCTATCAGTCTCACAATATTTTGTTATATTTTAGATCTTTTCATGGTCGTTTTGCCAGATTTTATAATATTTTTGCACGTTTTTATGGTTGTTTTGCATCTTTGTTTGGACATTTTTTGTTGTACCTTTCCTGGTCGTCTCACATCGTTTTTGTGATCATTTGGCTTATTGTTGTTGATTTAATGTTGTTATGTTGGATCATCTGTTGACTCTGCTTTATGAATCGTTCACGGTTTGTTTCTGCTGCAGGTCAAGTTCAGGCTCAGAAGGCGATGCCTCCACTGAAGCCCAAACCTCCCATCAGCCCTCGCTCCAGCCTCACGGCGACGACCCCCCCGCCCCTGCAGAGCTCCCAGCAGGCCTCTCTGGGCTGCATCAGCCCCAGCCTGCCGCCTCCGACCCCCACGCTCTTCAAAACACCCTCCTCTTCCTCCTCGTCCTCTTCATCCGCCGGGAACGGAGGGCAGATGGACGCAGAGTGCATGGGCGACGCCCACACGCCGCTGTCTGATTCGCCGCCAGCCGCTACCACAGCTGTTCACGAGGAGGCGGGGCTTAGCGGCAGAAAGCCAGGAACCAAAGCGGGGAACAACGCCGGCTCGGCTAAAGGCTCGTTCCCGTGTCGCTTCTGCGACCAGGTGTTCGCTTTCTCCGGCGTCCTGCAGGCTCACATGCGCTTCCACCTCGGCATCCTCCCCCACCAGTGCAACATCTGCGACTACGTGGCTCCGGACAAAGCGACGCTGATCCGACACCTGCGGACGCACAGCGGCGAGCGGCCGTACGTCTGCCGCGTCTGCCATTACCCTTTCACTGTCAAGGCCAACTGCGAGCGCCACCTCAGGAAGAAGCACGCCAAGACCTCGAGGAAGGACATCGAGAAGAACATCAAGTACGTCACCTCCACCACCACTGCGAACATCGCGGCGGCCATCACTGCTGCGACCACCACCACCACCCAGGACACGGAGACAGGCTACACTGGAGCTGAGACCACCTGCCGGTTCTGCGGCGAGGACCTGAAGACCTACCGGGCGCTGCAGATCCACCTGCGGACGCACAACGGCTGCCAGAGGAAGCCGTTCGAGTGCCGACGCTGCGGCGCCGCTTTCCTGGCCAAACGCAACTGCATCCACCACCTGCTGAAGCAGCACCCCGAGGTGCAGGAGAGGGAGATCGAGGAGCACATCGCCACACTTCAGCCTGCCGCAACCGTCGCCACCGCCCGCGCCGCTCCGGTGAATCCAATGGCGCTGAACGGCGTCAGCCAGCCTCCGATCCCGGCGCTCCAAACCGTGAAGGTGGAGGCTAACGTGGTGTTTCCTGCAGAACTGGACCAGCCGCTGGACTTCTCGGCAAAAGGCCGCGGAACCGGCAGCCTCGCAGGGTCTCCTGGGGTCAAACTGGAGAGCGTCTCGCCGAGCTTCGACTGCTCCGATCAGCCGATCGATCTGTCGATTCCCAGCAAGAGGCAGCGCAGGGAGGCGACGGGCGAGCGGAAGGAGATCAAGACGGAGCAGGGCGGCGGCAGCATCATCGAGCAGCAGAATGCTCTGCACAAGGACGAGAAGACGGCGAGCGCCCTGCCTCCCCTCCATCCTCACCCCCAGCTCGGCTGCTACCAGCTGCCCCCTGGATCCACGCCTCCCCCCGCCTCCCTCCCCAACGCCGCTCGAGCTCAGCGCCTCAAACCGCTGCTACCCAAACCCACCTCGTCCTCGTCGCCCTCCGCCGCCCTCAAAGAGCTGCCTCCTCTGGCCTCCATCGCTCAGATCATTCACTCCGTCTCCGGAGCTCCAGACCTGCTGAAGCGAGAGGCCGCCTCGCTGGAGGGCAAACCCCAGACGGTGGCTTCGTCTCAGGCTGATCCAGCTGCAGACGCCCCCGGACCCTCGGCCGGTCTGGAGCCGCAGAGCGAGGACGTGTCTGAAGGATCCTCCAGGTGAGTGACTTGTAGCTTTTCATGTCTCTGCTGCTGCGTTGGTGAAATGTTCCGGACCAACCCTGATGTCCCGTCCAACAGAAGGAGGTCCAGGAAGAAGCCGGCTGCTCTCGCACTGAAGGAGAAGGTTGTGAGCGGCGGCGGCGGCATCGACCTGGAGTCCAGCGGCGAGTTCGCCAGCGTGGAGAAGATGCTGGCGACGACTGACGCCAACAAGTTCAGCACCTACCTTCTGACTGGAGCCGCTGAGCTCGGAGCAAAGAGAGGTGAGACGATTCAGAACGCTTTAGAAAGAACAAACCCACATCAGAAGCACAGAGAGAAAATGAAGTAAACCAAACTAACAGAGGTTAATAATAATAATAATAATAATAATAATAATAATAATAATAAAAGTCTGTACAAATTTAAATGACCAAAAAAACACAAAATAACATGTAAATGAAAATAAACAACTCCATCAGAAACACAATAGCAGCAGTAAAGAGTTTAAATAAGTTAAATAACAGAATAAAATCTATAAAACGTTTCCTGTGAACAGACGGAGACGGAGGAGGAGGAGGGGAGGAGAAGGAGGGAGGAGTCAGGGAGGAGGTGAAGCCGACGGCGGCAGCGATGGCGGCCGTGATGACGGTTCCTCCGTCCAAAGGGAAGAAGAACGCCTACTCCAACTCTGTCCAGAAGATGACCTGCCCCTTCTGCCCACGAGTGTTTCCCTGGGCCAGCTCCCTGCAGAGACACATGCTGACCCACACAGGTAACACACACCTACACACAGGTAACACAGGTAACACACACCTATACACAGGTAACACACACACCTACACACAGGTAATACACACCTACACACAGGTAACACACACCTACACACAGGTAATACACACCTACACACAGGTAACACACACCTACACACAGGTAACACACACCTACACACACACAGGTAACGCACACCTACACAGGTAACACACACCTACACAGGTAACACACACCTACACACAGGTAACACACACCTACACAGGTAACACACACCTACACACAGGTAACACACACCTACACAGGTAACACACACCTACACACAGGTAACACACACCTACACACAGGTAACACACACATACACACACCTACACACAGGTAATACACACATACACACACCTACACACAGGTAACACACACCTACACAGGTAACACACACCTACACAGGTAACACACACCTACACACAGGTGACACACACCTACACACACAGGTAATACACCCCTACACACAGGTAACACACACCTACACACACACAGGTAATACACCCCTACACACAGGTAACACACACCTACACAGGTAACACACACCTACACAGGTAACACACACCTACACACAGGTAACACACACCTACACACAGGTGACACACACCTACACACACAGGTAATACACACCTATACACAGGTAACACACACCTACACAGGTAACACACACCTACACACACCTACACACAGGTAACACACACCTACACACAGGTGACACACACCTACACACACACAGGTAATACACATCTACACACAGGTAACACACACCTACACACAGGTAACACACACCTACACACAGGTAACACACACCTACACAGGTAACACACACCTACACAGGTAACACACACCTACACACAGGTAACACACACCTACACACAGGTGACACACACCTACACACACACAGGTAATACACATCTACACACAGGTAACACACACCTACACAGGTAACACACACCTACACACAGGTGACACACACCTACACACACACAGGTAATACACATCTACACACAGGTAACACACACCTACACAGGTAAAACACACCTACACAGGTAACACACACCTACACACAGGTGACACACACCTACACACACACAGGTAATACACATCTACACACAGGTAACACACACCTACACAGGTAACACACACCTACACAGGTAACACACACCTACACACACCTACACACACCTACACACAGGTAACACACACCTACACAGGTAACACACACCTACACACACCTACACACAGGTGACACACACCTACACACACACAGGTAATACACACCTACACACAAGTAACACACACCTACACAGGTAACACACACCTACACAGGTAACACACACCTACACACAGGTAACACACACCTACACAAGTAATACACACCTACACATACACAGGTAATACACACCAACACACACCTACACAAACACAAGTATACACACACCTACACAGGTAACACACACCTACACAAGTAACCGCACACAGGTAATACACACCTACACAGGTAACACACACCTACACAGGTGACACTAACAGGTATCACAATAACAAACGGCTGTTTCCTCCGTTTGCTTCCTGCTGGTTGAAGGTTGTAAACAGTGACTTCCTGTTTCTCTGTTTTACCTGATGAAGCTCCAGAACTCTGAGTCGTCTTCTGTCCTCCTGCAGGTCAGAAGCCGTTCCCGTGTCCTCGCTGCGACGCCTTTTTCTCCACCAAGTCCAACTGTGAGCGCCACCTGCTGAGGAAACATGGCGTCACCCACAGGACGCTGCGGCGCAACGGCGCCATCGTGAAGAAGGAGGGCGACGAAGGTTCTCACGAGAGCGCCGGTCAGAAACCATCCCGTCTCCTCTCTAATCAGTCATTTACCAAAGCAGCAAAGTGTCCACAGATAAAGCAGAGGCTCCACGTCCTGTCGATTATTGATTATTGACAGCCTTGTTCAGTCTGGGGGTGTTCCTGTATTGATTGTGTGTTGATTGTGTCTCACAGGAAGTCAGTCAGAGACGGAGCAGCTCGCACCAGAAGCACAAGATCTCAACAGCGTCATCGCCATGGAGGCAGACTCAGGCCCCGCCCCTGCAGAGGACAGCCCCGCCCCCTCTGAAAACACACAGCCAAGCCCCGCCCACAAACCAAGCCAAGGTTAGCCACAGTTCAGCTGCAATTTAAAACTAATAGCACTTATTTTATAGCAAAAGAACTCAAATGTGAAGAGTTTTATTTCTCAAATAAAATCCAAAATGACTTGAAGCTTCCAGTAATTGTGTAAAATAATAAATTAGGACCATAATTCCAAAATTCCAAAAATGAAAATGTTGTTTTAAATGACTTAAAATTTGCCAAAAATGCCTTATAACCAGTCAAAATCTTCTCAAAAAGCATTTAAAGTGACTTAAAACTTGTCTGGATCGATTAAAAAAATGTCCAAAATACCACATTTGTCTTAAATGACTTAGAAAATGTCCAAAATTATTTCAAATTTATCCAGAATTGCTCGAAAAATAGTCTGAATTAACCAAATTTAAATAGTTCTCCAGAAAACCCACAAGATTTGGCCGAAATGAATTTAAAAAATTGACTGAAACTGGTTCAGATTCACTTAAATGTTGTCCAAAATAACAAAACTTGTAAAAAAAACTTGTCCACAAATTGTCCAGAATGACTTAAAATGGTTCAAATTTACTCAATAAATAAACGACAAGGTGGTGAAGACTTCCTCCGTCCACAGAGACAGCAGCTATGAAGCAAACTGAAGGAAAATGATGATGATGATGATGATGCTGACTTCCTCTCGGGTGCTTTGTGCTGCAGGTCTCAGTCCGGCTGATGGAGACGCAGAGCAGCAGGAGTCGGAGCCCAACCAACAACCCGACCAGCAGGGGGCGCCAGAGACCACCACGGCACCGGACAAGCAGCCTCCACAGAGCTGCAAGGTAACGGCTGTGGGCTCACCTGCTGCTCGACGCTCTTCCTTGTGCAGTGCTTTCAAAATAAAGGTCTGATGCTGACGACTCGTCTCCTGCAGGTGGAGAGCACCGACGATGACGACTGCCACAGCAACAAGAGTCTGGACCTAAACTTCGGCAAGAAGCTCATCGACTTCAAGCTCTCCACGTCCTCTTCAGGCTCCGCTCAGGAAGAACCGCCCCCCCAGCCCGAACCCTCCTCCTCACCTTCACCTCCACCTGCACCCTCTACCTCTGCTCCTCAACCGGCGGCCGAGAGCCCAGAGGAGAAGGACAAAGAGAAACCAGCCTCCTCCTCCTCCTCCTCCTCCGGCAGCCCAGCGGTGAAGCAGCAGCCGGAGTACAAACACGTCTGTCGGGTTTGTAAGAAGAGCTTCCGGTACGCCACCACGCTCGCTCGCCACGAGAGGGCGCACCTCTCCGAGGAGACGCCGACTCCACCGCCGGCGGAGGAGGCCTCGCCGGTAAAAGAGGAGGTGATGGAGAGCAAACCTGCTGAGGAGGAGAAAGACGAGAAGGAGGCGGAGATGGAGGCGGAGGAGGGAGGAGTGAAGGGAGGCGAGAGCGACGGGGGAGACAGCGGCGACTCGGAGGAGGAGGAGAAGGAGGAGAGGAGCAACGAGGAGGCATCAGAACCAAAGAGCCTGGAGGGAGGAGAGGCGTCAGGAGGACGAGTGGACAAGAGGAAGAAGATCTGCAAAGTCTGCGGGAAAAGATTCTGGTCTCTGCAGGACCTGACCAGGCACATGAGGTCACACACAGGTACGACACACCTGACACATGAGGTCACACGCAGGTACGACACATGAGGTCACACACAGGTACGACACGAGGTCACACACAGGTACGACACATGAGGTCACACACAGATACGACACACCTGACACATGAGGTCACACACAGGTACGACACGAGGTCACACACAGGTACGACACATGAGGTCACACACAGATACGACACACCTGACACATGAGGTCACACACAGGTACGACACACCTGACACATGAGGTCACACACAGATACGACACACCTGACACATGAGGTCACACACAGGTACGACACATGAGGTCACACACAGGTAGGACACACCTGACACATGAGGTCACACACAGGTAGGACACACCTGACACATGAGGTCACACACAGGTACGACACACCTGACACATGAGGTCACACACAGGTAGGACACATGAGGGCACACACAGATACAACACACCTGACGCATGAGGTCACACAGGTAGGACACATGAGGTCACACAGGTACGACACATGAGGTCACACAGGTACGACACATGAGGTCACACAGGTAGGACACATGAGGTCACACAGGTACGACACATGAGGTCACACAGGTACGACACATGAGGTCACACACAGGTACGACACACCTGACACATGAGGTCACACAGGTAGGACACATGAGGTCACACAGGTACGACACATGAGGTCACACACAGGTACGACACACCTGACACATGAGGTCACACAGGTAGGACACATGAGGTCACACAGGTACGACACATGAGGTCACACACAGGTACGACACATGAGGTCACACAGGTACGACACATGAGGTCACACACAGGTACGACACACCTGACACATGAGGTCACACAGGTACGATGCCACTTTTAATCCCTTGTCATTAACGCTGTGGATCTGATTCTCAAACCCGTCCAGGTGAGCGGCCTTACCGGTGTCAAACCTGCGAGAGGACCTTCACCCTGAAGCACAGCCTGGTCCGCCACCAAAGGATCCACCTGAAGCCCCGCGGAGCCGACGGATCCTCCGCCGCCAACGATGACGCCGCCAGCGAGGACGGAGACTCCTGCACCCCGACCCCGACCTCCACCTGCCCGCCCTCGGAGAACGAGAGCGAGTCTGGGAGCGCCGCGACCGGGGCGAAGGAGCTGGAGGAGGAGGACGCAAAGGAGGAGGCCGAGGGTCAGCGGGAGGAGGAGGAGGAAGAAGGCGCTGTGAACCCACCAGAGTCTGGAGCGGATTCAGGTCCTCCGACCGCCGTCACTTCTGAAGACGCAGAGGACAAATCTGGACTTGACTCACCGACGCAGCAGCCCTCCGTCGACTCGACTCCCAGCCACCAAGCTACTGACACAAAGACAACTACTAGCGCCGACTCCTCAGCCAGCGACCTGAAATCGACGCCCGACTCAAACACCTCCAAAGATCCCTCTTCCTCCAGCTCTCCGCCAGGGGAAGCCGCCGCCGCCGCCGCCCCCGCAGAGGGCTTCATCCAGGGGCTGCTGGAGATCCACGCCAAGCCCCCTCTGGAGCACATCCTGCCCAACGGAGAGCCTCCTCTGGTGGGGGTAGACTGAGGGGAGACTCCCAACCAACATCACCGCAGTGCCATACGACGGAAAAGACGCTACACCATTGATGATGATGCAAAAACCAGCCCGGAAAATTTTTGATAGAAAGACCTCGTTTTCTTGAAGTGCCTTACTACTAGTCCTTCTTCTAAGAGATGTTTTTTGCTATATCTTTATCTGCATTATTACGGAGGATGGATCTAATTTTTATAGCTTTTTATGATGACAATGATTTACATTACTATTTTTTGTGCGGGGAATCTATATTTCAGCAATAAAAAGAATAAAGTTACGATTAATTATTGTTCTAGATTTTGTTTGAGAATTGATGATCAACTTAGGAGATGCCGAGAGACAAAAAGGACTGTCTGCGTTTATTCTTCTGTATTTAAATCCCAGCTGGGCACGCGACACTCGGAACAATACGAAACTTTCACATTTGAACCAGCTTTGGATTTAAAGGCGAACCAGTCAGGGTGGGGACCTTGGCTCTTCTTCTTTTTGTTTGTTTTTTTGGTCAGCCGCGTGAAATCACCAGCCGCCTTTGATGCTTTCTGGGTAGAACCGGAGGCGACGGCTGCCAGGGCGGCTTGTATTCACCAGCAAGTGATGGGTGCTGCCGGCGTCGGCTGGTGGTTCGACCGAGGAGGCTTTTTGTAACTGGAAAACGCAGAGAGGCCGCCATCGCCGCCGCCTCCTCATCGTCCTTCTGGCTCCCACCGACCCCCGTCTCTCGGCAAACACACAAAAACATTGACGAACTTGTCGAAGTCGCACGTCTGTGTGGGGAACTCTGGAAAGGGCGGAAAGTAGTGTTTGTGTTCTCCATGTTGTTGTTGTTTTTTTAAACCCATCACACTATTGATCCCTTCATCCCTCAGAAGAAACCCTCTGAGTTGTTTTGTGTGTTGATAATTTTTCATTCATAATCATTCTCAGTTGATTCCATGCGTGTACAGAGAGTTGAACATGTGGCACGTGATGCTAGAGTATTCTGTTTTTCTGCATGTGTGCGATTATCAGTGACATTTAGGTGTAGGGAGGGGAATTATCTTTTGTGGATTTTTTTTTTTTTAATAACTGAACAAATCAAAAGTTTTTCGTTGTGTGTGTGTGTGGCTGCCGCCTGTCTCTCATCATCGCCCCCTAGATGTTCTTTAGGGTTTATCGCAGGGCCTCCAGCGTGCTAACGTATGTCGCCGCTAGTATCTGACCCAGGTTCAGTTTACCTCAACCTCTGCTTTTAACTGCAACCAGCAAAACAACAGACGAGCAGCTCTGTAGACGACCCTTTAAATCCTACGTCTTCCTGAACAGCGCTAGCAGGGCCAATGCTTTGCACTGTGGGCCAAATCAGAGATAGCCAGGGCTAACTCATTAATGTAGCTTCAAACACAGTTATCCAAGGCTAACAAGCCCAGACAGAGCTAAGGGAGGCTAACTCAGTAGCAGCAAGCTAGCTATTTATATAGCCAGTGCTAAGAAATTTCTAGCCTTAATACACAAGAAAAGCAATGCTCATTAGCTTAGTTTGACCACAGGTTTTAAAGGGGATAACACTAGTTAGCTGTAACTATTAGCCTGTGTTGAGTTAACAGATATCATCTCCAGGATTTTACATAAGCTAGCAAGTGACAGCTGACCAGACCAGACAAGTTAATTAAGCTACAGATGTGTAAACTTGGTTAATCCCTCTGTTATGGTCAGTTAGCTCTAGACAGCTGCTTGCTTATTGGTTTCTAAGATATTAACAGAAGGGCAATAACTTAGTGAAGGATAGTTTGGGATGGCTAGGTAGCTCTAGCTATCTGTAACCATTAGCCCGAGCTTTGCTAAGTGGGCCGTAAGATATCAACAAAAGGATAAAAACAAACGTTAGCTGGGAGAACTGACCAGATCAGATTAGCTAGCCCGGCTGGAGTTGCGCTAACTTGGTTAATTTATCAGATATGATTCGTTAGCTGTAGCTAGCCTGAATCAGTAGCCTGATCTTTGGTTAGTGGTCCCTAAGATATCAATAGAGGGCTAAAAACACATGCTAGCCAGAGATAACTGACCACCTCAGACAAGCTCGCCCAGCTAGAGTTGCGTTA
The DNA here is from genome assembly GCA_024666655.1 of Dascyllus trimaculatus. NCBI lineage: Eukaryota > Metazoa > Chordata > Actinopteri > Pomacentridae > Dascyllus > Dascyllus trimaculatus. The sequence goes on from CM045466.1 coordinate 1,546,667, forward strand.
ACTTGATTAATTTATCTGGTATGGAAAGTTAGCGCTAACTAGCTTAAATCATTAGCTTGACCTCTGCTTCGTGGTTCCTAACATATCGCCCAGAGGCTAGCTAGGCCAGAGCAGACAAGATGACACATGGCCATGTTGGTTAACCGCATAGCTCATCAAAGTAGGCAAGCTAGTCTCCCTACAGTATTATCAGTGTGTCTGGAGTCGGCCCTGGACTGCTTTAGTGCTGTTTGACTGGATTTAGCCTCGTCTTTGAGGTCCTTCTTTTCTGCTCAGTCTGTCCGAACACAAACAGAACTATTGATGACTATTCGACATGGTCCTCAGTTGATTTTAGGGAACGAGGTGTTGGTTTATCACCACCGAGGTCGTTGGACACCCGAAGACTCGGTTATGAATTTGGCTTTAGACAATCAAATGGAAAACAGATAGAAGTAAGTGGATCCCTCAGCTGTTTGTCAGAATAATTTCCATATGGAGCTCGTAGATGACGTGGTGAGGGGGATGGATGGATGGATGGACGGATGGATGGATGGATGGATGGGTAGGTTGGTGTGAGCACAACACTATTTAGTGTTCCTGAACTGTTTTACCCTGCTGCACACACAAACAAACAACACAAGTTAAAGGGCTAATTCACCCCCGGCACCAACCTGACCGGACATACCCACACCAGTGAGGACGATGAGGGGTTACCGATATCGTGACCAGAGGGACGGGTAGTGTGTATGTGTTTCCTTTTTTGAATATAGCTAATTTTTCTTCTTGTACGTTTATTTTTTTTTTATTTTTTAGATCAAGCAACCTCATAAGCAAATTGAACCTCAGCGGCTCATAACGGAACTGTAAGGCGGCGGCGGTCGGCCACTCAGTCGGTCCAAGAGAGAAACATTGAACAACCACAGCGGCTCCGACTGGCCGACTGCCGCTGCGAACTGGCACTAACAACTTCCAAAACTACTACTACTACTTCCACTATTAGTACTACTACCATCGCGACACAATCAAAGAGAGAGAGGGACTCGGTTTCTTTCAGTTCGTCCGAAACCTTCAAATCATCGCAAGAACGCTCACGAAATTAAATCCGAAGCTGCGACACGAATTTAAAACTCAAGAGGCGTCCCAGGGCATTGCAGGAGCGTGTTTTAAAAACTACAATCACGTTGCAGCAGTAAACTTATCAGTTCCTTCAATATCCTGTGGTCCAAATTGGCCCCTTGAACTTTTCAAAATAAAAGCCGAGGGCGTGACGATGTGGTGGAGGAGCTTTTTTTTTCGTTACCGGATATTTGAACAGTTTCGCGGGTGCAGTAACTCGCAAACGACGTGGCGCTGGAATTTTAGTAAGGGCTGTTCGACTGTGTAGCTTGCAAGCTAACAGCTAACGTGCTAGCCAGGCAGGAGCATTTGTAGCCTTCAAATGGATTGGATTAAACCTAAAGCTTTGTGTTCACGAAGTAAAATCGGACGTAAATCGTGAGAACTCCAATGCTAAGCAACGGCAACGTGGACAAACCTCCCGAGGCTAACCATTTAGCAAGCTAGCAAGCGGCTAACATAAATAGAGATGCAATGTCGGAATGAAAAAATGAGACTGTTAGGAAAATGAAAACTCCCAGCTCTATACGACTCACATTACGATATAAAAAGTAACTTACAAGCCGCTAAAAATGAGCGTCCATGCTTTCCTCCACTGTTTTTGAAAACATCTGCGAATGCGACTCAACTTGGAGCTGAAGTTGTGATAAAAGTGATGCGTTCATATGGACTCTTTGCATGTTGTACAGTGAAAACATGAACTCAAAATCTTGGTTGCTTATTCTCAGTGGCCTAAATTAGCATTTGATTTTCCTTATTTTGGCGGGAAAAGCTCAGCATTCTCAAGATTTAGCAGAATTTGTCATCATTTGTGTGGATTTACTCAAACTTATGTGTTGAAATGTTGCAGAAATTAGATTTCACACTCCACCACGGAGAACACGGCCCCATTTGAAGGCAGCACAGGTCACAAAAGCTTTCTGAGCTAGCTAGCTAGCTAGTTTGCTGCAGTATTGTTAGCTTGTTCAAAATGGGATAAAAAGTTAACACGAGACTCCTGTTTCATACCTGTAAACTTTACCACGGTGGTGAAGCTACACGGCAAACTCAACATCGGCAGTCTTAATTAGCATTAGCATTAGCATTTTCCTTAATTAGGCGGGAAAAGCTCATGTTTGTCAAGATTTAGCAGAATATGTCATCATTTGTGTGGATTTACTCAAACTTATGTGTTAAAACGTTGCAGAAATTAGATTTTACACTCCACCACGGAGAACACACCCCCATTTGAAGGCAGTGAAGGTCACAAAAGCTTTCAAAGCTAGCTAGCTAGCTAGTTGGGTATCATTAGCTTCAGCATTTCGTTAGCAAAATGGGATAAAAAGTTAACACGAGACTCCTGTTTTGTACCTGTATAAACTTTACCACGGTGGTGAAGCTACACGGTGAGCTCAACGTCGGCGGCCTTGAATTAGCATTAGCATTAGCATTTTCCTTAATTAGGCGGGAAAAGCTCATGTTTGACAAAATATGTGTGGATTCGTGCAGAGATTTTATGACTTTACGCTTCTGTCCACACATTTGCTGAAAGCAGGAGTATTAGCAACGCGTTATCAGACAAACATTCAGTGAGACCGGCGTTAGCGCTGCAGGTAGTCGACCACAACGTCATTAGCATCACTGAAATGAACCAGAGTTTTGACGTAGCTGTTTCGGCGTCGCTGTAAGGAACCCGTCGCCTCTCTCTCTGAACTGTTTTCGGTTTTGTCAGCTCTCTGCTAACCCTCTCCCTCGGGAATACGTACGTCTGATGTGTGTTTGTTGCGTGCACGGCCATATGAATACTGGACTTCCATTCGAATGCACATGGACTGTTTTTAAATGTATTTATTTGGAGCCCAGCTGTGTGTGAGTGTGTGTGAGAGTTTAGTTTCTACAATGACTTGAGAAGAAGCCATGTATTAAGAATATCACATTTATGCTGCAGAACTGTTTTGAGGAACTGATGGTTTGTGTTGTGGACTAACCGGCTTGCCGTAGGCGACTCGGCCTTAGCAATAAGAATCCCTCTGAATCCAAAAAGCTTTACGTGGATCTCCTGTATATGAGTTGAACAGACTGTCTGGGTCTACCGGTTCTGTCCTTGTTTATTCTAGTTTGGCTGAGAAATGATGTTTTCCTTTTGTTGTGTTTATTATTTTTTCCTCTATGACATATAAAATGCGTATAAAACTGTGAAAATCCATCGTGTTCAGTTAAAGGGTGAGTTTTAGGTTAGTTTTTTTTGCATGTTAATCTAATTTGTTCAATTATGGATGATTTCTCCTTTTCTCCATCACTTCTCGTGCTACATATATATATATAAATATAAAAATATATATAATCTCGCTCTCAGGGTCTTTCACAAATCCATTATTCGAAATATTTCATGTTCTTATTTCCTGAGTTGCAACTTGTCCTGATTACTTTGTCTTTTTTTTTTTTTTAAATAATGATTCAGAACTGTCAATCACTACATTTAGCACTTGACTGTGAACCCGTCGTCACCTAACAGGTTGGATTTAGGCGTTTCAAAGCCGGGGTATCGTTGACATTTTTGGTTCTGTTCTGTTCCTCTTGGCGTCGGGCTGAAGCCTCCCGTGGTCGGAGGCCGGAGGTCGGAGGCGACGTCCCAGAGGAGGCCGAAACACAAGCGTTGGTGCTGAAGCTCAATCAGAAAGCATTAAAGCGGCGGCCGCCCGGAGGACCAGGGCTCTCCGGCGCTGCGTCGCCTCCTGGCCCTGCTGTTAGCAACACGTGACAGAGTTTCACCAAGTCGAGAGATGTAAACCTGTTCTGTATTCAACCCAATAAGAAAAAGCAATAAAGATTATATCAAGGAAAGGTGTGTGAATCAAACGCCGTCCACGTCTCTGTCTTTCTTTACTTCTCCTCAGGTCACAGAACAATCATTTACTGCTGATTTATTACTGGAGAGTTCGACCAAAGAGAAGTTTAACATTTAGATATTTGTATTTTATATTAACTCGTGTAAAATTAAACACGATGTCAGTTTGTCCTCTGATACCAAAGAAGACACAGTATTTGGAAAATACATATTTAATAAAGATTGTCTACAGTAGGCAGATGTGGAAATACGATACTATGAAGGTTATACGGTATTTTTGACGTCATACTATAAAGTTTTTATATTTTTGACGGCATACTGGCATTTTCATTTTTGACATTGACGACATGCTATACTACGTCGTTTTTACGACTTTTTTGACGACATACTATACTACGTTGTTTTTACGACATTTTTGACGACATACTATACTGTGACGCTTTTACGACTTTTTTGACGACATGCTATACTACGTCGTTTTTACGACTTTTTTGACGACAAACTATGACGTTTTCACAACGTTTTTGACGACATACTATACTGTGACGCTTTTACGACTTTTTTGACGACATACTATACTACGTCGTTTTTACGACTTTTTTGACGACATACTATACTACGTTGTTTTTACGACATTTTTGACGACATACTATACTGTGACGCTTTTACGACTTTTTTGACGACATGCTATACTACGTCGTTTTTACGACTTTTTTGACGACAAACTATGACGTTTTCACAACGTTTTTGACGACATACTATACTATGACGTTTTTACGACTTTTTTGACAACATACTATACTATGACGTTTTTACGACTTTTTTGACAACATACTATACTATGACGTTTTTACGACTTTTTTGACGACATACTATACTACGTTGTTTTTACGACATTTTTGACGACATACTATACTGTGACGCTTTTACGACTTTTTTGACGACATACTATACTAGGTCGTTTTTACGACTTTTTTGACGACAAACTATGACGTTTTCACAACGTTTTTGACGACATACTATACTATGACGTTTTTACGACTTTTTTGACAACATACTATACTACGTTGTTTTTACGACATTTTGGACGACATACTATACTATGACGTTTTTACGACTTTTTTGACAACATACTATACTATGACGTTTTTACGACTTTTTTGACAACATACTATACTACGTTGTTTTTACGACATTTTGGACGACATACTATACTATGACGTTTTTACGACTTTTTTGACGACATACTATACTCCGGCGTTTTTACGACTTTTTTGACAACATACTATACTATGACGTTTTTCTTTTTTTACGATGTTTTTGACGACGTACTATCCTCCCCAGAACCTCAAACTCCGGGTCAATGCAGACCCGTTACGCCCTTTATGTTCAGGTTCTTCTGCCTTAGGACATATTTTATCAGGCTGTAAAGTCGGTCTGTCACAAGGCCGGATACGTGGCGACACAATAAACTGTCAAGAAGCTGATCTGCAGGCACTGAGGATATCTGAAGGCAGGCAAATGTAGGAGGGTCTAAAAGAAAGAGGGGAGCAATCCAGCTTGTTCAGGCAATAAGGAGGCAAGGCAGCTGGAAGATGGAGGTAGATCTAGGAGGACAGCTTGTTGTTCTCCAGGAAATAGTCTGTACCAATCTAAGGCCTGATACAGTCTTATGGTCTAGGAGTAGAAGGAGAGTTTACTTTATAGAGCTCCTTGGGAGACTTCAGTAGAAGAAGCATATTAAAGGAAAAGACTTGGAGAGCTGGGATCTGTCCGGTGGAAGCTGGGTGTAGAGGATCTACAGCAAGACCTGTTGTCTGTTTGTTGAAGGAGGTGGGAGGAAGGGGAGACGGTGTGAGGAAACAGTTGATCCAGTCAGTGGATCTGGATCAGGAGGAGTAATTTTAGCTGGGGCCCAGTAGGGGGAGCAGTTAGGCTGGACAGACCTTTAGGAGGAACAAGGAAGAAAAACCAGGAAGAGGAAGTCTGTTGAAGTGGAGGTGTGTTGAAGTGGAGGTGTGTTGAAGTGGAGGTGTGTTGAAGTGGAGGTGTGTTGGAGCCTGTTGGAAGCATGCGGTCACTCCAGGTGAGGTGAGTTGGATGGTCTCCTTCTGGTTGGATGGATGCTTCGTCTGTTTGCTGAATCTGCTGGTTTATTTGATGCTGCCTCCACCTTCAGCGCCCTCTATACTTTCACTACCCCCCACCCAAACCAGGGTCAGTACCCCCACCCTGCTGTTACTGGTGCAGTTGGTGAGAGGCTGGGTAGGTGGTGGTGGAGCTGTTTGTAGTAGTTTAAGCAAGGCTGAAGAAATAAGTGTCTTGGTGAGGAGCGGTGATGGCTGGCATTAGGGGGGGACTCTGGGACAGCAGTGATCACTGTCCAGCGTCCTGGAGGAGTTGTGGGACCAACGAGATGAAACAACATTAAAGGGAGGTTCCCACCTGATGACCCCCAGAGACGGGGTGGAAGTCACCACTGATTGGTTTACAGAGGGGAAGGTGTTAGTGGTTCTTTACTGGTCTGGTCCATGTTCTGGAGACAGGTCTGCTGTGTTTACTTTAAACTACCTCAGTTTGCTGTTTAAGACCAAAATACAGACAATATTTGGAAAATACAGATTTAATAGATAAGTGGTGCAGGATGACGACATACTATACTATGACGTTTTTGAGTGATTTTTGACGACATACTATAATATGACGTTTTTGAGTGATTTTGGACGACATGCTATACTATGACGTTTTTGAGTGATTTTGGACGACATACTATAATATGACGTTTTTGAGTGATTTTGGACGACATGCTATACTATGACGTTTTTGAGTGATTTTGGACGACATACTATAATATGACGTTTTTGAGTGATTTTAGACGACATACTATACTATGACGTTTTTGAGTGATTTTAGACGACATGCTATACTATGACGTTTTCATCGCATTTTGGACGACATGCTATACTATGACGTTTTTGAGTGATTTTAGACGACATACTATACTATGACGTTTTTGAGTGATTTTGGACGACATGCTATACTATGACGTTTTTGAGTGATTTTTGACGACATACTATACTATGACGTTTTTATCGCATTTTGGACGACATACTATACTATGACGTTTTTGAGTAATTGTTGACGACATACTATACTATGACGTTTTTGAGTGATTTTTGACGACATGCTATACTATGACGTTTTTGAGTGATTTTGGACGACATACTATACTATGACGTTTTTATCGCATTTTTGACGACATGCTAGACTATGACGTTTTTGAGTGATTTTGGACGACATACTATACTATGATGTTTTTGAGTGATTTTTGACGACATGCTATACTATGATGTTTTTGAGTGATTTTGGACGACATACTATACTATGACGTTTTTGAGTGATTTTGGACGACATGCTATACTATGACGTTTTTGAGTGATTTTGGACGACATGCTATACTATGACGTTTTTGAGTGATTTTGGACGACATGCTATACTATGACGTTTTTGAGTGATTTTTGACGACATACTATACAATGACGTTTTTGAGTGATTTTAGACGACATGCTATACTATGACGTTTTTATCGCATTTTGGACGACATGCTATACTATGACGTTTTTGAGTGATTTTGGACGACATGCTATACTATGACGTTTTTGAGTGATTTTGGACGACATGCTATACTATGACGTTTTTGAGTGATTTTAGACGACATGCTATACTATGACGTTTTTGAGTGATTTTGGACGACATGCTATACTATGACGTTTTTGAGTGATTTTAGACGACATACTATACTATGACGTTTTTATCGCATTTTGGACGACATGCTATACTATGACGTTTTTATCGCATTTTGGACGACATACTATACTATGACGTTTTTGAGTGATTTTAGACGACATGCTATACTATGACGTTTTTGAGTGATTTTAGACGACATACTATACTATGACGTTTTTGAGTGATTTTGGACGACATGCTATACTATGACGTTTTTGAGTGATTTTGGACGACATACTATACTATGACGTTTTTGAGTGATTTTAGACGACATGCTATACTATGACGTTTTCATCGCATTTTGGACGACATGCTATACTATGACGTTTTTGAGTGATTTTGGACGACATGCTATACTATGACGTTTTTGAGTGATTTTGGACGACATGCTATACTATGACGTTTTTGAGTGATTTTTGACGACATACTATACAATGACGTTTTTGAGTGATTTTAGACGACATGCTATACTATGACGTTTTTATCGCATTTTGGACGACATGCTATACTATGACGTTTTTGAGTGATTTTGGACGACATGCTATACTATGACGTTTTTGAGTGATTTTGGACGACATGCTATACTATGACGTTTTTGAGTGATTTTAGACGACATGCTATACTATGACGTTTTTGAGTGATTTTGGACGACATGCTATACTATGACGTTTTTGAGTGATTTTAGACGACATACTATACTATGACGTTTTTATCGCATTTTGGACGACATGCTATACTATGACGTTTTTATCGCATTTTGGACGACATACTATACTATGACGTTTTTGAGTGATTTTTGACGACATACTATACTATGATGTTTTTGAGGGATTTTGGACGACATGCTATACTATGACGTTTTTATCGCATTTTGGACGACATACTATACTATGATGTTTTTGAGGGATTATTGACGACATACTATACTATGATGTTTTTGAGGGATTTTTGACGACATACTATACTATGATGTTTTTGAGGGATTTTAGACGACATGCTATACTATGATGTTTTTGAGTGATTTTAGACGACATACTATACTATGACGTTTTTGACTCATTTTGGACGACATACTATACTATGATGTTTTTGAGTGATTTTGGACGTCATGCTATACTATGACGTTTTTTAATGATTTTGGACGACATGCTATACTATGACCTTTTTTAATGATTTTGGACGACATGCTATACTATGACGTTTTTTAATGATTTTGGACGACATGCTATACTATGACGTTTTTTAATGATTTTAGACGACATGCTATACTATGACGTTTTTGAGTGATTTTGGACGACATGCTATACTATGACGTTTTTGAGTGATTTTGGACGACATGCTATTCTATGACGTTTTTTAATGATTTTAGACGACATGCTATACTATGACGTTTTTGAGTGAGTTTTGACGACATGCTATACTATGACGTTTTTTAATGATTTTGGACGACATGCTATACTATGACGTTTTTTAATGATTTTAGACGACATACTATACTATGACGTTTTTGAGTGATTTTAGACGACATGCTATACTATGACGTTTTTGAGTGATTTTGGACGACATACTATACTATGATGTTTTTGACTCATTTTGGACGACATGCTATACTATGACGCTTTTGAGTGATTTTGGACGACATACTATACTATGACGTTTTTGAGTGATTTTTGACGACATGCTATACTATGACGTTTTTGACTCATTTTGGACGACATGCTATACTATGACGCTTTTGAGTGATTTTTGACGACATGCTATACTATGACGTTTTTGAGTGATTTTTGACGACATGCTATACTATGACGTTTTTGACTCATTTTGGACGACATGCTATACTATGACGTTTTTGAGTGATTTTGGACGACATACTATACTATGATGTTTTTGACTCATTTTGGACGACATGCTATACTATGACGCTTTTGAGTGATTTTGGACGACATACTATACTATGACGTTTTTGAGTGATTTTTGACGACATGCTATACTATGACGTTTTTATCGCATTTTGGACGACATACTATACTATGACGTTTTTTAATGATTTTGGACGACATGCTAAACTATGACGTTTTTTAATGATTTTGGACGACATGCTATACTATGACGTTTTTGACACATTTTGGACGACATACTATACTATGACGTTTTTGAGTGATTTTGGACGACATGCTATACTATGACGTTTTTTAATGATTTTGGACGACATGCTATACTATGACGTTTTTGAGTGATTTTTGACGACATGCTATACTATGACGTTTTTGAGTGATATTTGACGACATACTATACTATGACGTTTTTGAGTGATTTTGGACGACATGCTATAATATGACGTTTTTGAGTGATTTTGGACAACATGCTATACTATGACGTTTTTGAGTGATTTTGGACGACATGCTATACTATGACGTTTTTGAGTGATTTTGGACGACATGCTATACTATGACGTTTTTGAGTGATTTTAGACGACATGCTATACTATGACGTTTTTGAGTGATTTTGGACGACATGCTATACTATGACGTTTTTGAGTGATTTTAGACGACATACTATACTATGACGTTTTTATCGCATTTTGGACGACATGCTATACTATGACGTTTTTATCGCATTTTGGACGACATACTATACTATGACGTTTTTGAGTGATTTTTGACGACATACTATACTATGATGTTTTTGAGGGATTTTGGACGACATGCTATACTATGACGTTTTTATCGCATTTTGGACGACATACTATACTATGATGTTTTTGAGGGATTATTGACGACATACTATACTATGATGTTTTTGAGGGATTTTTGACGACATACTATACTATGATGTTTTTGAGGGATTTTAGACGACATGCTATACTATGATGTTTTTGAGTGATTTTAGACGACATACTATACTATGACGTTTTTGACTCATTTTGGACGACATACTATACTATGATGTTTTTGAGTGATTTTGGACGTCATGCTATACTATGACGTTTTTTAATGATTTTGGACGACATGCTATACTATGACCTTTTTTAATGATTTTGGACGACATGCTATACTATGACGTTTTTTAATGATTTTAGACGACATGCTATACTATGACGTTTTTGAGTGAGTTTTGACGACATGCTATACTATGACGTTTTTTAATGATTTTGGACGACATGCTATACTATGACGTTTTTTAATGATTTTAGACGACATACTATACTATGACGTTTTTGAGTGATTTTAGACGACATGCTATACTATGACGTTTTTGAGTGATTTTGGACGACATACTATACTATGATGTTTTTGACTCATTTTGGACGACATGCTATACTATGACGTTTTTGAGTGATTTTTGACGACATGCTATACTATGACGTTTTTGACTCATTTTGGACGACATGCTATACTATGACGCTTTTGAGTGATTTTTGACGACATGCTATACTATGACGTTTTTGAGTGATTTTTGACGACATGCTATACTATGACGTTTTTGACTCATTTTGGACGACATGCTATACTATGACGCTTTTGAGTGATTTTGGACGACATACTATACTATGACGTTTTTGAGTGATTTTTGACGACATGCTATACTATGACGTTTTTGACTCATTTTGGACGACATGCTATACTATGACGCTTTTGAGTGATTTTTGACGACATGCTATACTATGACGTTTTTGAGTGATTTTTGACGACATGCTATACTATGACGTTTTTGACTCATTTTGGACGACATGCTATACTATGACGCTTTTGAGTGATTTTGGACGACATACTATACTATGACGTTTTTGAGTGATTTTTGACGACATGCTATACTATGACGTTTTTATCGCATTTTGGACGACATACTATACTATGACGTTTTTTAATGATTTTGGACGACATGCTAAACTATGACGTTTTTTAATGATTTTGGACGACATGCTATACTATGACGTTTTTGACACATTTTGGACGACATACTATACTATGACGTTTTTGAGTGATTTTGGACGACATGCTATACTATGACGTTTTTTAATGATTTTGGACGACATGCTATACTATGACGTTTTTGAGTGATTTTTGACGACATGCTATACTATGACGTTTTTGAGTGATATTTGACGACATACTATACTATGACGTTTTTGAGTGATTTTGGACGACATGCTATACTATGACGTTTTTTAATGATTTTGGACGACATGCTATACTATGACGTTTTTGACACATTTTGGACGACATACTATACTATGACGTTTTTGAGTGATTTTGGACGACATGCTATACTATGACGTTTTTGAGTGATTTTTGACGACATGCTATACTATGACGTTTTGATCGCATTTTGGACGACATACTATACTATGACGTTTTTTAATGATTTTGGACGACATGCTATACTATGACGTTTTTGACACATTTTGGACGACATACTATACTATGACGTTTTTGAGTGATTTTGGACGACATGCTATACTATGACGTTTTTTAATGATTTTGGACGACATGCTATACTATGATGTTTTTGAGTGATTTTTGACGACATACTATTCTATGACGTTTTTGAGTGATTTTTGACGACATGCTATACTATGACGTTTTTGAGTGATTTTGGACGACATACTATACTATGACGTTTTTGAGTGATATTTGACGACATACTATACTATGACGTTTTTGAGTGATATTTGACGACATACTATACTATGACGTTTTTGAGTGATTTTGGACGACATGCTATACTATGACGTTTTTTAATGATTTTGGACGACATGCTATACTATGACGTTTTTGACACATTTTGGACGACATACTATACTATGACGTTTTTGAGTGATTTTTGACGACATGCTATACTATGATGTTTTTGAGTGATTTTTGACGACATACTATTCTATGACGTTTTTGAGTGATTTTAGACGACATACTATACTATGACGTTTTTGAGTGATTTTTGACGACATGCTATACTATGACGTTTTTATCACATTTTTGACGACATGCTAGACTATGACGTTTTCGAGTGATTTTGGACGACATGCTATACTATGACGTTTTTGAGTGATTTTGGACGACATACTATACTATGACGTTTTTGAGTGATTTTGGACGACATGCTATACTATGACGTTTTTGAGTGATTTTGGACGACATACTATACTATGACGTTTTTGAGTGATTTTGGACGACATACTATACTATGACGTTTTTGAGTGATTTTGGACGACATACTATACTATGATGTTTTTTAATGATTTTGGACGACATGCTATACTATGACGTTTTTGAGTGATTTTTGACGACATCCTATACTATGATGTTTTTGAGTGATTTTTGACGACATCCTATACTATGACGTTTTTGAGTGATTTTTGACGACATACTATACTATGACGTTTTTGGGTGATTTTTGACGACATACTATATTATGATGTTTTTGAGTGATTTTAGACGACATACTATACTATGATGTTTTTGAGTGATTTTAGACGACATACTATACTATGACGTTTTTGAGTGATTTTTGACGACATCCTATACTATGATGTTTTTGAGTGATTTTAGACGACATGCTATACTATGATGTTTTTGAGGGATTTTTGACGACATACTATACTATGACGTTTTTGAGGGATTTTTGACGACATCCTATATTATGATGTTTTTGAGTGATTTTTGACGACATACTATACTATGATGTTTTTGAGGGATTTTTGACGACATCCTATACTATGACGTTTTTGAGTGATTTTAGACGACATGCTATACTATGACGTTTTTGAGTGATTTTTGACGACATGCTATACTATGACGTTTTTGAGTGATTTTTGACGACATACTATACTATGACGTTTTTGCGTGATTTTAGACGACATACTATACTATGACGTTTTTGAGTGATTTTTGACGACATACTATACTATGACGTTTTTTAATGATTTTGGACGACATGCTATACTATGACGTTTTTTAATGATTTTGGACGACATGCTATACTATGACGTTTTTTAATGATTTTAGACGACATACTATACTATGACGTTTTTGAGTGATTTTGGACGACATGCTATACTATGACGTTTTTGAGTGATTTTAGACGACATGCTATACTATGACGTTTTTGACTCATTTTGGACGACATGCTATACTATGACGCTTTTGAGTGATTTTGGACGACATGCTATACTATGACGTTTTTATCGCATTTTGGACGACATACTATACTATGACGTTTTTGAGTGATTTTGGACGACATGCTATACTATGACGTTTTTTAATGATTTTGGACGACATGCTATACTATGACGTTTTTGACTCATTTTGGACGACATGCTATACTATGACGCTTTTGAGTGATTTTGGACGACATGCTATACTATGACGTTTTTATCGCATTTTGGACGACATGATATACTATGACGTTTTTGAGTGATTTTGGACGACATACTATACTATGACGTTTTTTAATGATTTTGGACGACATGCTATACTATGACGTTTTTGACTCATTTTGGACGACATGCTATACTATGACACTTTTGAGTGATTTTGGACGACATACTATACTATGACGTTTTTGACTCATTTTGGACGACATACTATACTATGACGCTTTTGAGTGATTTTGGACGACATACTATACTATGACGTTTTTGAGTGATTTTTGACGACATCCTATACTATGATGTTTTTGAGTGATTTTAGACGACATGCTATACTATGATGTTTTTGAGGGATTTTTGACGACATACTATACTATGATGTTTTTGAGTGATTTTTGACGACATACTATACTATGACGTTTTTGAGGGATTTTTGACGACATACTATACTATGACGTTTTTGAGTGATTTTTGACGACATCCTATACTATGATGTTTTTGAGTGATTTTTGACGACATCCTATACTATGACGTTTTTGAGTGATTTTTGACGACATGCTATACTATGACGTTTTTGAGTGATTTTTGACGACATACTATATTATGATGTTTTTGAGTGATTTTAGACGACATGCTATACTATGACGTTTTTGAGTGATTTTAGACGACATACTATACTATGACGTTTTTGAGTGATTTTTGACGACATCCTATACTATGATGTTTTTGAGTGATTTTAGACGACATGCTATACTATGATGTTTTTGAGTGATTTTTGACGACATGCTATACTATGATGTTTTTGAGTGATTTTTGACGACATGCTATACTATGATGTTTTTGAGGGATTTTTGACGACATACTATACTATGATGTTTTTGAGTGATTTTTGACGACATACTATACTATGACGTTTTTGAGGGATTTTTGACGACATACTATACTATGACGTTTTTGAGTGATTTTTGACGACATCCTATACTATGACGTTTTTGAGTGATTTTTGACGACATACTATATTATGACGTTTTTGAGTGATTTTTGACGACATACTATACTATGATGTTTTTGAGGGATTTTTGACGACATACTATACTATGACGTTTTTGAGTGATTTTAGACGACATGCTATACTATGATGTTTTTGAGGGATTTTTGACGACATACTATACTATGACGTTTTTGAGTGATTTTAGACGACATGCTATATTATGACGTTTTTGAGTGATTTTTGACAACATGCT
This sequence comes from Dascyllus trimaculatus, assembly GCA_024666655.1. NCBI lineage: Eukaryota > Metazoa > Chordata > Actinopteri > Pomacentridae > Dascyllus > Dascyllus trimaculatus. Next base: position 1,561,989 of record CM045466.1, read on the forward strand.
ATACTATGATGTTTTTGAGTGATTTTTGACAACATACTATACTATGACATTTTTGAGTGATTTTGGACGACATGCTATATTATGACGTTTTTGAGTGATTTTTGACGACATACTATACTATGACGTTTTTGAGTGAGTTTTGACGACATACTATACTATGACGTTTTTGAGTGAGTTTTGACGACATACTATACTATGACGTTTTTGAGTGATTTTTGACAACATGCTATACTATGATGTTTTTGAGTGATTTTTGACAACATACTATACTATGACATTTTTGAGTGATTTTGGACGACATGCTATATTATGACGTTTTTGAGTGATTTTTGACGACATACTATACTATGATGTTTTTGAGGGATTTTTGACGACATACTATACTATGACGTTTTTGAGTGATTTTAGACGACATGCTATACTATGATGTTTTTGAGGGATTTTTGACGACATACTATACTATGACGTTTTTGAGTGATTTTAGACGACATGCTATATTATGACGTTTTTGAGTGATTTTTGACAACATGCTATACTATGATGTTTTTGAGTGATTTTTGACAACATACTATACTATGACATTTTTGAGTGATTTTGGACGACATGCTATACTATGACGTTTTTGAGTGATTTTTGACAACATACTATACTATGACGTTTTTGAGTGATTTTAGACGACATGCTATATTATGACGTTTTTGAGTGATTTTTGACAACATGCTATACTATGATGTTTTTGAGTGATTTTTGACGACATACTATACTATGACGTTTTTGAGTGATTTTAGACGACATGCTATATTATGACGTTTTTGAGTGATTTTTGACAACATGCTATACTATGATGTTTTTGAGTGATTTTTGACGACATACTATACTATGACGTTTTTGAGTGAGTTTTGACGACATACTATACTATGACGTTTTTGAGTGATTTTTGACAACATGCTATACTATGATGTTTTTGAGTGATTTTTGACAACATACTATACTATGACATTTTTGAGTGATTTTGGACGACATGCTATATTATGACGTTTTTGAGTGATTTTTGACGACATACTATACTATGATGTTTTTGAGGGATTTTTGACGACATACTATACTATGACGTTTTTGAGTGATTTTAGACGACATACTATACTATGATGTTTTTGAGTGATTTTAGACGACATACTATACTATGACGTTTTTATCGCATTTTGGACGACATGCTATACTATGACGTTTTTGAGTGATTTTGGACGACATACTATACTATGACGTTTTTATCGCATTTTGGACGACATGCCATACTATGACGTTTTTGAGTGGTTTTTGACGACATGCTATACTATGACGTTTTTGAGTGATTTTTGACGACATGCTATACTATGACGTATTTGAGTGATTTTGGACGACATGCTATACTATGACGTTTTTATCGCATTTTAGACGACATGCTATACTATGCGTTTTTAGTGATTTTTGGCGACATGCTATACTATGATGTTTTTAGTGATTTTGGACGACATGCTATATATGCGTTTTACATTTTGGACGACATGCTATACTATGACGTTTTTGAGTGAGTTTTTGGACGACATACTATACTATGACGTTTTTATCGCATTTTGGACGACATGCTATACTATGACGTTTTTGAGTGATTTTAGACGACATACTATACTATGATGTTTTTGAGTGATTTTAGACGACATGCTATACTATGATGTTTTTGAGTGATTTTGGACGACATACTATACTATGACGTTTTTGAGTGATTTTGGACGACATGCTATACTATGACGTTTTTGAGTGATTTTGGACGACATACTATACTATGACGTTTTTATCGCATTTTGGACGACATGCTATACTATGACGTTTTTGAGTGATTTTAGACGACATACTATACTATGATGTTTTTGAGTGATTTTAGACGACATGCTATACTATGATGTTTTTGAGTGATTTTGGACGACATACTATACTATGACGGTTTTATCGCATTTTGGACGACATGCTATACTATGACGTTTTTGAGTGATTTCGGACAACATACTATACTATGACGTTTTTATCGCATTTTGGACGACATGCTATACTATGACGTTTTTGAGTGATTTTAGACGACATGCTATACTATGATGTTTTTGAGTGATTTTGGACGACATGCTATACTATGACGTTTTTATCGCATTTTGGACGACATACTATACTATGATGTTTTTGAGTGAGTTTTGACGACATACTATACTATGATGTTTTTGAGTGAGTTTTGACGACATACTATACTATGATGTTTTTGAGTGATTTTAGACGACATACTATACTATGATGTTTTTGAGTGAGTTTTGACGACATACTATACTATGATGTTTTTGAGTGAGTTTTGACGACATGCTATACTATGACGTTTTTGAGTGATTTTTGACGACATACTATACTATGATGTTTTTGAGTGATTTTAGACGACATACTATACTATGATGTTTTTGAGTGAGTTTTGACGACATACTATACTATGATGTTTTTGAGTGAGTTTTGACGACATGCTAAACTATGATGTTTTTGAGTGATTTTGGACGACATACTATACTATGACGTTTTTGAGTGATTTTTGACGACATGCTATACTATGACGTTTTTGAGTGATTTTAGACGACATACTATACTATGACGTTTTTATCGCATTTTGGACGACATACTATACTATGATGTTTTTGAGTGAGTTTTGACGACATACTATACTATGATGTTTTTGAGTGAGTTTTGACGACATGCTATACTATGACGTTTTTGAGTGAGTTTTGACGACATGCTATACTATGACGTTTTTGAGTGATTTTGGACGACATACTATACTATGACGTTTTTGAGTGGTTTTTGACAACATACTATACTATGATGTTTTTGAGTGATTTTGGACGACATACTATACTATGACGTTTTTGACTCATTTTGGACGACATACTATACTATGACGTTTTTGAGTGGTTTTTGACAACATACTATACTATGACGTTTTTGAGTGGTTTTTGACAACATACTATACTATGATGTTTTTGAGTGATTTTTGACAACATGCTATACTATCACGTTTTTATCACATTTTTGACGACATACTATACTATGACGTTTTTGACTCATTTTGGACGACATACTATACTATGACGTTTTTGAGTGATTTTTGACGACATACTATACTATGACGTTTTTGAGTGATTTTGGACGACATACTATACTATGACGTTTTTGAGTGATTTTTGACGACATACTATACTATGACGTTTTTGGGTGATTTTTCACGACATGCTATACTATGATGTTTTTGAGTGGTTTTAGACGACATGCTGTACTATGACATTTTTGAGTGATTTTTGACGACATACTATACTATGACGTTTTTGAGTGATTTTTCATGACATGCTATACTATGACATTTTTGAGTGATTTTTGACGACATACTATACTATGACGTTTTTGAGTGACTTTTGACGACATACTATACTATGACGTTTTTGAGTGATTTTTGACGACATACTATACTATGACGTTTTTGAGTGATTTTGGACGACATACTATACTATGACGTTTTTTGAGTGATTTTTGACGACATACTATACTATGGCGTTTTGAGTGATTTTGGACGACATACTATACTATAGCGTTTTGTGATTTTTGACAACATGCTATATATAGCGTTTTTAGTGATTTTTGACAACATACTATACTATGGCGTTTTTGAGTGATATTTGACGAGCATGCTATACTATGGCGTTTGAGTGATATTTGACGACATGCTATACTATGGCGTTTTTTTAATGATTTTGGGCGACATGCTATACTATGGCGTTTTTGTGATTTTGACGACATACTATACTATGGCCGTTTTGAGTGATTTTGGACGACATGCTATACTATGGCGTTTTGAGTGATTTTTGACGACATACTATACTATGACGTTTTTTAATGATTTTGGACGACATGCTATACTATGACGTTTTTTAATGATTTTGGACGACATGCTATACTATGACGTTTTTTAATGATTTTAGACGACATACTATACTATGACGTTTTTGAGTGATTTTGGACGACATGCTATACTATGACGTTTTTGAGTGATTTTAGACGACATGCTATACTATGACGTTTTTGACTCATTTTGGACGACATGCTATACTATGACGCTTTTGAGTGATTTTGGACGACATGCTATACTATGACGTTTTTATCGCATTTTGGACGACATGATATACTATGACGTTTTTGAGTGATTTTGGACGACATACTATACTATGACGTTTTTTAATGATTTTGGACGACATGCTATACTATGACGTTTTTGAGTGATTTTTGACAACATACTATACTATGACATTTTTGAGTGATTTTGGACGACATGCTATACTATGACGTTTTTATGGCATTTTGGACGACATGCTATACTATGACGTTTTTGAGTGAGTTTAGACAACATGCTATACTATGACGTTTTTCTGGCATTTTGGACGACATGCTATACTATGATGTTTTTGAGTGATTTTTGACAACATACTATACTATGACATTTTTGAGTGATTTTGGACGACATGCTATACTATGACGTTTTTGAGTGATTTTAGACGACATACTATACTATGACGTTTTGATCGCATTTTGGACGACATGCTATACTATGACGTTTTTGAGTGATTTTAGACGACATGCTATACTATGACGTTTTTGAGTGATTTTAGACGACATACTATACTATGATGTTTTTGAGTGATTTTAGACGACATACTATACTATGACGTTTTTATCGCATTTTGGACGACATGCTATACTATGACGTTTTTGAGTGATTTTGGACGACATACTATACTATGACGTTTTTATCGCATTTTGGACGACATGCTATACTATGACGTTTTTGAGTGATTTTGGACGACATACTATACTATGACGTTTTTATCGCATTTTGGACGACATGCTATACTATGACGTTTTTGAGTGATTTTAGACGACATGCTATACTATGACGTTTTTGAGTGATTTTAGACGACATACTATACTATGATGTTTTTGAGTGATTTTAGACGACATACTATACTATGACGTTTTTATCGCATTTTGGACGACATGCTATACTATGACGTTTTTGAGTGATTTTGGACGACATACTATACTATGACGTTTTTATCGCATTTTGGACGACATGCTATACTATGACGTTTTTGAGTGATTTTGGACGACATACTATACTATAGCGTTTTTATCGCATTTTGAATGACATGCTATACTACAGCGTTTTTGAGTGATTGGGACAACATACTGTACTATGTAGCGTTTTTATCGCATTTTGGGCGTATGCTATACTATGGCGTTTTTGAGTGATTTTAGACGACATGCTATACTATGATGTTTTAATGATTTTGGGCGACATGCTATACTATGGCGTTTTGAGTAATTTAGGGCGACATACTATACTATGGCGTTTTTGAGTGATTTTAGACTGACATACTATACTATGACGTTTTTGAGTGATTTTGGACGACATACTATACTATGACGTTTTTATCGCATTTTGGACGACATGCTATACTATGACGTTTTTGAGTGATTTTAGACGACATGCTATACTATGATGTTTTTGAGTGATTTTAGACGACATGCTATACTATGATGTTTTTGAGTGATTTTGGACGACATGCTATACTATGACGTTTTTGAGTGATTTCGGACGACATACTATACTATGACGTTTTTGAGTGATTTTGGACGACATACTATACTATGACGTTTTTATCGCATTTTGGACGACATGCTATACTATGACGTTTTTGAGTGATTTTAGACGACATACTATACTATGATGTTTTTGAGTGATTTTAGACGACATGCTATACTATGATGTTTTTGAGTGATTTTGGACGACATACTATACTATGACGTTTTTATCGCATTTTGGACGACATGCTATACTATGACGTTTTTGAGTGATTTCGGACGACATACTATACTATGACGTTTTTATCGCATTTTGGACGACATGCTATACTATGACGTTTTTGAGTGATTTTAGACGACATGCTATACTATGATGTTTTTGAGTGATTTTGGACGACATGCTATACTATGACGTTTTTATCGCATTTTGGACGACATACTATACTATGATGTTTTTGAGTGAGTTTTGACGACATACTATACTATGATGTTTTTGAGTGAGTTTTGACGACATACTATACTATGATGTTTTTGAGTGATTTTAGACGACATACTATACTATGATGTTTTTGAGTGAGTTTTGACGACATACTATACTATGATGTTTTTGAGTGAGTTTTGACGACATACTATACTATGACGTTTTTGAGTGATTTTTGACGACATGCTATACTATGACGTTTTTGAGTGATTTTAGACGACATACTATACTATGACGTTTTTATCGCATTTTGGACGACATACTATACTATGATGTTTTTGAGTGAGTTTTGACGACATACTATACTATGATGTTTTTGAGTGAGTTTTGACGACATGCTATACTATGATGTTTTTGAGTGATTTTTGACAACATGCTATACTATGATGTTTTTGAGTGATTTTGGACGACATACTATACTATGACGTTTTTGAGTGGTTTTTGACAACATACTCTACTATGATGTTTTTGAGTGATTTTTGACAACATGCTATACTATGACGTTTTTATCACATTTTTGACGACATACTATACTATGACGTTTTTGACTCATTTTGGACGACATACTATACTATGACGTTTTTGAGTGGTTTTTGACAACATACTATACTATGACGTTTTTGAGTGATTTTTGACGACATGCTATACTATGACGTTTTTGAGTGATTTTAGACGACATACTATACTATGATGTTTTTGAGTGAGTTTTGACGACATGCTATACTATGACGTTTTTGAGTGATTTTAGACGACATACTATACTATGATGTTTTTGAGTGAGTTTTGACGACATGCTATACTATGACGTTTTTGAGTGATTTTGGACGACATACTATACTATGACGTTTTTGAGTGATTTTTGACGACATACTATACTATGATGTTTTTGAGTGAGTTTGACGGTGACATACTATACTATGATGTTTTTAGTGAGTTTTGACGACATACTATACTATGACGTTTTTGAGTGATTTTTGACGACATGCTATACTATGGCGTTTTTGCATTGATTTTGAATGACATACTATACTATGGCGTTTTATCAGCATTTTAGACTGACATGCTATACTATAGCGTTTTGGTGATTTTAGACGACATACTATACTATGATGTTTTTGAGTGATTTTAGACGACATACTATACTATGATGTTTTTGAGTGATTTTGGACGACATACTATACTATGACGTTTTTGAGTGATTTTGGACGACATGCTATACTATGACGTTTTTGAGTGATTTTGGACGACATACTATACTATGACGTTTTTATCGCATTTTGGACGACATGCTATACTATGACGTTTTTGAGTGATTTTAGACGACATACTATACTATGATGTTTTTGAGTGATTTTAGACGACATGCTATACTATGATGTTTTTGAGTGATTTTGGACGACATACTATACTATGACGGTTTTATCGCATTTTGGACGACATGCTATACTATGACGTTTTTGAGTGATTTCGGACAACATACTATACTATGACGTTTTTATCGCATTTTGACGACATACTATACTATGATGTTTTTGAGTGAGTTTTGACGACATACTATACTATGATGTTTTTGAGTGAGTTTTGACGACATGCTATACTATGACGTTTTTGAGTGATTTTAGACGACATACTATACTATGATGTTTTTGAGTGAGTTTTGACGACATACTATACTATGATGTTTTTGAGTGAGTTTTGACGACATACTATACTATGATGTTTTTGAGTGATTTTAGACGACATACTATACTATGATGTTTTTGAGTGAGTTTTGACGACATACTATACTATGATGTTTTTGAGTGAGTTTTGACGACATGCTAAACTATGATGTTTTTGAGTGATTTTGGACGACATACTATACTATGACGTTTTTGAGTGATTTTAGACGACATACTATACTATGATGTTTTTGAGTGAGTTTTGACGACATGCTATACTATGATGTTTTTGAGTGAGTTTTGACGACATGCTATACTATGATGTTTTTGAGTGATTTTTGACGACATGCTATACTATGACGTTTTTGAGTGATTTTAGACGACATGCTATACTATGACGTTTTTATCGCATTTTGGACGACATACTATACTATGATGTTTTTGAGTGAGTTTTGACTGACATACTCTACTATGATGTTTTTGGTGACATTTTGGACGACATACTATACTATGACGTTTTTGTGACATTTTGGACGACATACTATACTATGACGTTTTTGAGTGGTTTTTGACAACATACTCTACTATGATGTTTTTGAGTGATTTTTGACAACATGCTATACTATGACGTTTTTATCACATTTTTGACGACATACTATACTATGACGTTTTTGACTCATTTTGGACGACATACTATACTATGACGTTTTTGAGTGGTTTTTGACAACATACTATACTATGACGTTTTTGAGTGATTTTTGACGACATGCTATACTATGACGTTTTTGAGTGATTTTAGACGACATACTATACTATGATGTTTTTGAGTGAGTTTTGACGACATACTATACTATGATGTTTTTGAGTGAGTTTTGACGACATGCTATACTATGACGTTTTTGAGTGATTTTAGACGACATACTATACTATGATGTTTTTGAGTGAGTTTTGACGACATGCTATACTATGACGTTTTTGAGTGATTTTGGACGACATACTATACTATGACGTTTTTGAGTGATTTTAGACGACATACTATACTATGATGTTTTTGAGTGAGTTTTGACGACATACTATACTATGATGTTTTTGAGTGAGTTTTGACGACATGCTATACTATGACGTTTTTGAGTGAGTTTTGACGACATACTATACTATGACGTTTTTGAGTGATTTTTGACGACATGCTATACTATGACGTTTTTGAGTGATTTTAGACGACATACTATACTATGATGTTTTTGAGTGGTTTTTGACAACATACTATACTATGATGTTTTTGAGTGATTTTGGACGACATACTATACTATGACGTTTTTGAGTGGTTTTTGACAACATACTATACTATGATGTTTTTGAGTGATTTTGGACGACATGCTATACTATGACGTTTTTATCACATTTTTGACGACATACTATACTATGACGTTTTTGACTCATTTTGGACGACATACTATACTATGACGTTTTTGAGTGGTTTTTGACAACATACTATACTATGATGTTTTTGAGTGATTTTTGACGACATACTATACTATGACGTTTTTGAGTGATTTTGGACGACATGCTATACTATGACGTTTTTGAGTGATTTTGGACGACATACTATACTGTGACGTTTTTGAGTGATTTTGGACGACATGCTATACTATGACGTTTTTATCACATTTTTGACGACATACTATACTATGACGTTTTTGAGTGATTTTGGACGACATGCTATACTATGACGTTTTTGTGACATTTTTGACATACTATACTATGACGTTTTTGAGTGATTTTTGACGACATACTATACTATGACGTTTTTGAGTGATTTTGGACGACATACTATACTATGACGTTTTTGAGTGATTTTTGACAACATGCTATACTATGACGTTTTTGAGTGATTTTTGACAACATACTATACTATGACGTTTTTGAGTGATATTTGACGACATGCTATACTATGACGTTTTTGAGTGATATTTGACGACATACTATACTATGACGTTTTTGAGTGATATTTGACGACATACTATACTATGACGTTTTTGAGTGATTTTGGACGACATGCTATACTATAACGTTTTTGAGTGATATTTGACGACATACTATACTATGACGTTTTTGAGTGATTTTTGACGACATACTATACTATGACGTTTTTGAGTGATTTTTGACAACATGCTATACTATGACGTTTTTGAGTGATATTTGACGACATACTATACTATGACGTTTTTGAGTGATTTTTGACGACATACTATACTATGACATTTTTGAGTGATTTTTGACGACATACTATACTATGACGTTTTTATGGTATTTTGGACGACATACTATACTATGACGTTTTTGAGTGATTTTGGACGACATACTATACTATGACGTTTTTGAGTGGTATTTGACAACATACTATACTATGATGTTTTTGAGTGATTTTGGACGACATGCTATACTATGACGTTTTTATCACATTTTTGACGACATACTATACTATGACGTTTTTGAGTGATTTTTGACAACATGCTATACTATCACGTTTTTATCACATTTTTGACGACATACTATACTATGACGTTTTTGAGTGGTTTTTGACAACATACTATACTATGACGTTTTTGAGTGATTTTTGACGACATGCTATACTATGATGTTTTTGAGTGATTTTTGACGACATGCTATACTATGACGTTTTTGAGTGATCTTTGACGACATGCTATACTATGACGTTTTTGAGTGATTTTGGACGACATACTATACTATGACGTTTTTGAGTGATTTTTGACGACATGCTATACTATGACGTTTTTGACTCATTTTGGACGACATGCTATACTATGACGCTTTTGAGTGATTTTTGACGACATGCTATACTATGACGTTTTTGAGTGATTTTTGACGACATGCTATACTATGACGTTTTTGACTCATTTTGGACGACATGCTATACTATGACGCTTTTGAGTGATTTTGGACGACATACTATACTATGACGTTTTTGAGTGATTTTTGACAACATGCTATACTATGACGTTTTTGAGTGATTTTTGACAACATACTATACTATGACGTTTTTGAGTGATATTTGACGACATGCTATACTATGACGTTTTTGAGTGATATTTGACGACATACTATACTATGACGTTTTTGAGTGATTTTTGACAACATGCTATACTATGACGTTTTTGAGTGATATTTGACGACATACTATACTATGACGTTTTTGAGTGATTTTGGACGACATGCTATACTATAACGTTTTTGAGTGATATTTGACGACATACTATACTATGACGTTTTTGAGTGATTTTTGACGACATACTATACTATGACGTTTTTGAGTGATTTTTGACAACATGCTATACTATGACGTTTTTGAGTGATATTTGACGACATACTATACTATGACGTTTTTGAGTGATTTTTGACGACATGCTATACTATGACATTTTTGAGTGATTTTTGACGACATGCTATACTATGACGTTTTTGAGTGATCTTTGACGACATGCTATACTATGACGTTTTTGAGTGATTTTGGACGACATACTATACTATGACGTTTTTGAGTGATTTTTGACGACATGCTATACTATGACGTTTTTGAGTGATTTTTGACGACATACTATACTATGACGTTTTTGAGTGATTTTGGACGACATACTATACTATGACGTTTTTGAGTGATCTTGACGACATGCTATACTATGGCGTTTTTGAGTGATTTTAGACTGACATGCTATACTATGGCGTTTTGAGTGATTTTGACGACATGCTATACTATAGGCGTTTTGAGTGATTTTGGCGACATACTATACTATGGCGTTTTTGAGTGATTTTGGACGACATACTATACTATGACGTTTTTGAGTGATTTTTGACGACATACTATACTATGACGTTTTTGAGTGATTTTTGACAACATGCTATACTATGACGTTTTTGAGTGATTTTTGACGACATGCTATACTATGACGTTTTTGAGTGATTTTTGACAACATGCTATACTATGACGTTTTTGAGTGATTTTGGACGACATACTATACTATGACGTTTTTGAGTGATTTTTGACAACATGCTATACTATGACGTTTTTGAGTGATTTTTGACGACATACTATACTATGACGTTTTTGAGTGATATTTGACGACATGCTATACTATGACGTTTTTGAGTGATATTTGACGACATACTATACTATGACGTTTTTGAGTGATTTTTGACAACATGCTATACTATGACGTTTTTGAGTGATTTTTGACGACATACTATACTATGACGTTTTTGAGTGATATTTGACGACATGCTATACTATGACGTTTTTGAGTGATATTTGACGACATGCTATACTATGGCGTTTTGAGTATTTGACATACTATACTATGCGTTTTTGAGTGATTTTGTGACATACTATACTATGACGTTTTTGAGTGATTTTTGACAACATGCTATACTATGACGTTTTTGAGTGATTTTTGACGACATACTATACTATGACGTTTTTGAGTGATATTTGACGACATGCTATACTATGACGTTTTTGAGTGATATTTGACGACATGCTATACTATGACGTTTTTGAGTGATATTTGACGACATACTATACTATGACGTTTTTGAGTGATTTTGGACGACATACTATACTATGACGTTTTTGAGTGATTTTTGACGACATACTATACTATGACGTTTTTGAGTGATTTTTGACGACATACTATACTATGACGTTTTTGAGTGATTTTTGACGACATGCTATACTATGACGTTTTTGAGTGATTTTTGACGACATACTATACTATGACGTTTTTGAGTGATTTTTGACAACATGCTATACTATGACGTTTTTGAGTGATTTTTGACGACATACTATACTATGACGTTTTTGAGTGATATTTGACGACATGCTATACTATGACGTTTTTGAGTGATATTTGACGACATACTATACTATGACGTTTTTGAGTGATTTTGGACGACATGCTATACTATAACGTTTTTGAGTGATATTTGACGACATACTATACTATGACGTTTTTGAGTGATTTTTGACGACATACTATACTATGACGTTTTTGAGTGATTTTTGACAACATGCTATACTATGACGTTTTTGAGTGATATTTGACGACATACTATACTATGACGTTTTTGAGTGATTTTTGACGACATGCTATACTATGACATTTTTGAGTGATTTTGGACGACATACTATACTATGACGTTTTTGAGTGATTTTTGACAACATGCTATACTATGACGTTTTTGAGTGATTTTTGACAACATACTATACTATGACGTTTTTGAGTGATTTTTGACGACATACTATACTATGATGTTTTTGAGTGATTTTTGACGACATGCTATACTATGACGTTTTTGAGTGATTTTAGACGACATACTATACTATGACGTTTTTATCGCATTTTGGACGACATACTATACTATGATGTTTTTGAGTGAGTTTTGACGACATACTCTACTATGATGTTTTTGAGTGATTTTTGACAACATGCTATACTATGATGTTTTTGAGTGATTTTGGACGACATACTATACTATGACGTTTTTGAGTGGTTTTTGACAACATACTCTACTATGATGTTTTTGAGTGATTTTTGACAACATGCTATACTATGACGTTTTTATCACATTTTTGACGACATGCTATACTATGACGTTTTTGACTCATTTTGGACGACATACTATACTATGACGTTTTTGAGTGGTTTTTGACAACATACTATACTATGACGTTTTTGAGTGATTTTTGACGACATGCTATACTATGACGTTTTTGAGTGATTTTAGACGACATACTATACTATGATGTTTTTGAGTGAGTTTTGACGACATACTATACTATGATGTTTTTGAGTGAGTTTTGACGACATGCTATACTATGACGTTTTTGAGTGATTTTAGACGACATACTATACTATGATGTTTTTGAGTGAGTTTTGACGACATGCTATACTATGACGTTTTTGAGTGATTTTGGACGACATACTATACTATGACGTTTTTGAGTGATTTTAGACGACATACTATACTATGATGTTTTTGAGTGAGTTTTGACGACATGCTATACTATGACGTTTTTGAGTGAGTTTTGACGACATACTATACTATGATGTTTTTGAGTGATTTTTGACAACATGCTATACTATGACGTTTTTGAGTGATATTTGACGACATACTATACTATGACGTTTTTGAGTGATTTTTGACGACATGCTATACTATGACGTTTTTGAGTGATTTTTGACGACATACTATACTATGACGTTTTTGAGTGATTTTTGACAACATGCTATACTATGACGTTTTTGAGTGATATTTGACGACATACTATACTATGACATTTTTGAGTGATTTTTGACGACATACTATACTATGACGTTTTTATGGTATTTTGGACGACATACTATACTATGACGTTTTTGAGTGATTTTGGACGACATACTATACTATGACGTTTTTGAGTGGTTTTTGACAACATACTATACTATGATGTTTTTGAGTGATTTTGGACGACATGCTATACTATGACGTTTTTATCACATTTTTGACGACATACTATACTATGACGTTTTTGAGTGATTTTTGACAACATGCTATACTATCACGTTTTTATCACATTTTTGACGACATACTATACTATGACGTTTTTGAGTGGTTTTTGACAACATACTATACTATGACGTTTTTGAGTGATTTTTGACGACATGCTATACTATGATGTTTTTGAGTGATTTTTGACGACATGCTATACTATGACGTTTTTGAGTGATTTTCGACGACATACTATACTAAGACGTTTTTATCGCATTTTGGACGACATACTATACTATGACGTTTTTGAGTGATTTTTGACGACATACTATACTATGACGTTTTTGAGTGATTTTGGACGACATACTATACTATGACGTTTTTGACACATTTTTGACGACATGCTATACTATGACGTTTTTGAGTGATTTTGGACGACATACTATACTATGACGTTTTTGAATGGTTTTTGACAACATGCTATACTATGACAACATGCTATACTATGGCGTTTTTGAGTGATTTTGACAACATACTATACTATGACTTTTTTGTGACATTTGACGACATGCTATACTATGATGTTTTTGAGTGACATTTTGGACGACATACTATACTATGACGTTTTTGAGTGATTTTTGACAACATGCTATACTATGACGTTTTTGAGCCATTTTGGACGACATACTACACTATGACGTTTTTGAGCCATTTTGGACGACATACTATACTATGACGTTTTTGAGTGATTTTGGACGACATACTACACTATGACGTTTTTGAGCCATTTTGGACGACATACTATACTGTGACTTTTTTGTGACATTTTGGACGACATGCTATACTATGATGTTTTTGAGTGATTTTGGACGACATACTATACTATGAGTTTTTCGAGTGATTTTGGACGACATGCTATACTATGACTTTTTTGTGACATTTTGGACGACATGCTATACTATGATGTTTTTGAGTGATTTTGGACGACATACTATACTATGACGTTTTTGAGTGATTTTTGACGACATACTATACTATGACGTTTTTGAGTGATATTTGACGACATGCTATACTATGACGTTTTTGAGTGATATTTGACGACATGCTATACTATGACGTTTTTGAGTGATTTTTGACGACATACTATACTATGACGTTTTTGAGTGATATTTGACGACATGCTATACTATGACGTTTTTGAGTGATATTTGACGACATACTATACTATGACGTTTTTGAGTGATTTTTGACGACATACTATACTATGACGTTTTTGACTCATTTTGGACGACATACTATACTATGACGTTTTTGAGTGGTTTTTGACAACATACTATACTATGACGTTTTTGAGTGATTTTTGACGACATGCTATACTATGATGTTTTTGAGTGATTTTTGACGACATGCTATACTATGACGTTTTTGAGTGATCTTTGACGACATGCTATACTATGACGTTTTTGAGTGATTTTGGACGACATACTATACTATGACGTTTTTGAGTGATTTTTGACGACATGCTATACTATGACGTTTTTGAGTGATTTTTGACGACATACTATACTATGACGTTTTTGAGTGATTTTGGACGACATACTATACTATGACGTTTTTGAGTGATTTTTGACAACATACTATACTATGACGTTTTTGAGTGATTTTTGACAACATGCTATACTATGACGTTTTTGAGTGATATTTGACGACATACTATACTATGACGTTTTTGAGTGATTTTGGACGACATGCTATACTATAACGTTTTTGAGTGATATTTGACGACATACTATACTATGACGTTTTTGAGTGATTTTTGACGACATACTATACTATGACGTTTTTGAGTGATTTTTGACAACATGCTATACTATGACGTTTTTGAGTGATATTTGACGACATACTATACTATGACATTTTTGAGTGATTTTTGACGACATACTATACTATGACGTTTTTATGGTATTTTGGACGACATACTATACTATGACGTTTTTGAGTGATTTTAGACGACATACTATACTATGACGTTTTTGAGTGATTTTTGACGACATACTATACTATGACGTTTTTGAGTGATTTTTGACGACATACTATACTATGACATTTTTGAGTGATTTTGGACGACATGCTATACTATGACGTTTTTGGAGTGAGTTTGGACGACGGATTTCTTTTTTCTATATGTGGTTTGTATTTTACCAAAACAGTTGCTGGTTAAGTTTTTGTTTAGTGACTGGACTCAATATTGTGACCATCACAGTAACAAACACAACACAGATACTACATTACACAGCTGTGGTTCAATCATTTATTTGTTGCCATTTAAAAGGCACAGTTATTATTTACAGACAGGATAGATTTTCATTTTAGTTTCACTCACCAGCATTAAAATATTTGTAACTTCATTCAGCTCAGTGCAGTTTCATTTGAGAACAGCTTTAACACAATAATGCATCTTAGTTTTACAAAATAAACATGACATTCACGCAGGTACCTGATCATACGGCCTCTGGTCCCGCCCACCACACACTTAGCCCCGCCCACCACACGTGACATCAGAGCAGCGTCTCACCTGAAGATTACTGAAGACGTTATTATCTCACCATTTGCTTTTTCTTTTGAAGCCGATTGAAACGAAATATCAGGACTGCTGGAGGAAAAAGCACCTGGAGAATAAAGTCACAATATTTCAGGACAAAAAAATTTAAAGCATATTAATTATTATTATACATATTATCCTGCTGATAACACAAACTGTAGATTTTATTCTCAAAAATATCTAAAAATCTGTCGTTCTTGATTTGATTCATAAGAAAAATTGCATATATGACAGTTTAGAGGTGAATGTTTTTTGTTAAATAGCTTCATTGAATTAAACCGTCTTTCTCTCAGCTCCTTCAAAATAAAACTCGTGATGTTTTGTAGTACCTTATCAAAACATTGTGACTTAATCCTCCAAGTCTTTGATGTATTTTTATGCTTTAACATCGGCTTTAATCCTAATCGTATCAAAATTTAAAGTGAATTTCTGGTTGTTGCTGCTCTGAACAGGGAATTACTGCTCCACTTCCTGTTTCTCTGCAGCTCCTTGAAGCTTCTGGAACCAGGACAATGGCGCCTCCGTCAACACGACGATGATCCGAGTCCGTCGTCTGCAGCTTCAGGAGGACTCCTTGTTCCTCACACGGTGGAAGGTTTCATCAGCGCCTGTTCACCAAACAGCTGCTTGAAGTGGCCCACGTGCTCCTCGCAGTGTTCCCCTGGTGACGACAAGGTGGGGTTCATTAGCCGTCGGTTGTTTTAGGCAGAAACAGTCAGAAAATAGCAGAAAAAACAGAAATAAGTGTCGGATTTTAAGCTTTATGAACAGATCTGACCCCGTCGTTTATAAACCCAGTCGTGTGACTCTTCGGTTGAACTGCAGGCAGTGTTTTCACAGAGCAGCGTGGAAGCAAATTAAAAGCAGTTAAATATCGGGAGGAAGTAGAGCCTCCGGTTATTGTTCCAGTGTTGGTGACGTCTGTGGACAGTTAGAAACATGTTGGACGTGTTGATTCCAGGTTTTTGGAGTAATTTCTGACTAGATTTGATCCACTGCACAAGACAGAGTACCCAAAGGATCCAGTGGTAACGTCCTGACACCAGGACGTTACCACTGGATCCTTTGGCTACTCTGTCTTGTCCAGTGGGGCCTCTGTCAATCCAACTGGTTCCACTGCATCCTGTTGATGCTTGATCAGAATGGGCTGTAGGAAGTCTGGAGGTCACATCAACATGTTGGACCATTGTCATGTTCCTCCACATGTTCCTGATTGGTTGATGTTGTTTCCATGTGGTGAGGTGCATTTTCATCCAGTGACATTTGGGATTTCCATCAGCATGAGGGAGTGTGTTTGTTGTGGGATGATGCTTATTTGGGTGTCTGAAGGCCGGTTCACACTACAGGATAATCTGGTCTATCTTTGTCCTGATCTCCTTACGATCGAAGGCCTGATTGTCGGATGTTTGCTAACGACATTATGTCTGATGTTCCTGTGGTGTGGGGTGAGTTAAGAGTGCTTTTGTCCGGTCCGATCCGCTCGGAAGGAGAGATCGTAGATAAACACGTTTAATATTTGTGACTATAAATCCCAAGAGCACCTGGCTGCAGACCTCCACTGTGAGGACAGGAAGTAATGGGTAAAAAAAAAAGGAAAGGACATTTAAAGCGTCCAGTCCAGTAGGTGGCGGTAACGCATGTCAAGTTGGTTTGCTAACCGCTAATTAAATCAAAACAAGAAGCAGCCATTTAACGAGTGGTTGTGGCTGTTTCTCAGTATGTGGTACTACCATGATGTGACACAACATTTAGTTTTAAGATTATTTGAGGCGATAAAGTGGTTGTATAAACATCAAATCTGTGATCAGTTTATCAGATAAATTCTGCTTATAAATTGACTCCAGTGATGTCGGAGATGTGAGTGTCCCCGTTAGACAGCTACTACCAGGCGGTCAGCGCTCACAGCTCCCCGCTGACAGCAGCCTTAGCTCGGATAGACTTTCTGAAATCTGCCGCTGGCTCTGACGGTTCTGTAGCAGGATAGAAGTAGTTTTACGGGAATCTAACGGTCACACTTCTGTTATTTAATGTCTCCGGTCGCCGACTTTGTCATTATATTAGTAATTATTGTGTTGTCTTCATGACCTGTAGCACGTCTGTCTTTTGCTATTATAAAGTGTGTGGTCTCTAAATCTGTGAAGGTTGGAAGAATCCTGTAGTGTGTGTCAGCCTTAAGTCTGATCAACACGTATGTTAAAATCCAAGGTTTTCCATCAGAACGCCACAAAGAACCGATAAGATCAGTGTTATTCACTCCACATGTCAGTGGTCAGGATGCTGTGGCTGATCGGTGCATGTAAACAACAGCTATAAATATATATCGATTGACTGGTTGGTTGTGGATCTGAGCTGGACTTAAAGGTTCTCAGTGATTGGTGGTGAGTTCAGGTGTTTCTGGTCACATGACTGGAGGCCTCCAGGCGGAGAACCTCGGAGGTTTGCTCTCACCGGGGTTGAAGGCTGGACTCCCTCTGAGCCGCTGGTTCCGCTGCTGGAAGGACCTGAACACGGTGTAGAACAGCATCTGGTCTCCGGTCTGACGCGCCGCATCCAGAAACTTCCGGGCGGAAACGTTGTCGTGGCCTCCTGGAGGAACAGAGACCAGCTGGGATTAGATCCACGACATGAACGAGCTAACATGCTAACAGGCTATTTGGTTGTTTAACTATGCTACCAGTCACATCGTGTCATTACAAAACATGCTAGTTTAACACATGCTAGCTGTGTAGCATACAGGAAACAAGCACTGCAGCGGTTCCTCCAGCTACTTATTCCATAGAGCTGGATTCACCTCTGATCAGCGTCTCTCAAGGTGAACTGTAGTTAAATGCAGTTCCTCATGTTGAACACCAGGAGGCGCCGTGTGTGTTCAGACGGAGCCGTGTAGAAACTAATTTACAGCATGTGGAGCCTCCATGTCATGTTTCTAGTGCTGCCGACATGTTGAGTCTTAGAAAACGTTTCCTGTGGTGACGATAAACAAACGTTCTGTTAGCATGAAGCGACGCCGACGTACCGACGCTGCGGATGAATCTGAGCGCGCCCAGAACCTGCTGCTTGGACAGAAGAACCTCCACGATCTCGTCGTTGGCCGTAGAGAGACGCTGGAAACACAAAGGACAGAACAGAGAAAACCACCAACATCGTCACAGCATGTTCAACAACAAGGTAACGGGCAGGATTTCATTATTTACTTCACATTTTTCAGAGGATTATTTTTTTATATTTTAGCTGCAACATTTTAATTTTCAAGTGCAATTTTCTATGTTTACGATGCAATTTTTAAAAATATTTTAGCTTCAACATTTAATTTTTAAGGTGCAACATTATAATTTTAGATGCAATGTTTAATATTTAAGGTGCATCATTTTATTTTTCAGTTGCAAATTTTTTATATTTTAATTTTTAGGTGCAATTTTTCTAGTTTATTTTTCAACACTTCATTTTTTCAGGTGCATTTTTTTTCAAAATTTTATATTTTAGTTGCAACATTTAATTTTTTGGTGCATATTTTATATTTTTAAATGCAATATTTTATTTTTCAGAAGCAATTTTTAAAATATTTTTCAGGTGTATATTTTGTATTTTAGATGCAACATTTTATTAATAGGTGCAAATTTTTTTAATTTTATTTTTCAGGTGTAATTTTTATATTTTTCATGCAACATTTTAATTTTAGATGAAATTTTTTATGTTTACGATACATTTTTTAAAAACGTTTCAGCTGCAATGTTTAATTTTAGATGCATTTTTTTTAATTTAAATTTTTTGTTGCAATTTCTTATATTTAAGATGCAACATTTTATTTTGTAGTTCTAATTTTTTTAATTTTTCAGGTACATTTTTTTCAAAATTTTATATTTCAGGTGTAATTTATATATTTTTCATGCAAAATTTAAATTTTTGGTGCAATTTTCTTTGTTTACGATGCATGTTTTAAAAATATTTTAGCTGCAACATTTTAATTTTAGGTGCAATGTTTAATATTTAAGGAGCATCATTTTATTTTTCAGTTGGAAATTTTTTATATTTTAATTTTTAGGTGCAATTTTTCAACACTTTATTTTTTCAGGTGCATTTTTTTCAAAATTTTATATTTTAGTTGCAACATTTAATTTTTTGGTGCATATTTTATGTTTTTAAATGCATTATTTTATTTTTCAGAAGCAATTTTTAAAATATTTTTTAGGTGTATATTTTGTATTTTAGATGCAACCTTTTATTAATAGGTGCAAACTTTTTTATTTTATTTTTCAGGTGTAATTTTTATATTTTTCATGCAACATTTTAATTTGAGGTGAAATTTTTTATGTTTACGATGCATTTTTTAAAAACGTTTTAGCTGCAATGTCTAATTTTAGGTGCAATTTTTTTTTATTTAAATTTTTTGTTGCAATTTCTTATATTTAAGATGCAACATTTTATTTTGTAGTTCCAAATTTTTTAATTTTCCTTTTTTTCAAAATTTTATATTTCAGGTGTAATTTTTATATTTTAGTTGCAACATTTAATTTTTCAGGTGTAATTTATATATTTTTCATGCAAAATTTAAATTTTAGGTGCAATTTTCTATGTTTACGATGCATGTTTTAAAAATATTTTAGCTGCAACGTTTATTTTTCAGGTGCTTTTTTTTATATTTTAGTGGAAACATGTTGCTCGTCTTACCTTCAGCATGTCCAGAGAGAGCTGGTGAGCAGGAGGATAGGTGCTCTCCAGAGACAGCAGCAAACAGGCCTGAGAGCCACAAACACAGAAACACACCAGGCGGGTTTTTAGACGCGGCCAAAGCCCTCAGACCGGATCCAGACCTGCAGCAGGACTAGCCTGAGACTCACCAGGGGCTTGGAGTCGCTGAGGACGTGGTACTGCAGGAACTGGTGCAGCATGTAGAACAGGTTGTGCTGCACCAGCGTCTTGATCACCAGCTCGTACAGGTAGTGCTGCGACACACACGACCATCATTAAAACACCAGCAGGAGGGTTGGAAAGCATCGACACGTGGGTTAGTGACATCATATCCTCTGACATCATCTGTCAAACTGTTCCTTAAAACGCCCGTCGACCCTCTTTCAGCAGGTTTTCTCTCACATCTTAATCTGAGGCTGTTTGAACAACAACATCTCAGAAACTATTCAAGATAAAAAGCTGAAACTTGCTCCTAAAAGTTCATAACATCACTATTTTATAAGGTGTAAAGCTGCACCCTTCAAAATAAAAGCCTCAAATAGGATTGTTCCATCTGAAATCGGCAAATTTCCGGCTTGACCTTCTTTGATTTGTCTGAAATGTTTATAGAATAAATTATAGACATTTATAAAGACAGATATGAAATTTTAACCCTTTGTATTGAACACTGTCAGAGATTTTATTTTTTAAAGATCTGCCCGTTGATCCACTTTCAGCTGTTTTTTTTAAATCACATTTTCATCTGAGGCTGTTTGAACATCAATATCTCAGAAACTGTTAAAGATAAAAACCTGAAATTTGCTCATAAAAGCACAAAAACTTACTGTCTTATAATCCTTCAAAATAAAAGTCTCCCATAGGATCGTTCCGTCTGAAATCAGCAAATTTTTAGAGCAATTTCTGCTTAACTGTCTCTCATTTGTCTGAAATGTTCATAGCATAAAATATGTATATTTATAGAGATGTATCTGACATTTTAGCCTGATATATAAAAAACTTTGAGAGATTTTATTTTTTAAAGATCTGCCCAACGATCCACTTTCAGCAGGTTTTTTTTCTCACATTTTAATTTAAGGCTGTTAGAACATCAATATCTCAGAAACTGTTCAAAATAAAAACCTGAAATTTGCTCATAAAAGCACAAAAACGTACTGCCTTATAATCCTTCAAAATAAAAGTCTCA
Organism: Dascyllus trimaculatus; assembly: GCA_024666655.1. Taxonomy (NCBI): domain Eukaryota; kingdom Metazoa; phylum Chordata; class Actinopteri; family Pomacentridae; genus Dascyllus; species Dascyllus trimaculatus. Next base: position 1,584,845 of record CM045466.1, read on the forward strand.
CATAGGATCGTTTCACCTGAAATCAGCACATTTTTAGAGCAATTTCTGTCTGACTGTCTCTGATTTATCTGAAATAGTTCTAGAATAAAATATGGACATTTATAAGGATACATCTCATTTTCGTAGCTTCACTTATCAAATACTTTCTAGGATTCTTTTTTTTTTTTTTTTAATCTATACGTTGACCCACTTTCAACATGTTTATTCTCACACTGAATTCTTAACAAAATCTCAGGCACTGCTGAAGATAAAAACCTGAAATTTGGTCACTAAAGTTCAAAACGTTACCGTTCATTAAGGTTTAATGCCGCACCCTTCAAAATAAAAGTCTAAATAGGATTGTTTCATCTGAAATCGGCGATTTTTCAAGCAGTTTCTGCTCGACCTTCTCCGGTTTGTCTGAAATGTTTATAGAATTAGTTATGGACATTTATGAAGATAGATCTGAAGTTTTAGCTTCACATATCAAACACTTTCAGAGTTTTTTTAAATTTAAAGGATTTCCCGTCGACTCGCTTTCAGCAGGTTTTTTCCTCACATTCTAATCTGAGTCTGTTTGAACAACAATATCTCAGAAACTATTCAAGATTAAAAACCTGAAACTTGCTCCTAAAAATACATAAAATGTTCAAGGTGATGAATCCTGAACCTGGAGCTGAGGACAGGTGGGAGCTGGCGTCTTACCTGGACGGTGATCTGCTGCTGGTTCAGGGAGCGGATGTACTCCATCAGCACGGCGATGACGAACTTGTGGGAGACTCCCTGCAGACACAGCACACATCTTATTCATCATCAGGGTTTTAACACCTGCTAATCCTGTTCAGAGGAGTTTAAACCAAGTTTCAGGTTCCCAAATGCTTTTATTTTGAAATTATTGTGTACCTGCATTGCATTTAAATGATCTGCATTTGATAATAAATTATTCAGCTTGGAAAAAAGTGATGCATGTAATAAACTCTATGCAAAAAGGTTTCATTCAACTCTGTTCCAACATATAAAAAACTTGTGATTATACTGAACTGTGAAGATACAAAACACCTAAATTAAATCCTCTGATTCCTTGTCTTAGAATGCTACTTACTAGCCTTGGGATCGAAGTGACAAGCCCAGAAATGCTAATGACTAGCCCAGAGAACTCAATGACTAGCCAAGAAATGCTAGTCGTTAGCCCAGAGATCTCAGTGATAACCCCAAGAATGCTAATGAATGGCCTAGAGATGCTAGCTGCTAGCCTAGGGATCTTAGTGATAACAAGCCCAAAGATGCTAATGACTAGCCTAGAGATGCTAGTCGCTAGCCCAGAGATCTTATTGATGAACCCAAGGATGCTACTGACTAGCCTAGAGATGCTAGCTGCTAGACTAGAGATCTTAGTGATGATCCCAAGGATGCTACTAACTAGCCTAGAGATGCTAGCTGCTCGACTAGAGATCTTAGTGATGAGCCCAATGATGCTACTAACTAGCCTAGAGATGCTAGCTGCTAGACTAGAGATCTTAGTGATGATCCCAAGGATGCTACTGACTAGCCTAGAGATGCTAGTCGCTAGCCCAGAGATCTTAGTGATGAGCCCAAGGATGCTGATGACTAGCTTAGAGATGCTAGCTGCTAGACTAGAGATCTTAGTGAAGAGCCCAAGGATGCTACTAACTAGCCTAGAGATGCTAGTCGCTAGCCCAGAGATCTTAGTGACAAGCCCAAGGATACTGATGACTAACCCAGAGATGCTAGTTGCTAGCCCAGAGATCTTAGTGATGAGCCCAATGATGCTACTAACTAGCCTAGAGACGCTAGCTGCTAGACTAGAGATCTTAGTGAAGAGCCCAATGATGCTACTAACTAGCCTAGAGATGCTAGTTGCTAGCCTAGGGATCTTAGTGATGAACCCAAGGATTCTACTGACTAGCCTAGAGATGCTAGTCGCTAGCCCAGAGATCTTAGTGATGAGCCGAAGGATGCTGATGACTAGCCTAGAGATGCTAGCTGCTAGACTAGAGATCTTAGTGATGATCCCAAGGATGCTGCTAACTAGCCTAGAGATGCTAGCTGCTCGACTAGAGACTTTAGTGACAAGCCCAAGGATGCTACTAACTAGCCTAGAGATGCTAGTCGCTAGCCCAGAGATCTTAGTGACAAGCCCAAGGATACTGATGACTAGCCTAGAGATGCTAGTTGCTAGTTGGATTTATTGTCTGAACAAACTGCATGTCAGATGGTCAAACTTTAAGAAAGAGAGACTGTTCATTTAGTCTTTTAAATTCACATCAACATCAAAACATCATTTTAGCTTCACCAGTTAACAGAGAAACAGCAGTGTGTGTGTGTTATTGTGTGTTTTTGTACCTTCCTCTCTGTGAACGATGACAGGACGTGTGTGTACATGTCTGATTGGTCGATAACCGCCTGAGTTCTGACGGGGCGTTTCTGGGCGGCGCTGCCTCGACTCGGCCCGGACTCCATCGCCTACAAACACACAGCATGCTGCTTTGTTCACAAGCCTTCAACACGACTCGCCGGCGGGTCGTCCGGCCTTCACTCACCACAGTGTAGCTCTGCTCGGCCTCCAGGTATTCTTTGTACACCTGGTTGAGCTTGTCGAAGACGGTCGCCACCACAGGAAGACTTCCCTTCTCGCCGCCCTCCAGAACTACGACACAGACAGTTAGCCGTTAGCTTGACGCTAGAAAATGGCAGCAGTTAGCTCTTTATGCTGAGCAGTTTGCAAAGGAGTACAAATAATCTGCCTGTAGCTTGATTTTACTTTTTTCATTGGTTCGTTTTAGAGGCACTTAGAAAACGTATCTATTAGAAGTCCTCTGAAGGACTTTCTGAAAGCTAACAGATAAAACTTTTCAGTTCTTGGATTATCAGAGTCTTTGAGAAGCTTTGACGAAGAGCAGATGTTGAAAATGAGTAGTTTTAAATTCAGGCCTGTGGACGTGTGAATTTGATGAACGTACTCTGTGAGCAGACGGACAGGATGACCATCTTGCAGTCTCTGCGCCGTAACAGGAAGTCCATCAGCTTTCCTTTGTCCTGCAGCAGGTTGACTGTTGGAGGCAGCTTCACCTGCAGGTACCACAGGTAACCTGGAGAACAGGTGAACAAACACACATTCGTCAGCAATGTTTTTTATTACTGGATAATTCACTTCAGTCCATTATAGAGTCAAGTGAATTAGCAAGCAACACTAATGACTAGCCGAAAGATCTTAGCGACTAGCACAAGTATGCCAATGACCTGCCTGGGGATGCTAGTTGCTAGCCTTCTAAGTGACTGAAATACTGGCGTCAGTGACTAGTTTAAAAATAGCCCAGCGATCTAAGTGACTAGCCCAGGGATGCTAGTTGCTAGCTTCATGATCTTAGTTGCTTTCCTAGGAGTGCTAGTGACCTGTCTTGGAATGCTATTTACTAGCCTTAGGATGCTACTGTCCAGCCTAGGGATCTTAGTGACTAGCCTAGGGGTGCTAGTGTCTTGTCTTGGGATATTAGTCACTAGCCCAGTGATGAGCCTGAATGATGAGCCCAAGCATGCTAATAAATAACCCAGGGATTCTAGCCGCTAGCCTAGGGATCTTAGTGACGAGACCAAGGATGCTAACGACTAGAGATGGTAGCTGCTAGCCTAGGGATCTTAGTGACGAAACGAATGATGCTAATGACTAGCCTAGAAATGCTAGTTGCGAGCCCAGAGATCTGGGTGATAAGCTAAAGGATGCTAATGACTAGCCTAGAGATGCCTGTTGCTAGCCCAGAGATCTTAGTGAGCAGTCCAAGGATGCTAATAACTAGCCTAGAGATGTTAGTCGTAGGTCCAGAGATCTGTGATAAGCCCAAGGATGCTAATGACTAGCCTAGAGATGCTAGTCGTTAGTCCAGAGATCTGTGTGATCAGCCCAATGAGTAGCTAATGCTAATGAGTAGCCTAAAAATGCTAGTCGCTAGTCCAGAGATCTGAGTGATGAGCCCAAGGATGCAAATGACTAGCCTAGAGATGCCAGTCGCTAGATGCTAGTTGTCAGTCTAGGGATCTTAGTGACTAGCCCAGGGATGCTAATGACTAGCCTAGAAATGCTAGATGGTAGCCTAGGGATTCCAGTGACTCTCAGAACTCCTTGCACTGTACATATATATCAGTGTTTGACATACCTTCACTGGCACTGATGATGATGTCGGGCTGGAAGACACTCCAGGAGGACGAGTCTGCAGTGACAGTCAGGAAAATAAACCTCCTCACTCACAGCATAAGCTAATCGAACAGGTTGTGTTTAAAGGATACAGAGCTGACATGGCACTGGAGGCTGAGAGGGGACGACTGCTGGACCTGCAGAGACGAGAAGAGACGATGAAGGACACTCAGAGGAAGTGAAGAGCCAAACTCAGCGTTGTGAAGAGGTTTACCTGCCAGCGGTATCCTGTAGGGGTGTATGGACCGGGCAGGCAGGACGGGCTGGTGGGTGTTGACGGCACAGTCGGGTTCCTTCAGCTTGATGTCGAAGATCAGAGACGTCTGACGCACACAACCAGGAAACACCTCGCATCGTTAGCTAACCGTTACAACACCTCATTCATTCACTGTGGCTCAGTTACTCCCATGTTCCAAACCAACCTGGGAGCTCTGATGATGAACCACCACCAGGTTGTCCACAATGTTCAGGGCAAACTTCCCCGTCGTGTTCAGCTTCAACACGTGACTCTTCTTACACGCACCCTCCCTGGAAACAGATGGAATATCAATGTAATCAATCAACACATAAAAACATGGATGATTTATTCTCATCTGAGGTTCACGTCTTGTTTTTGAGGTTCAGTATGTTGCTAACAGCGCTACGTATCACTTGGAGACATGTCGTCAGGTCCGTGCTAATGCTAGCTGGAGTAGATGTGAGACTAAGATGCTGTTTATATATTACATCAGTTCCAAACATCTGTTATCTTTCTCCTTGATGACCAATAATCAGCGTCGGCACAAAAACCCCATATTGGTGGATCTGAAGTGTTGATAACAGCAAAAATCAACCTGGGCTAAAGCTGCTAAATCAACCAAAAGCCCAGTTTGCATCTTTATAACATGCAGCCAAAGAGAAGCTAACATTGAATTAGCATGAACCCTGAGGAGCTGGTGAGTGTTTACCTGGGCAGGTGGTACAGAACCACCTCTGCACTGGGACTGTTGGCCGTCCTCGAGTGATGCTTCAGATACATCACGTACAGCTGGCCGTAGCTGCAGACAGACAGACAGACGGAGGCGTTCAAACAGAATGCCACTCCACATTTAAGCAGAAAACACTAAATAAACCCAGCTTGTGGCATACATGGTTGCCATGGCGATGTCTCTCTCCGACAGGCTGAGCTTGGCGGGTTTGGGGACGACCGGCAGCTCGATCTCGAACTTGGACATCTTGGACATGGTTCCGTTCTGAAAAACAACAAATATCACTGAAATAAGCAGCAAAATAAACAAAAGGACATATTACAAAACACAGAAATGCTACTTGAAGCACTGAGATGCAGGTGTGAAGCTACTGCTAACACCAGACACCTGAGCTTTAATCATATCAAGTTCTAAATTCTCCAGATATCCTGTGCTATCTCTGCTAACTGAGCTAGTAACACCTCAGGAATAACGACAACAAGCACAATCTGTAACCAGCTGTTGTAATATGTAAAGGACAGAGCCCAAACACAATGAGAAGCTCTAAACTCTCCAGATATCCTGTGCTATCTCCGCTAACTGTGCTAGTAACACCTCGGGAATAACGACAACAAGCACAATCTGTAACCAGCTGCTGTAATATGTAAAGGACAGAGCCCAAACACAATGAGAAGCTCTAAACTCTCCAGATATCCTGTGCTATCTCCGCTAACTGTGCTAGTAACAGCTCAGAAATAATCACATTAAAACATTATACTGCAGTTCAATCTGTAACCAGTTACTGTATTATGTAATGTACGGAGCCCAAACTCAGTGAAGTTCTTAACTCTCCAGATATCTTGTGCTACATTTGGAAACTTTGCTAGTAGCACCTCAGGAATAACGACAACAAAACATGGTGCTGCAACTCAATCTATAACCAGCTGTTGTAATATGTAATCAACAGGGCCAAAACACAATGAGAAGTTGTAAATTCTCCAGATATCCTGTGCTATCTCTGCTAAGTGTGCTAGTAACATCTCAGGAATAACAACAAAACACAGTGCAGCAGTACAATCTGTAAAAAGCTACTGTATTATGCAACTGGCGGAGCCCAAACACAACGAGAAGCTCCAAACTCTCCAGATTTCTTGTGCTATATTTGCTAACTTTGCTCTTAACACCTCAGGAATAACGACAACAAAACATGGTGCTGCAACTCAATCTATAACCAGCTGTTGTAATATGTAATCAATGGAGCCAAAACACGATGAGAAGTTCTAAATTCTCCAGATATCCTGTGCTATCACTGCTAACTGTGCCATATACACCTCAGGAATAACGACAACAAAACACAATCTGTAACCAGCTGCTGTAATATGTAAAGGACAGAGCACAAACACAATGAGAAGCTCTAAACTCTCCAGATATCCTGTGCTATCTCCGCTAACTGTGCTAGTAACATCTCAGGAATAACAACAAAACACAGTGCAGCAGTACAATCTGTGAAAAGCTACTGTATTATGTTTGGTGGAACCCAAACACAATGAGAAGCTCTAAACCCTCCAGATATCTTGTGCTATATTTGCTAACTTTGCTAGTAGCACCTCAGGAATAACGACAACAAAACATGGTGCTGCAGCTCAATCTGTGAAAAGCTGCTGTATTATGTAATCAACGGAGCCAAAACACAGTGGGAAGTACTAAATTCTCCAGATATCCTGTGCTATCTTTGCTCACTGTGCTATATACACCTCAGGAATATTCACACAGTGCTGCAGCTCAATCTGTAACCAGATGTTCTATTATGTAATCAACGGAGTCCGAACACAATGACAAGTTCTAAATTCTCCAGATATCTTAAACTATCTCCACTAACTGTGCGAGTAACAACTCAGGAATAACGACAACAAAACACATTGCTGCAGTTCAACCTTTAACCAGCTGCTGTATTATGTAATCAACGGAGCCAAAACACAGTGGGAAGTACTAAATTCTCCAGATATCCTGTGCTATCTTTGCCCACTGTGCTGTACACCTCAGGAATATTCATATTTAAACACAGCGCTGCAGCTCAATCTGTAACCAGCTGCTGTATTATGTAACTGACAAGGCCGAACACAGGGAGAAGTCCTAAATTCTCCAGATATCCTGTGCTATCTCTGCTAACTGTGGTAGTAACGCCTCAGGAATAACACAAAACACAGTGCTGCAGTATAATCTGTAAACAGCTGCTGTATCATGTAAAAACTGTCTCTTACAGCTCTCCTTGTGCAATAACGTCATGCTAACGCTGCTCTTTTCTCCCGATAGCTTTCTGACTGCAGTAACAAACATGTAGCACCACTATTCTGTATTAATGCAAGTAAAAATTCTACACAACAGGTTTATTATATCTTTATTTTTAGTCTTTCTGTATTTCTTGTCCAGCTGCTGTAGAGTGTAAATTCCTCCAGTGAGGGATCAGTAAAGTGCATTTCATGTCGTCTTACTCTGAAGGCGAAGGGCTGCAGGATGTTTCCCTGCACGGTGGTGGACAGCAGGATGACGGCGGTCTCCGGACAGTACTGGTACCAGTTCACGTTGATGCTCTGGCTCTTCAACAGCTTCAGGCTGCGTTTGTCTGGAAACACCTGAACGCACAAAGACACATACCTGAAGGCCTGAACGCAGACAGGAAGCAGATTCTCTTAGATTCTCACCACCAGGCTTGGGATTTTCACAGTAAAAGCTCCTTTGTGGCTGGTTTCACTCGAGACTCCAGTGTTACCTGATGGCTTTTAACTCTACAAATGACTCTTTTGACAAATAAAGGTTATAACATAAATAAAAAAATTGTTTTCCTATTTCTTTATCTCAAAGTGAAAATAGTCCAGTCACATTTTTAGGACAGAACATTCAAAACAGCTGTTGCATGACTGGTTCAGACCCGACAGTTTAATTTCTGTTGTTATTTCACCAAAGTAATTTACATATTACTAATAAAAACCCTACAACAACTATATATATGAATACTTTACCCAAGAATAACACACATTAAGACAAGACAGGACAAACCGTTTGACTGAATGACTTTGTTTGTTTGTTTGTGTTCAAAATAACTGGAAAACTCATGGACGGATTTGGATAAAATGTTCAGGAAATGTGTGAAATGGGACAAAGAACAAATGATGACATGTTGGGACTGATCCGGATCACCGTCTGGATCCAGGATGTTTTTTAATCTAAGTGTAACCAGGTGGACAATTAAATGTGGTTTACTCTAAAAGCCACCAGAGGGCACTCTTGTTTTTGGGGTAACCCCCTCTGACCACATGACATTTTGGGTCTCCACGCGACAGACAGCGACAGTGACGGAGTTCTCTTTCCTTCCTGAGCGACATACGCACGGTTGGGCCGGCATTCTTATCTCCGGTTGTCTAAGAAGCTGGGAGGCTGTTAGGAGCTGCCGCGCTAGAGGCCGCGCCTGTTCATTAGGTCGGATGGGGTGAAGGCCGCATTGTTGGTAGGACATTTGAACTGTATGTAATTACATTTCTATCTCTAACGTTCCATAGAAAATATGTGAACTGGGAGATTGTGTTGGGGGTGGACTGAAGCTCCTTGGTGGAGGTCTGAGCTCTCTGAGGGCTTTTCTAGTTTTCCAGTGTTGTTTTTATTTGCCTGATGTTTTGTTGTCCTGGATTAATTAAGGGATGAATGCAGCCATAAAAAGAACAGAGGATGTGTTTCACTGACCGACGTAGGTGCGTTAATTATCTGTAGCTCACAGTAGAATCTGTAGATAAAACAAACTAGTGAACAGGAAACCGGCTGCAGGTCTGGTTACCTGGTAGAACTCGATCCCCTGGTCGGTTATGAAGACGATCTCGTTCCAGTTGGTCCAACAGAATCCCAAAACGCTGGCGTTCTTCGTCTGCAGGGCGTAAAACAGAGCGCTTTCTAACAGAGCAGGCTTCAATACACAACCAGGCGATAATCAATGAGCGGGGGGCAGCGCACCTTACACTCCTGGGTGAACTCTGTGTGCGGATAGTCGGGGATGAAGTTGATGAAATCCTGCAAACGCACATGAAAGCAGTTAAATAACACCGTGGGGGAAGCGCTCTGTTAAACACATGAATCAGATTTAGACAGTAATGGGAGTCAGATGTCGAATGCAGATTAAATCCATGAGGGAAGAATGAAAACCGCTTCAACGTTCTCTCCATCTTCATGTTTAACTCCCTCATTCAGCACATCGGCCTCAAACACAAACAGACCAGACAAGGATCCAGTTTTTGGATATTTTGGACAAATTTTGTGGCATTTGGACAATTTTGAAGTCACTTTTGACCATTTCTGAGTCATTTTTCGACACTTCAGAAAGGTTTTAAGTTAGTTTTGACTAATTTGGAATAACTCTGGACCAGTTTTGTTTCATTTGGGGTCATTTTTGACTTGTTTGGGACAAATTTTGGACTATAGTAGCTCCATAAAGTAGCTGTAAGTGTGTAGATGGATCCATGCTTTGGTCAACATGTCACCAACTGTAGAAGTTCTAACATCAGTAGAATCTGATGTGTAGAAAGTTTGACAAGGATCCGGTTTTTGGCTATTTTTACATAAAAAATACCAACATGAGTCCATCTGGACAAGTTTTGGACATCATTTTTTGGCAACTTCTGACTTTTTGGAGTCATTTTAAACCAGTTTTGATTGATTTCGGACATTTTTTGAGCAGCTTTGCACAGGTTCTGAGTCATTCCAACAAATCTTGAGTCATTTTGGACAAATTTTATGTAAGTAAATCCACTTTAAATGGGGGAAAAGTGGCAAAATGTTCAAATGAGGCTGGTATTATGGAACTGTAAAGCTCCTTTAAGTGTATATCTATGGATGGATCCATGCTTTGGTCAACATGTCACCAACTGTAGAGGCTCTAACATCAGTGGAATCTGATGTGTGGAAAGTTTGACCAGACAAGGATCCAGTTTTTAGATATTTTGACTGGTAAAAACACAAGTTTTGTGTCATTTTGGACCCTTTTTGAATAACTTTGGACCATTTTTGTTTCATCTGGGGCCATTTTTGAGTTGTTAAGAACAAGTTTTGGTTGATTTTGGACAAATCTTGCGTCGTTTTGGTCACGTTTTGAGTTGTTTTGTCAAGATATTTTAGACTGAAGCTCCATAAAGTTCCTATAAGTGTATATCTATAGATGGATCCATGTTTCCTACTATAATACAGTCTTTAGTCAACATGTCACCAACTGTAGAGGCTCTAACATCAGTAGAATCTGACATTCCATTTTTATGAAGTGTCGTCAAACATATAAAGAAAACAAAACATTTAAGTTCTTCAGGAGCTTCTCTTCATCTTCACTTGGATTTCTCTCACTGCTCTGGCTTCGGTTTGTCTCTTTAAAGGCTCTTCTACTGGTTTACTGCCACATTTGATGCCGTAATGCAGATTTATTTAACACATTTACCTCGAGAGCTGCAGGTTAAACAGAGGAAGGAGATCCGAGGACTCACCACAGACTTGGAGGTTCTCTGCACCGCCAGGATCTTATTCCCTATTGAGAACTTGATGCACTTCACTTCTCCTTTATCGTCCATCCTGTGCAGGAAAAGGAAACGCTAAATAACTCAGACGCCCGGTTTCAGTGGCTTCAGTCATAACGTCATTAAAACGTCATCTTAACGTCATCTCTGTTTGTCGTTTTGATGAACTGATCAGATGTTCGACTCATAAAATGTCAGAAAACGGTGAAAAAACTGAAAAAAGTCACATCTAAGAAGCTGCAATAAGATAATTTAGACTGTTTTCTGTTTTAAAAGCCACTCAGACGTTTCATCGATCGATCAAACAGGTTAATTTCGTCTTAAATTTCCTGCACAAGCCGACGTACCTGAAGGCAACACTGCTCTTGTCATCTGGGCCTTTGACCACCACACCTGTGGCTCCACCTGAACGCACCGCAAACACCTGAGAAACAAGAAGACAAAATGATCTTTGACATTTTTCTTAATTTAAGCTCTAAATACTTGCATAAAAGATCCCAAAGGAAACTGTAGAGGTTGTTTACTTTATTCTACTCAGGAAACAAACAACAAAACAACAAGGAGTTTCAAATCCTTCACATGAGACACAGAAGGAATCGAACCGACGTGTAAAAGAGGCGCGAAGCAATGAAGAAAAACTAATTCTGACACGATTAAAAAAGATAAACGGACGATAAAAAAACAAGATAGAGGAGGAAGGTAAAAGTTACAGAGCAGTTTAAGACGTCTGATCAGGACACATCACTCAACTTATATATTAAACCAGTCTGGAGGACGGCGTTCTTTCATCTACTAATATCGTCAAAATCAGAAAAATCATGTCTCAGAGTGATGCTGAGAAACTAGTCCATGCATTTGTAACTTCTAAACTGGACTATTCTAATTCCTCTCTTAGGCTCCGCCCACAGGAAGTCAAAACGCTTCTAGCTTCAAAAACGTTCTCCATAAAGACGGAGCTGTTTGAGTAAACGTGTCTGTCCACATGAATTCACTTGATACGCCTGAAAACGATGTCAAACACACGCCAGGCCTGTTGGTGGCGCTATGACGCCGTAACAGAAACAAGAGGAAACTGGTGGTGGGACTTTAGTAATCTGTATAGGATGTAAACATAGAACATGGCGGCGGGAAATAGGAGTGGACGAGCTGGTAGGACTCTAGTCTGGACGGACCATGAGGTGGAACTATCAGCAGGACATACGCAGCACTATACGGAGACATTGTTGTCGTCGTTTTCTGAGTTTGGAGGTGGAACTATGACGCAAGCGGACAGGGCGTAACAACGGTGACACGTAAACGGCATTTTCAGATCTTTGCACTCTGGGACCTAGGTTCAGAAAGGATCGTTTCCAGACCCCCAAAACGCCGACTTGGTGTGGACGACACATGGGGTTGATGGACTATTTAGGTCTGGGCTCGACTTCCTGTGGACGGCGCCTCAGAAACCTCCAGCTGATCAGAAATACTGCAGCCAGAGTTCAGAGATCAGGTTTCTCCTCGATCAGCTTCTCTTCATTGGCTCCCTGTAAAATCCAGGATAGACTTTAAAATCCTTCTTCTAACATATAAACTCTTAATGAGCAGCTCCATCTTATCTTAAAGACCTTATTGGGCCTCATCATCCTAACAGAGCCCTTCTCTCTCAGACTGCAGGTTCACTTGTGGTTCCAGATCCTTCAGCTATCAGCTCCCAGTCTGGGTTCTGGAGGCAGACACCTAGTCTCACCTGATCTGTCCCTTAGTTGTGCTGCTGTAGGTTCAGACTGCTGTGGGATTCCCATGATGCACTGGGCTCCTCTCCTCTCTCCATACTGTTATATATCACTATTACACATCACTAACTCTGTGTTTGTTCTCTGGATCAATCATCATCCCCTCCCCCCTCATCTCCACTCCCAACCCAACCGGTCGAGGCAGATGTCCGCCCTCCCTGAGCCTGGTTCTGCCGGAGGTTTTTTCCCCTCTTTCCTATCCTTGGGTTTTTTTTTGGTTCCTTCTCATCGTCGCTGATTGTTGCTCAGAGGGAATCCAAGAGCAACTCGCTATGTGATGACGTGTTGTAAACCTGCGCTACACAAATAAAACTGAACTGAAGATATTTAAAGATTTAGTCCCGTGAAGGATAAGAGAAAAGTCGTCTGGGAGTTTATTTCAGACATCACTGCATAAAAACTGAAAGGCAGGTGGAGCAGAGTGACAGAATAAAAGCCGTCGGTCACAAATGGGATCACAGGAACAGTATTAAAAGGCAAAGGTACTAAAGAGGTAATATAAGGAGTTTTAAATCAAAACCAGAAATAAATCTACATACAGAAGGAAAAACAGCATCTAAGTGCTCAAAAGTGACACATACATGAAATATTATATATTCCTGTAAAAGAAGTCTGTGTCATATTTTAGTTTGGACGCCTGGTATTTAAAAGTTAGCTGGCGTTTTGGTTCCAGTTCGTTAAGCTGCTATTAGCTTAGATTTATTCATTCATGGGTTATTAGCGCGTTGTTCTGTTTTACACATGACTGGACGTCGTCTCCACTGACGAAACGCTGCACAAGAGAATTAATCAAATGTCTAAATGAACCCAAAGAATTAAACACAGAGCACCGTCACTGTAACAGACTCATAGAGCAGAGGTTCACATCACTGCAATGTACTGCACAGGAAACTGAAATACTGCACAAGAAAATGAACATTATAAAAATGCACCTGACACTGAATTATTGCATTTCATATTAGAAACTACTGCACAGGAACTGGAAATGCTGCACCTTATATTGACATATCACACAAGAAGTTGGGAAAAAAATCCACATGACAGTAAAATATTGTACTATAAATACTGCACACTGTAATGAAAAGTCTTATATAAGCCGTTATTATTACATTAACGTGTCTAAAATGACAGAATAAACAAATCAGCTTTCATCTCTGAAAGGGGCTAAAGTTGGAGTTTAGCTGTTTGAGTTTAAGCTAGCTACCGGTTAATATTAAATAATCGATATTTTTTATAATAAAAGTTAAATCAACTGGTAAACTTTGAAGGGACTCTGTTAAACTGGCTCTTATTTAGTCGAAAGTGTCGCAGGGTTTCAGAGACACGCAGATATTTGAATGTTTTTAACCTTCCCAACTGTCAGTTAACATGCTAGCCTGTTAGCCGCGCCGATGCTAGCTAGCTCACCTGCTTGTTAGCTTCATCGAAGAAGACGTTGTTGACGCTGGACGCGTGTTCGAACTGCACCGGGTTCTCGCTGAGCTCCAGGTAATGCTGCTGCTGCTGCTGCTGCTGCTGCGGCTCGGTCATCCTCACTCACCGGTCCGGCTCCGGGTTCCACCGGCGGAGCAGCGACTCAACTGACGGGAAGCAGCGGCGGAGCAGCGACTCTCCAGCGGCTGCAGAGCGCCGGATCTCCACCGCAGACCTTCACAATAAGAGCAATAATAATGAAATGAGAAACAACACTGAGCTTTATTAGAAAATTACAATAAAACGAGTTTCATGCAGCGAATAAGATGTAAACACGATACAATAGAGAAAATAAAAATAAATAAAATAAAGGGACACTAGAAAAATCAGAAATTATACTGACAATGAAGGAAATGTTGACACATAATAATTAAATAATGGACATGAAATTAAAATATTACTGATAATCAAATATCGTTATAAATAAATACTGCTTGTGAAGATAAATGATTGTATATCAGAATGGAAAACTGCACAGGAAAAGAAAACATCGCACATGAAATTTAACTGCTGCAAATTATAATTTAGTGTTGCAGATGAAAGTGAATAATTAAATATAATAATAAAATATTGTACAAGAAAATTAAATATTGCACTAAAACGAGAATTTTGCACACAAAATTAATAATTGCACATTATAAATAAATACTGCACATGAAATTTAACTATTGTACATAATAAATACATGCTACATGTGGAAATAAATTACTGCATATAATAGAAATACAGAAATATTGCACTTACAGGAACTTTTAGGAGTGTTCTTGGGCCACAATACCACCCTCATTTAAATTTTAATCAGCCAAAAACTTAAAATGTAAAATAAAAATGCATTTTATTTTGTAGAACTCAGTTTTTGGGTCCAAAATAACAAATTGTGAACTAAATCAGAGACAGTGGAGCGACACACTGACCCAAAGGAACAATTCTACCACTGGAAACAAAATCATATTAATTATTTTTATCATCTTTATCTAAATAATTATGTGACATGACACGACTGAGCCTTGAATTAATTTAGCAAAGTGATCATTGTTTAAATATTTAACTGAAAATTTAAGCTTTTATTTGTGCACGGAAACAAAAGCGACTCTTCAGACCTTTAAACTTCAGTGCTTTAATCTGAATTCTGACCAAAAGCGACACCAACAAGAACATTGTTACTTTGTGGGCTTTTCTTCTGAAGGAGACAGACAGGAAGTGTGTTTCCAGCGCTGCCAGTCATGTGACGGAGCACAGATCACATGCTTTGTGCAAAAAACAAACAAACAGATAAGTGGTTTTACTAAACAAAAGAGGCCAACATGAGTTTCCATCTTCCTCTTTAATTTAATCAGAATAAGCTCCATAAAACCAACATTTTATTCAGCTCTGACAAAAACACAACCATCTGTAAGAACACGACGCCTCGTCCCGACATGATTGCAGCTCTTTCTGTTTTTACAGTTCCTCGCTCTGGTCAAAGGTGTTATTTTGGTGGTTTAAAAACTAAAAGTAGCATCTAGCCTTTGAAAACCTACTGGTACGTTTTGGAGTCACAAAGGTCGACTAAATAAAGCCGTGTGCTGGTTTTGGTTTCCCAGGTGACCGTCGTCAGCGGCTACATGGATGGATGAAGTCCCGGCCGTACGTACATGTAGGACCTGGTAGTAGGCGTCCCTCATGTCCTCGGAGCCCAGCGTGACGTCTTTGAGTTTGGGAGCAGGGACGTGGTCTTTGCCGATGAAGGACAGCACCAGGATGTGTTTCTTCAGCAGGACCACCTCCGGACAGGGGATCTCCGCCTTCTTCATCCTGAACACAAAGTCACGTTCCATCACCTCACAGGACGTTAAACCCACTCACATCCATTAAATTAACCTGATCTGGACCAGGTTAGCTCTGCAGCGTCAGTTACAATGGAGATCGAGGTCCACAGCATCAGTTGCCATGGAGATCTAGCTCCGCAGCATCGGATACCATGGAGATGTAGCTTCACAGCATCAGTTACCATGGAGACCTAGCTCCACAGCATCAGTTACCATGGAGATGTAGCTTCACAGCATCAGTTACCATGGAGATGTAGCTTCACAGCGTCAGTTACCATGGAAATCTAGGTCAACAGCATTGGTTACCATGGAGATCTAGCTCCACAGCATCAGTTACCATGGAGATGTAGCTTCACAGCATCAGTTACCATGGAGATCTAGCTCCACAGCATCAGTTACCATGGAGACCTAGCTCCACAGCATTGGTTACCATGGAGATCTAGCTCCATAGCATCAGTAACCATGGAGATCTAGCTCCACACCATCAGTTGCCATGGAGATCTAGTTTCACAGCATCGGTTACCATGGGGATCTAGCAGGTTAAAGGAGACACACCTTCCTGACAGTGAACTCTTTGACAGTGCTGACGTCGGCAGGTTACCTGGACAGGTTGTGCATCTCCTCAACTCAGCCACAGTCAGAAATGATCTGATCTACTGGTCCAATATTACAGATCTTCAACCTTAATCATCTGTGACGTGATGTTTCATCAGAGGTAGTGTATTCTACGTGTCTCTGGTAAACCATCTCAGAAACAAAGATCCTGGAGAACCAGAACCTTCCTCCTCCTGGTTCTGATCCTCCAGGACTGACTCAGCATCCGGAGACGGTTCGGTTTGAACTGCAGGCAGTGTTTCCTCAGAGAGACTGAGAGGAGAATTCAACCTACTGGATCAATGAATAAATGCAGCATCAGAACCAGAGAACAGAGGAGACAGTAGCTGAAGATACATCCAGCATGGAGGAACATCTTCCTACAGCTGATGAGTCTGGCATGGTCGACACACCAGCTGCTGCTGCTGGTTCAACCTCTGGATCATCAGGACACACTTCATCCTCTCAGCACCAACATCCTCCTGATCATCATCACCTCCACCTGCAGAGAGAAGAAGACAGAGCAGAGGAGATCAATGAGTTTGATCAGCTGATCATCAGCATAAAGAGCAGCAGGACTTCAGTCCTGTTCACAGCAGCAACAGTCATTTGATGGTCAGACATGGTCAAAGATCAAATTCATGTTGGTACTAAAGCAGATTATTGCTGAGACATTATTTCCAGTGGTGTCCTGTTTCTCAGTTTACATGGAGGTTCATTATTCCTGTGGTTTTATCTGGAGCTGAACCAAAGGATCAGATGGGAGTCAAACAGCAGGAGATGCTGAGAGAAAGACTAAATGTGATGAAGCTGCTGTGAAATAAGAGCCAGAGGTCTGCAGGCTTCAGTCTCACTGATCTCAGAGCTGTGACTAACATCAACCTGATCAGCTGATCACTGTTGACATGAGACAACAAACAGTCAGATCAGACCTGATGGACCCTCTGATGGAGGAGGACCACTGTCTGTGCACATCTGGAAGGCTGTCAGCTGGAATCAGCTTCATGTCCTCAACACAACAACAACAGTGGGCTTCACATCCACTCAAACACATGATGACAACCAGCTTGTGGCTCCTCTGATTGGCTGACTGCTGTCTCTGTGTTCCTGTCCAGTCCTGGAGTCTGTCTCCATTCTGCTTCACAGCTTCACTGAGAAGCTGCAGGTTTACAGGAGACACTGGATCTTTGCTCTGATACTGACTGTTTACTAGAAAACTGACTGACTGGAACCTTCTACTTACTCCAGAGTCTTCAGGCTGCAGTCTGGACTCTCCACAAGATCCTCCAGATGTTTCACTGATGAATCCTTCAGGTCGTTCCATCTCAGGTCCAGATGTTCCAGATGGGAGGGGTTGGACTTCAGAGCTGAGACCAGATAATCACAGCTGATCTCTGACAAACCGCAGCTCTTCAATCTGAATAAAGAATAAAAGATGTGGATCAGATCAGTGATGATCCATCAGATGTGTTCTTCACCTGCAGGTCTGCCTTCATCTGTCTGCATGTGTCAGTGTGTTTGTGTGTTTAGGATCAATATCAGTGATCAGACATGATCAGTCAAATCACATTGAAGTGAACAAACCAAAGAAATATTTCTGCTTCTCTCAGTAAACTTAATCTCTTCTAACTGATCTGAGTTCAGAGGATCTTCTGGATCCACATGTGACTCTTCAGCTCTAATTACAAACATTCATTTCCTTCAACGACCAACAGGAACATTTTCTACACTTCCTGATACAAACACTCCACTTTGGTCTCAACAAACTCAATTTAGGACACAAACAGAAAATGTGGCCCAGAGCAGATTTACAGCTTCATGATGGAAGTTCTGTTGGAACATAGATGAGCTTCAGTCGTCATTAAACACAGATCAGATCTACAACAGTAACAGACAGACAGTGAACTGACCTCAGAGTCTTCAGGCTGCAGTCTGGACTCTCCAGAAAACCACACAGATGTTTCACTCCTGGATCCAGCAGGTAGTTCCAGCTCAGCTCCAGATGTTCCAGATGGGAGGGGTTGGACTTCAGAGCTGAGACCAGAGATTCACAGCTGATCTCTGACAAACTGCAGCCAATCAATCTGAATATAAAATAAAAGATGTGAGTTGAGGAGACAGAGTTCCTTGTTGAAACCATCCAGAGGTCCATCATGTGTTCAGAGCTGAAGAAGCTTCTCAATGTACAAGTTGATCACATGGAAACTCCAAACAGCTGAAGCCAACAGGAAGCAGCTTCCAACAGTCCAACAGAACCAGAGAAGAAGAGCTCTCATTCATATTAATGACAACATGCTGCTGCTCCAATCAACACGGAGTGACTTCAGCTCTGAAACTCTGCAGCTCCACCAGCGGCTCCATCCATACAAACTGATGCTGAGCAACAAACACCAGGAAAAACACTCGGACATTTATTTCACTTCCTGCTCAGAGTCACAGAAACACACAGGAAGGAAACCAGGACAAGACGAGGCTCCAGACTCTAGAAGACCTTCATGTTCTGGAACCATGGACACATTTCAACCAGGACTCTACATTCACATCATCTCATTATTGATCATCTGTCATTGATAGTGGAAAGTGTCCATCAGTGTTCAGAGGACAAGGTGACGTCTTCACACTGTTTTCTAAACACAAACATCTTCACTTTCAAACCACACAAACCAGAGAAAAGAAGAACATCAGCAGAACTGAAGCAGAAGATGTTCCCATTGCTCCTGATCAATGACTTCAACTAGTCATCAACTGGATCTTCTGCTCATTCAACAACTGATGGATCAGCTTCACATTTCATCAGCAGCTACATCAAATGGAGCATCTTGGATTAGAACATTTCACTTCCTACAACATCTCATGGCTTCATCCAAGTGTTGAACCAGCAGATGCTGAATATTAGTTTCTGTCTGTCAGGATGAAAAACTGCTTCAGTTCCAGCTCAAACTATCAGTCCACTGTTTGATGAGTCCACGGACAAAACATCAGAAACTCTTCATCATGGTTGGAGTCACTGATCCAGTAAAACACCAAACTGGTTCCAGTCTGTCAACACTTTGTTTTCTGTCACACTCAACTGAACATCTGTGCTTTTGGACTGTTGCTGGAACAAAACCAGATGTTTGAAGACGTCACCTTGAACTCTGACAAAGTGGGATCAACACTTTTCACTGTTTCTACCTTTCAGACATGATTTAAGTCACTGGCAGTAAATAAAGTCCAGAATAATCCTGAGCTGCTGCCTGGTTTGAATCTGAACTGAAGACAAACATGAGGTCAGATATGAGCTGAAGATCTGCTGTGTCAAAATTTCTCAGTCAGTTATTCTCTGGAGGATTTTTATTCTTCTACCGAGATTTGAAATGTGCAGCTCAACATTTCTCTGCCACAGTCAAAGGACTAAACAGAGAAGAAGGAAACAGACGTCATCATGAAGATCCTCAGTGTGGATCAGTAGAAGATCAGCCTGGTGGCTGCAGTTTAGTGTCACCACAACTTTACATCACATTCATCTCAGCACACAAATAAAACATGATGTCTGACCTCAGAGTCTTCAGTCTGCAGTCTGGACTCTCCAGAAAACCACACAGATGTTTCACTCCTGGATCCTGCAGGGTGTAGTTTTTACTGAGGTCCAGACGTTTCAGATGGGAGGGGTTGGACTTTAAGGCTGAGACCAGAGAATCACAGCTGATCTCTGACAACCTGCAGCCCTCCAATCTGAATAAAGAATAAAAGATGTAGATAAAATCACTGATGATAAATCAGACGTGTTCAGGTTTTCAACGTTCAGCTCAACATTACTTTGTTCTCATCAATCAGCTTTTCTCTACAACCAGCAGTCACTTTGTCCTTCTGTTATTGTGGATCATCATCATGTCAGCCTTCCACACATCATCCACACGTCAGCTCAACATTCATCCACCTATTCATATCCACACATCAATAACATCTGCTGACCTCAGTCCACTCTCTCACTACAGAATCAACATCAAACCTCACATGTTAAACTACAAACTCTTCATTTTTTCATTTATTCCATCACCTTCTTCTTCTGTGTTTATCAGCTTCATAACTTCGTGTCATTTAAATGTTCAAGTGTGTCTTCAAACAACAGTCACATGTCATCTGTACATTACAGAGGGATTCTGATTCCTGCTGTCCACACTGACTGTCAAGTCGTCTCTTCATAACAACTCCACTGGAAGGAATCACTTCATGATCTCAGCTCACTCTAACATCCAGCTTCAGCTTCTGACTGACACTAATCAGTTCCACACTGTTGACAACTAAACTCCCTCTTTGAGTTACTGAGGCTCCACTGCAGCTCAGCACAAACACAAACATACTGACTGGATGTGTGGAAGTCAAACTGCTGAAGCCTCACATCAGCTTTACATTCAGACACACAGCAGAACTGTGGATTCTGTCCTCCATCTTGGATCCCTGCAGTCAGCTGATCAGAGGATTTCTTCACAGATGCTTCAACAAACTAAAATGTCTTCAGACTGTTTTCAGAAAATCCTGAACATTTATGAAACAAAACCTAAAACTTCAGTTAAGAATCTGAAGTGAGTAAATTCAGTGAACTGACCTGAGAGTCTCCAGTTTACAGTTTGGACTCTTCAGTCCATCACAAAGATGCTTCACTCCTGAATCCTGCAGGTTGTTCCAGCTCAGGTCCAGATGTTTCAGATGGGAGGGGTTGGACTTCAGAGCTGAGGCCACGACTTCACAGTGACTCTCTGAGACTCCACAGTCAGACAGTCTGACATGAAACATAAATGATAGAACATGTTGTGATGAGAGAGGACACTTTATGCTTCCTGCTTACAACATTCAGAGTTTCTACTGAGACTCAGGATGTTGTGACTGAGTTGAGCTCAGTCAACAGTTCCAGTAGAAAGATGATGATGTCTCTGCTGTGGACCTGCTGCTGTCAGCTTCACCTCCATCCCTGAACATCTACAGTCTGCTGTCAAACGCTACACAATGAAACTGATCCCGGACATCAGTAAAGATCAACATCAGGAAATGGTCATCAGAACATCTGAGACTAAACTCAGCTGACATGTTTGAAATAAACCAGTGGAGCTCTGAGAATAATGAGAATGTTCTAGTGAGTCAGTCCAGTCCACACCTGACCATCTCTTACTGGTCAGATTATTCTCTGTATACACAGATGCTATTCAGTAAACATGATAAATGTCTGGTTGCAACTTTCTGGGTTCAACGTTCTTAAAGAAGGAGGGTTGTGTTGATGTCTGTGTTGTTTTCTTCGTACCAATCTGTGGAACCATGTTTAAAACAATGTGGAATAATGTAGCTGGAGTCCTGAAACTTCCTAGACTCATTGATCTGAACATCCGGTCTTCAATGGTTCAACCTGCTTTGATAGAATAAAACCAACCAGGTCTATGAGGGGGAAGTTTGGTCCAAACATCTCAATGCTTCTGTCTACTCTGGTATTCCACTAATCATAAAACCTTCATTTTTCACACGAAGAGGCTGAATTATTTCCATGTGATTGGAACCAACAGGAGCTTTAAAATTTAAAATATGGTGAGTTGAATTAATTAAAACAAATCTTGATGAAGAAATCAGAAACGGGTAAAAACACATATGTTTGACATACAGAAGAAAATGGAAGAAACCACTTCTCCTAAAATGAGCTGAAGGACTCAGAGTTGGAAAACTCTGGTTTTTCTTTTAGCCCAGTAACAATATGTTAGAATCTTTCCAGTTGGGACACTATTGGAGTGGCTTCATGATCAAACCTACTCAATGCTTGTTCAAATATTGGTCATAAATGTAAAAACATAATGTTAATATATTTTCTCATAAAGTGTCTCTGACTGGCACCAAACTCCACATTTAAAGCTTCTACTGGAGCCAATCAGAGGGAAATAATTCAGCCTCTTAGGGTGAAACATGAAGGTTTGATGTTGGTGGAATAATCACAGTTCACAGAAACATTCTACCATCATAAAACTGGTTGGCATTATTCTGTCAGAGCAGGTACTTATGAGCCCAGATTTTACACGACCAACTCAATCAATATTCACCACTTTAAAAGAAATGAGTGGAACTGAAGATGGTCAGACGTGGAGGTAGAATGACCATATAGAGAACATCTGAACCACTGATCTACTGACTGATCATGTTCATCACATCTGGACTCACTCAGCCTTTCTGCAGTTCCTCACAGCTGGAATCAGTCTCTGTCGTCCCTCTTCTGATGTCCTGTTCTTGTTCAGGTCCAACTCATCCAGAACCTCCTCTGACTTCTGAGCTGAACAGTGGATCTCAGACAGTTTCTTCTCTGATCTGTTCTCAGTCTGCAGGAACTCTTGGATCTCCTGATGTACTGTGAGATCCTTCATCTCCATCAGACAGTGGAAGATGTTGATGCTTCTGTCTGGAGATATGCTAGTCTTTTTCTTCTTCAGGTTGTTGAAGACTCTCTGAATGGTTTCTGGATTGTTCTCTGTCCGACCCAGCAGACCTCCTAACACTCTCTGGTTGGACTCCACAGAGAGGCCATGAAGGAAGCGAACAAACAGGTCCAGGTGACCGTTTTTACTTTCAAGGGATTTCTCCAAGACTCTCTTCAGGAAGACATCCAGGGACGGGTTACTGTATTTCTTTCCCAGGAACTTCTTCAGCACCTCAGTGTTGCTGTTGGTGAAACAGTGGAACATGTAGACTGCAGCCAGAAACTCCTGAATGCTCAGATGAACAAAGCAGTAGACTGGTTTCTGGAACATCACACACTCTCTTCTGAAGATCTGTGTACAGACTCCTGAGAACACCGAGGCCTCTGTCACATCCAGACCACACTGCTCCAGGTCTTCTTGGTAGAACATGATGTTTCCTTTCTCCAGATGTTCAAAGGCCAGCCTCCCCAGCCTCAGAAGAACCTCCCCCTCAGCCTCCGTCAGCTCCTGTGGACTGGTCTCATGTCCCTCATGGTACTTGAGCTTCTTCCTGTGTGTCTGAACCAGCAGGAAGTGTGAGAACATGTCGGTCAGGGTCTTGGGCAGCTCTCCTCTCTGCTCTGTGCTCAACATGTGCTCCAGAACTGCAGCAGTGATCCAGCAGAACACTGGGAGTCCACACATGATGTGGAGGTTCCTGGATGTCTTCATGTGGGAGATGATTCTTGTGGACAGCTCTTCATCACTGAACCTCCTCCTGAAGTACTCCTCCTTCTGGTCGTCGGTGAAGCCTCGTACTTCTGTTAACCTGTCCACACGTTCAGGAGGGATCTGATTGGCTGCCGCAGGGCGGGAAGTGATCCAGACCAGAGCCGAGGGAAGCAGATTCCCCTGGATGAGGTTTGTCAGCAGAACGTCCAGCGATGACTTGTGGCTGACGTCAGACACAACCCTCCTGTTGGTGAAGTCCAGTGAAAGTCTGCTTTCATCCAGACCGTCAAAGATGAACAACAGTTTCCAGACAGCCAGCTTCTCTGCTGTCACCTTCTGTAACGTTGGATTGAAAACATGGAGCAGCGTCAGAAGACTGTGCTGCTCATCTCTGATCAGGTTCAGCTCCCTGAACGGAAGCACAACCACCACACTGACATCTTGGTTTTCTCGGCCCTCTGCCCAGTCCAGACTGAACTTCTTCACTGAGAAGGTTTTTCCAATCCCAGCGACGCCGTTGGTCAGGACCACTCTGATGGCTGTCTGCTGCTCAGGTAAGGCTTTGAAGATGTCCTGGCACTTGATGAGAGTGTCATGGAGGCTCTTCTTGGAAGCTGTCTCCAGCTGCCTCACCTCATGTTGGCTATCAGCCTCTCCACTGTGTCCCTCTGTGATGTACAGCTCAGTGTAGACCCTGTTGAGGAGGGTTCCACCTCCTGTTTCATCACTTCCTTCAGTCACATGTTCACATCTCCTCCTCACACTCATCTTATGTTCCTGCAGAACCTCCTCCAGACCAGCATCTGCTCACAGACCACACAAACAAACACACCAACCTTTCATGTCTGGACAACACAACACAACAACAAGGTCACTTTTCACACATCAGTCCATCAGCACATGTTCAGTCTTACTTTGTCCACAGCTGCTCTGACTGGCTGTCTCCAGTCCAGCTCTGCTTCTGGATCTTTTCCCACACTGGGGACAGGAGGAGTGTCCTGATGGAGCAGACTGGTCCCAGTATGAGGTGATGCACTGTCTGCAGAACCAGTGTCCACAGCTGGTAGAGACTGGATCCTTCAGGACGTCCTGACATGAAGCACAGCAGGACGGCTGCTCCTCCTCACAAGCTCCCCTCCTCTTCATCACTCTGTCAACACATTGGAGAAAAACAGCAGCTATGTATGAAGAACTGTTACGGCTGGTCAGAGACTCCAGGGAGGGACAGGAGAGGGCTGAGAAAAGCTTTAATTAACAATAAAATGGAACCAATACAGAGTAAAGAAACTAAACTGAGGGGGGAAATAACCAAGTTGTCTATTTACAGATTTAAACTCAAGGTTAAACATGATCTCATGTAATGAATGATGATATTATGTCATTTAAGGCTGAGAGTGAAATTTACTAAAACCTACAAAGTCGTCAAACAGGAAGGAACCTTAGGGAAGCTGTTCAGCATAGACTACAGACACAGGTGAGCCGATCCCCATCAGAGATATTAAACTACTTACATCCCTGTTTAACTGCTACAGAACCGTCAGAGCCAGCAGCAGATGTCAGAAAGTCCAGTCCAGATGAGGCTGATCTCAGCGGGCTACTGAGCGCTGACCTCCTGGTCGTAGCGATCTAACCGGGACACACATCTGCAAAACCATTGGAGGAAATATTTAAGCAACTCTTTATCCTGATAAACTGACCACAGATTTGATGTTTATACAACGACTTCATCTTCGAAAATAATCTTAAAACTACATTTTGTGTCACAATAACAGCAGTACCTCCTAAAAGCGTGTATTACCTTTGAAAGCTTTCTGTACAGAGCTACCACTGTCAAGCAGGCATCGTGTGATCAGGTATCGACTGGTCACCCTGGACAGAAAGACCCGCCCACAGCCATTTGATTGACAGCTTGGTCCATCGAGGAAAAGTAAAAGCAAAAGGGAAAAGACAAAGACAAGCATTCCTACATTTGATTATCTTCTATGATTGAGTGTTTTATTGATTCTCTTTATGTTTCCACACTATTTTCCTGTTAGTTACGGCGCTCCTATCATTCCATAATCCGGTGGCCGTGTTGTTGTCCCTTCATATCCACATATAACCCCTACAACCTATTTAATAATCACTGATTTCACCACTTGGAGATCATCATTTTAAAATCATGAAATCTAGACGACATGTTCAGTTGGATAATTCATGTAGGCCACAACAGAACACACTGTAAGTCTGAGCAGGCAGATGTTTCCAGCTGTTGTGTCCACACGGTAACCGTTCAAACCTTCTGCCTGCTGCGATTGAAGCAGCTGTTAAATTTACCCAACATTCAGCCGACTTGCTAAAACAGAGGGCTAGCAGCACCTTCACTACAGACTCTGTTAGCAGGCAGCAGAACATACGTATGTGTTTCCACCTGATGGAAGACAGAGGAACATAAAGCCTGACTTTAGAACAGACTGGACTCAAGTATTTAACTGACATAACCGTGTGTGTGACAGCTGGAAATATCTGCCCAGTTTAACATGTAGGAGAGGAAGTATAACAGCTTCAGTAAAGATCATTTCAGCAGATAGAAGCTCCTCAGCAGTCAGCATGAAAACACTCCTGAGATATAAGAACACCCAGAACAGAACAGGAACCAGGTTCAGAGGCTCATCGTTGTTTTCTGACAGCAGAACAATAATAATGTTGGACCAACACTCACCTTGTTCTCCTCCTCTGTCGACGGTAATTTGCCACTTCCTCCTTCTGTTGTAGAATCACTCAGAGCTGCTCCTCCTCCCGTTTCCTGGAAATCACATGACTCCAGCTAACTCCACCCAGCTGTGGGGATTCCTGCCTTCAACAGATGTTCTGATGCTGATCATCTGAACACACATTTCCTCTCAGAGACACGTTGCTGCTGCTGGTGTTCCAATATAGAAAAAACAACACTCACATCCACTGAGACACACTCACAACATCCTCAGGTGGCCTCTGTGACTGGAGCTCCTCTTCTTCACCTCTCAGCTGCTCACAACAAAACACACTTTAACATCCAAACTCAGCCACTCACATGTTCAGTGGAAACAGTCCAGCTCACACAGAGTCTCACGTCTACACAACTATTGTGTATCTAGTCAACAAGCTGCTCTCTGGTGACAAACACTGACACCAAATGATGGTGTCTCCAACCTGCTGTGATCCAGCCTCATCATCAGTCTACACAGCTCTACATGAATCTACAGTCCTGTCACACAGCAAACTGACTGACACACTGTTCATTTAACTACAGCTGTTCAATGGGCTTTTCTCTGGAAACCACTTTCTACTGTGTGGATTCAACAACCAGCATCACTGATGTGACTGGAAGGTGAACTACTGACAGCATTAAAACACAACAAGCCTCAACAACATTAGCAGGAGTCAACAACTGTGGAGCGAGTCACCATGTCAGACTGTAGACCACCGATATTCAAGTCCAGTCACTTGTTCAACACAAATGTCATTATTATAACACACACATCAATTTACTGAACAAGTTCAACGATTAAAGTTTACACCCTAAAATATTTTGTAAAATACAAATCTACCAGAATAAATTAAATATTAAGAACAAAAATCCTACAATTAATTCCTCAAAAATTACTGACTAATTAAAAAATATATATATATAAAATTAAAATATTACAAATTAAGGCAAATTACCAACCTACATGTTAAGGTTAATATGACTTAAAATGTAGTAAGCTGTTAATGTAGATCATTGCAGAGTGTTTCTTGTTAAGTGTGGGGCTGGTCCCGAATATTAGGATATCCGAATAGCCGAGATTCTCCGGAAGCTGCCGATCGTTGCCGAGGCTGTAGAACGCCGCAAACTCCAGTGTCACGCTCCCATGTCGCTAACTAGCAGCTAACTAGGTCAAGCTGACTAAGTTGACTGTGAGCTCAGTTAGCTAACAGCTACAATCAATCTCTCACACATTCACTGTGTCTGTGTCCTAAAACTCAGCTGTCAGCAGCACAAACAGCCGCTGTGGCCGCAGTCGGACTGAAGGACGTTAGCTAACGGATGCTAACCCAGCTAACGGAGCTAACGGCTATATCCGGCCGTTAGCTAGCTAGCTCGTCATAAAGCCTCCTGAATGAGTCCAGTTTACAGTCAAACTTTTACTGAACTTTACTGGAATAAAACACCATCTTCCTCACCTCACCTCCTTTGGTTCTCCTCCACAAAGCCGCTCCATGTTCTGGTCCTCCTTCTTCTCCTCCCGCCGTCTCTCCGTCGAAGCTTCCAGAAGCCGTTAGCTGCGCTCAGTGCGCCTGCGCACACAGGCCGCTTCACGGGCCGTTTCCTAGCAACAAGTCAGTAGAGGAGGACGCATCTGGGTTAATGGTAGTTGGACCAGAGGCCTACTGGATCATCTACTGGGATTATTTTACCCTGAAAAACACTGACATGGAATTAGACATAATCACACAGCCATGCCTCTGTACGTTTTAATATAAACAATTAATATTTATGTATTTTGAGATATCTACAGACAGCAGAACCAAAAATATGTGCTTTTATTTTGGCAGCACGTTTGGTTTTCCTGTCTGTAGATGGCGCTGACATGACGTAGATTATTAACTCGTGATGCTGACATGACGTAGACTTTATCAAGTAGTGATGCTGAGGTCTTCTTTATCCAGTGTCCTTATCTTCACACACACAGGCTGGTCTGGTTGGTACAAACCTGCGAATAGAACACCTGGAGCAGCAAACGTCACCGGTTAACCTGGAACACCGGATCTCCACCACCGCAGACCTTCACAATAAGAGTACTAATAATGAAATGAGAAAACAACACAGAGCCTCATTCGAAAATGGCAATAAAATGAGTTTGATGCCGCGAATTAGATAATGGCAATAAGATATGAACCCGATATAACACACAAAATAAATAAAATAAATAAAAATAAGAAGTCATACTGACAATGAAATAATGGATATTAAATTAAAATATTACTTATGATCAAATATTACACATGGAATTTAACTACTGCACATTATAAATACTGCAGATTTAAATGAATAATTAACTATAATAATCAAATATTGTACAAGAAATTAAAGTATATCACTAAAATGAGAATTCTGCACATGTAATTTAACTGTTGCACATTATTAATAAATACTGCTTGTAAAAATAAATTACTGCATATAATAATTAAATACTCCACAGGGAAAGAAAATACTGCACACTTATAGAGACTTTTAGGAGTGTTCTTGGGCCACAATGCCACCCTCATTTAAAAATGTTCAACAGCCAAACACTAAAAATGTAAAATAAAAATCCATTTTATTTTGTAGAACTCAGTTTGGGGTCCAAATAACAAATTGTGGAATAAATCTGAGACAGTGGAGCGAAACACTGACCCAAAGGAACAATTCTACCACTGGAAAAAGTCATATTAATTATCTCCATCACCTTTATCTGGATAATTATGCGACATGATGCGACTGAGCCTTGAATTAATTCAGCAAAGTGATCATTTTAGGGTGTTTGAATTGAAAATTTAAGTTTTTGTTTGTGCACGGAGATAAAAACGACTCTACAGACCTTTAAACTTCAGTGCTTTAATCTGAATTCTGACTAAAAGCGACACCAACAACAACGTCCTGTTGCTTTGTGGGCTTTTCTTCTGAAGGAGACAGACAGGAAGTGTGTTTCCAGCGCTGCCATTCATGTGACGGAGCACCGATCACATGCTTTGTGCAAAAAAATAACCAGATAAGTGATTTTACTAAAAAAAAGAGGCCAACATGAGTTTTCATCATCATCTTTTATTGTCATTTAATCAGAATAAGCTCCATAAAACCAACATTTTATTCAGCCCCGACAAAAAAACACAACCATCTGTGAGAACATGTATGATCTTCTGTCGCTGCCACCAGCCTCTACGTCCGACTACGTTAATGACATGATGCAGGAGGACCTTCGCTCAGTCGCATTCATTCAAACGCGTCGTCTCTGATGGTTAAAATGGTTTCGGGTCGTCTTCCACCCGGTGACGCCTCCAATGAATCCGTGTTGCCGCCTTTGACAGATGAACCCACAGAACCAGCTCGACGTCGGCGGAACCTTCTCTAGAACACTCGGTAAATATTGAAGCTCAGCTGGAACACGAGGCCCAGTGTGACACGTTTAACGCACAATGATTAGAATAAAAACACCATCAGCGGGCCGAAGCCGGCAGGCAGATGGCGCCGATGGAGCCGACCGGGACGCTCTGACTTCAACGTCCTCCCGCGGCCAGGAGGAGGCGCTCCGTCCGGCCCGGTGGAGAGGGGGCGGGGTGTTGGCTGGATCCTCCTTTTACAGCGTCTTCAAACGGATCGTGAAGAGAGAGCGGGCCGGGCGGCCGTTAGTCGTCGGCGTCGGGCTTTAAAGGAGGAGGGCCGCCGTCCTCGGTCGCCACGGGAAACGTCTTCTTCCCCCGCTTCTGCACGTGGTCCTCGTTCCTCTTCTCCAACGCCACGATCTGGAACGGAGCACATTCTTTATGTCATCAAACCCCAAAACTCAACTTTCCAACGGTCCTTGAACTAAACACGTGACCCGTCGTTCTGTCGGGGAAATCAACAAAAATCTGAGGCTGAAAACTGCGACATCAAATCGAAACCTCTTCTTTCTGCAGTTTGTGAGAGTTTTCGGTTTCCAATCCTCGCATCTGGACTCGCTTGAGCTCATCGAAGGCGAGTCCAGATGCTACGATTGAAACCACGAGGGTCCGTGTACGTCGCGGCCATTCGTTTTCTTATTTTGAGATTTCAAAATAAAACCGAAAAATAAACCGTTTCCCGTTTTTTTCAGTGATAATACAAAATGAAAAATGGAAAACGGGCCATAATTCATTATCCATTATCTGATTTAATTAGATGTGTTTGTAAATGGAAATTAAAATTAAAATACACCCGTGGAAAACTTATTTCTCTATTTCCTGTTGGTTTTGGCTCCGTGACCCGTCTGACTTCTGAAGAGGAGCTTGCGCTAAATCGCTACTTTGCTTTCTGGCAAAGCTAAAGTAACAGAAAACCTCCAAACCTCCCCAAAAATGTCCCGAAAAGCAGCCGAACGCTAGCGATTTAGCGCTAGCGGCAGAGCTAGCGGCACCACAAGGTCCCTCCAAAGGGACAAATAAACCCCACGCTGGTGAAAAGTCCACTGTGAAATAGTGAACAATGTGAGCCAAGCAACGTTTGGACCCCACAGTGGGTCTTCATCAGGCCACGGCACACAGCAAGGTCTGCTAACAGTGAGCTAACACTGGAGCTTTAGATACCAGATCCTTCCTCATCAGAAGTCAGACGGGTCACGGAGCCAAAACCAACAGGAAGTAGAGAAATAAGTTTTCCACGGGTGTATTTTAATTTTAATTTCCATTTACAAACACATCTAATTAAATCAGATAACGGATAACAGATAATGAATTAGGGCCCGTTTTCAGTTTTCCATTTTGTATTATCACTGAAAAAAACGGGAAACAGTTTATTTTTCGTTTTTATTTTGGAATCTCAAAATAAGAGAACGAATGGCCGCGACGTACACGGACCGTAGAGGAAAACTGAACTGAAACTCTGGAAATATTTCAGTTTCTGTTCTCCACCTCGTCCAACCTGCTCGACCAGTTATCAAAGTTCAACAAGAATAACTTCCTTTTGTCATTTTTGTGACTGAATATTTCACAATAAAAGCACTCTCTGTGTTTAGTTGTATATTATTGCTGTTGTACAGGCAGCTACATGTGGCTCGGGAAGTATCACTAGCTGACTTCTGCATCATGGTTTCTAGAAATAACGGTGAAAAGCCCATTTGAGACTTTTATTTTGAAGGATGCAGATTTATACTGTATAAAACAATAACTTTTCGCACTCTGACAGGAAAATTTCAGGTTTTTATCTTTAATAGTTTCAGAGATTTTGCTGTTCAAAGGGCCTCAAATTAAAATGTGAGCATAAACCTGTTGGAAGTGGGTCGACGGACATTTAAAAATAAAAAAACTCTCGAAGTGTTTGAAATATGAAGCCGTAATTTCTTTATAAATGTCCATATCCTGCACTATAAACATTTCAGACCAACCAGAGAAGGTCGGGTAGAAACTGCTCTAAAACTTTGCCCATTTGGGATGGAATGATCCTATTTGAGACTTTTATTGTGAAGGGTTCAGCTTTATATCTCATAAAACTCCAAATTTACGGGCTTTAACGAGCAAATTTCTGCCTTTCATCTTTAACAGTTTCTGAGATGTCGTTGTTCAAACAGCTTCGAATTAAAATGCATGAAAAAACCTGACGAAAGTGGGTCCACGGGAAATTCTTTAAATTTTAAAAAATCCCTTCAAGTGTTTGATACATGAAGCTGAAACGTCAGATGCATGTCTGCCAGTGGACGTATTTTATTCTATAAACATTACAGACAAATCGGATACAGTCGAGCAGAAACTGTTCGAAAAATTTGCTGATTTCAGATGGAAGGATCCTATTTGAGACTTTTATTGTGAAGGGTGCAGCTTTATATCTTAGTAAACAGTAACGTTTTGTGCTTTAACGAGCCATTTTCAGGTCTTATTTTTAATACTTCCTGAGATATCGTCGTTCAAACAGCCTCAAATTAAAATGTGAATAAAACTTGACATATTAAGCTGAAATATCACAGATACCTTTTTAAATATCTGCACTTAGTGATAATTTGAAAGCAAATCAAAGCTGGTGGAGCAGAAAGACTCCAATGGTTGAGACAGAATAACCCTGGTACAGTTTGGTTTCCGGTACTTGTAGCATCCGTTCATCACTTCAGAGTAAAACATTCAGGTTTAAATGATTTGAGATGCAGAAACCATCATCATCATCATCATCATCATCATCATCATCATACCTCGGCCATGAACTCGGCCTCGTCCTCGGCACCGACGGGGATGTTCAGACCGGACACGGCGTTGAACAGGTCGTAGACGCTCATGGCCTCGCTGACGCCTCGCTTCTGGAAGAACTGAAGCACAAGCACAGGTTCAAAGGCCACGCCGGCTTTTATTGTGAAAAACCAACACTGAACTGGTCAAATCACTTAAAGACAGACTGTGGAGGGTTAAAAGGCTTTAAACCCCACATCTTTACCAAGGGATCAGTCAAACCTTGATTATTTTATGACATCCACCAACTTAAAGGGCACCAAACATAATCCAACATCTACTGGTGAGAAATAGATGGGAGCTTATTTAATTAAAAGGCTGGTTAATTATCACTGCTGCTAGCTATTTTAATCATGGATGTATCAAGCTCTAACTTCAGATGTATCTCTGTAAGTGTCCGTATATTCTGCTATAATAATTTCAGATAAATTAGAGAAGGTCAAGTCGAATTTATTCTAAAAATCTGCTGATTTCAGATAAACTGATCTCATTTGCGACTCTTATTTTGAAGGGTTCAGCTTTAAATCTTATAAAACTGCAACTTTATGAACTTTAACAAGAAAATCTGAGGGTTTTATGTTTAACAGCTGCTCAGATACTTTATTTTGATGTCGTCACAGCAAACTGGGCATCTTTTTGGATTTAAAAAAAAAAAAAACAGCCGTTACCGTGGAAACGTTCCTGCAGTCCCTGAAGAGGAACTCCAGGCCGTGAGGGTGGGTCGGCTCGATGGACTGACTCACGTCTATCAGCCAGACCTGCGACGAGGAAGGAAACCGGTTTATGAAAGCGACGACAGAACAAGGAGATGATGGAAGAACCAGAGTTCAACCGACTGGAGGGAAATACTGAAGCAGCAGAGGAGCGATTGAGTACCTTCCCTTCGTGCCACAGGATGTTGTATTCACTGAGGTCGGCATGAACCAGGTTACACTCCTTGTACAGCTTCTGCATCATCTGATCGGACCAAAACAGAAACAGCAGAAAAGGAATTATGAGTGATCAGAACAACCTGCTGCATTCAGCTCCTCCTCTAGTTGGAATCGACTAAATAAAGCCGTGTGCTGGTTTTGGTTTCCCAGGTGACCGTCGTCAGCGGCTACATGGATGGATGAAGTCCCGGCCGTACGTACATGTAGGACCTGGTAGTAGGCGTCCCTCATGTCCTCGGAGCCCAGCGTGACGTCTTTGAGTTTGGGAGCAGGGACGTGGTCTTTGCCGATGAAGGACAGCACCAGGATGTGTTTCTTCAGCAGGACCACCTCCGGACAGGGGATCTCCGCCTTCTTCATCCTGAACACAAAGTCACGTTCCATCACCTCACAGGACTTTAAACCCACTCACATCTATTAAATTAACCTGCTCTGGACCAGGTTAGCTCTGCAGCATCAGTTACCATGGAGATCTAGGTCCACAGCATCAGTAACCATGGAGATCTAGCTCCACAACATCAGTTACCATAGAGATCTAGCTTCACAGCATCTGTTACCATGGAGATCTAGCTCCACAGTATCAGTTGCCATGGAGATCTAGCTCCATGGCATCGTCTACCATGGAGAACTAGCTTCACAGCATTGGTTACCATAGAGATCTAGCTCCACAGCATCTGTTACCATAGAGATCTAGCTCCACAGCATTGGTTACCATGGAGATCTAGCTCCACAGCATTGGTTACCATAGAGATCTAGCTCCACAGCACTGGTTACCATGGAGATCTAGCTCCACAGCATTGGTTACCATAGAGATCTAGCTCCACAGCATCAGTTATCATAGAGATCGAGCTCCACAGCATCAGTTACCATGGAAATCTAGCTCCACAGCATCTGTTACCATGGAGATCTAGCTCCACAGCATCTGTTACCATGGAGATCTAGCTCCACAGCATCTGTTACCATGGAGATCTAGCTCCATGGCATCGTCTACCATGGAGAACTAGCTTCACAGCATCAGTAACCATGGAGATCTAGCTCCACAGCATCTGTTACCATGGAGATCTAGCTCCACAGCATCAGTAACCATGGAGATCTAGCTCCACAGCATCTGTTACCATGGAGATCTAGCTCCACAGCATCTGTTACCATGGAGATCTAGCTCCATGGCATCGTCTACCATGGAGATCTAGCAGGTTAAAGGAGACACTCCTTCCTGACAGTGAACTCTCTGACAGTGCTGACGTCGGCAGGTTACCTGGCCAGGTTGTGCATCTCCTTCTCGGCCCACAGCCTGATGATCTTCCGTGGGTTCAGTTTGCTGAAGCGGTCCTTGAAGCGGTAGTCGTCCTTGATGTATCGGTCCCTGTTCTTGAACTCGTTCAGCGTCGTTTTGAAAACCTTCAGCACCACCTCGTCCGGCACCGGCTGCTCCTCCAGGCTGACCCACAAACACACACATCACACACACACAAATCACACACAGTTGTTCAAACATCTGGCGGTTTAAAGACACACATCTGTCCTCCTGATGCTGCGTACACGAGATTATAAAAGGCCAGAAGGAGCTGCTGTCGGTGGAGGTACAAGCTGAAGGTGCTCCTCGTCCTCACTCACCTCCCTCCGTCAGCGTGGAACACCACCGACTCCTTCCCGGTGCTGATGCAGCCGTTGATGTTCTCCAGCACGCCGGCGTTCACCATCTTGTACATGAGCAGACGAGTGCGGGGGTCCACGGCTTGTTCCTGAGGGGAGACGAGGAGTTAGAACCACATCCATCAGCAGCAGTCTTTGGTTCTATGGTGTTCTACGGTGTTCTACGGTGTTCTACGGTGTTCTACGGTGTTCTACGGTGTTCTACGGTGTTCTACGTACGGCGGTGGAGTGCTCCTTCTTCTCGTGCAGCCTGGCGCTGCGTCGCTGCTCGCTGTAGCAGTGCTGCTTCAGGGAGTTGAACACCTGGTTGGACAGCTTCAGGTCCATCCCCAGACCATCACCGACGTGGACCTCTGGAGCAAACTGGAGGACAGAAAACACAAACCGGAGACTCAACCGTCACTTCTAGGGATCAGAGATGTGGCTTTGTCTTGTTCAGTCGGTAAAATAATAATGTCACGGCTGTCCTCGTGGTTTCAGTCGTAGCATCTGGACTTTCAAACGTCTTCAAGAAAGTCCAGATGCTACAACTGAAGCCACGAGGATCACCTGGATGTGGTCCTGTTTCCATCCCTTTAACTCTGTAAGCTGTCGTTCTGACTTCTCACCACCAGGTGGCAGCAGTTCCTCCATAGAGTCCATCAATGAGCACATTTCACTCCTAAACAGCTCCAGGAGGAGATTCTCATGGTTGAACTTGGACCGAACGATCGTCCACCTCAGAATAGGGCAGAGCTAAGAGGACATCCATGTTTGTAGTCTTTAGATCACCTGCTCACTGGTTTTATTGTGTTGCTGTATTAAACCACCGTGTGGCGCTGCTCTGTGGCAAAGTTCAGTGTCATTGATCTACAGCAGCTGATAACCTTCAGCATGATTTCCTCCCTGACTAAACTGAACAAACCTTCAGCCCACAGAGATAAAAACAGCTGATCAGTCATTTAATAATCCTACATCAGGCGGCTGAGCTTCAGAGGAGTCATAGGAGTCTTGGTGTCCTCCCTCACTAGTCTCCTTCTTCTAACTCCTTCAGAGGAGTCATAGGAGTCTTGGTGGCCTCCTTCACTAGTCTCCTTCTTCTAACTCCTTCAGAGGAGTCATAGGAGTCTTGGTGTCCTCCCTCACTAGTCTCCTTCTTTAACTCCTTCAGAGGAGTCATAGGAGTCTTGGTGTCCTCCCTCACTAGTCTCCTTCTTCTAACTCCTTCAGAGGAGTCATAGGAGTCTTGGTGTCCTCCCTCACTAGTCTCCTTCTTCTAACTCCTTCAGAGGAGTCATAGGAGTCTTGGTGTCCTCCCTCACTAGTCTCCTTCTTCTAACTCCTTCAGAGGAGTCATAGGAGTCTTGGTGTCCTCCCTCACTAGTCTCCTTCTTTCTAACTCCTTCAGAGGAGTCATAGGAGTCTTGGTGTCCTCCCTCACTAGTCTCCTTCTTCTAACTCCTTCAGAGGAGTCATAGGAGTCTTGGTGTCCTCCCTCACTAGTCTCCTCTTCTAACTCCTTCAGAGGAGTCATAGGAGTCTTGGTGGCCTCCCTCACTAGTCTCTCCTTCTAACTCCTTCAGAGGAGTCATAGGAGTCTTGGTGTCCTCCCTCACTAGTCTCCTTCTAGTAACTCCTTCAGAGGAGTCATAGGAGTCTTGGTGTCCTCCCTCACTAGTCTCCTTCTAACTCCTTCAGAGGAGTCATAGGAGTCTTGGTGGCCTCCCTCACTAGTCTCCTTCTTCTAACTCCTTCAGAGGAGTCATAGGAGTCTTGGTGGCCTCCCTCACTAGTCTCCTTCTAACTTGGTCGCTCAGTTTTTTAAGTCATGACAGTTGTTTTTTTTATTCTTGTCAAAGAGCTTAACTAAGTTTCCCATGATTCAATGCTGCTCTTCTCTGTATGTGAGCAGCAGTTAGAGGCTGACTGAAAGCAGGATGTGTTCATGCACTCTGTGTTTTCTTACGTTGTCCATGCGAGCGGTGTTCTTGCGGCCGCAGGTCACCTCGTCGTGCTTGGTGGTGATGTTCTTTCCCTTCCCGGTGAAGCCTCTCCTGGGCGTCGTCTGAGGCTTTTCTGAATGATCACAAACAGAGTCAGAGGTCAGGGGGATCAGCTGGGATTCAGCCGCTGTACGTTTACAACAAGCCTCACGTCAGCTGCTGTTTGTTTGTAGAGACTGTAGAGCTAAAGGTTTTATTGATTCTGCTGCTGGAACATTAAATAACGCCTCACTCTGACCTTTAAAACCTCCTTTTACAACCTGACCCATAAAACACTGAGACAAAGAGCAACACAGCAGAGAAGTAAAACACTAAAACACAGGTTGATGTGTCCATTTTAGCCTCTGATGGGTTAGCTAGCGTTACTAACACAAACCAGGAGACGTGGTTTCAGGCTCAACTCTCTGAACTCCAGGCAGTTTTAACACTTTTGTTTTTTTTACTCCAGTTTGATTTTTCTCCACTGTGAGAATGACGCAAAGAGACAAGAACGGCACAAAAAGAAGCAAAATGACGCAAAAATTACCCCAAAGGGACAAAAATGACCCAAACAAGAGACAAAAATGACCCAAAGATTCACAAATGATACAAAAAGGTGTAAAAATGACACAAAAAACACAAAAAAGACACAAAATGATGCAAACATTATACAAATGAAACAAAAATAGCATGAAAAGATGCAAAAAAAATGACACAAAAAGAGACAAAAATGGCTCAAAAGACACAAGAGATGCACAAATGATACAAAAAGGTGTGAAAATGACACAAAAAGCTGTAAAAAATTACCCAAAAAGAGACAAAAATAGCACAAAAAGGTGTAAAAATTACCTCAAAAGAAACCAATTAAAACAAAATTTGCAAAAACAAAACAAAATGACACAAAAACGATCGAAAAGAGACAAAAATGACATGAAAAGATGCAAAAATGAGACAAAAAGTTGTAAAAACGATACAAGATGAGGCAAAAATGGCAGAAAAGATGCACAAATGATAAAAAAGGTGTAAAAATGACAAAAAACACTAAAAAACACAAAGTGACACAAAAGTTAACGAGAAAAGACAAAAAAAGCACGAAAAGATGCAAAAAATGACACAAAATGATGCAAAAACTACACAAAAAGACATTAACCGACACAATAAGTTGCAAAAACAATACAAAATTACCCAAAAAGAGACAAAAAAGGCACAAAAAGATGTAAAAATGACCCAAAAGACACTAATTGACAAAAAATTTGCAAAAATAAAACAAAATGACCCAAAAGAGACAAAAAGAGCCAAAATCCCCGACGCTGCTGAACTACTTCCATTAAATGTAACGTTTAGCTTTAATTCTTATTCAGTCTTTGCTCTAACAGCCTGCAGTTCACATAAACACTCTACAGAATCTGGTTACTGCAGAGTTTTATTACTTTTTACTCATGTTAAATCAGATTTTCAGCTTAGACGTGTTGAATTTTACCGATTAAACTCGACGTCACCAGGATCAGTTCAAGGACTGTTGGAAAAGGCGACCACTAAGAACTCGCTCTTTGTTTCTGGATGTAAATTTAGTCTCTCTGGTGTTTTAACTGAAAGATAAATCGCTCTTCAAGGAGTCCAGAGGGTTCAGTCAGAATACCACGATGAACTGAGCGACGCTGAACGTCTCTGCCACTGTTTGGTCTCCAGGTGTGTTACCTGCTCTGTAGGGGTCGTGTCTGGTGTCCTGCCAGTCCACCTCGTCCTCAGAGCTGTCGCTGTCCTCGTAGAGATGCACCATGCGGTGGTTCTCAAAGGAGATGGACACTGGATGGAAACATTAAATACCGATTACAGCCTCGTTAGAAAGAAACTGGAACAACTTCACGCTAATTCTTTAAGTGGGCATCAAAAACGACCCAAAAGGTTGCACAAACGACACACAAACCACATAAATGACACAAAATGAAGCAAAAACGACACAAAAAACAAAAAACATAACACAAAAAACATAAAAATGATTCAAAAGACACAAAAACGGCACTAAAAGATGCAAAAATGACACAAAATGAAGCAAAATTGACTCAAAACAGACAAAAAATGACACAAAATGAAGCATAAAAATGAAACATAAATGACCAAAAAACCCCAAAAATAACATAAAAAACATAAAAATGACTCAAAAGATGCAAAAACGACACAAAAATGACAAAATGATGCAAAAATGACACAAAAAACCACAAAAAAATGACACAAAAACCACAAAAAAGACACAAAAATGACACAAAATGAAGCAAAAAAATGACAAAACATGACAAAAAAGACACAAAAAACACAAAAAATGAACCAAAAGACACAAAAACGGCACCAAAAGATGCAAAACTGACACAAAATGAAGCAAAAATGACACAAAAAAACAAAAAAATGACACAAAAATGCAAAAATGACTCAAAACAGACAAAAAATGACACAAAATGAAGCATAAAAATGAAACATAAATGACCAAAAAAAACCAAAATAACATAAAAAACATAAAAATGACTCAAAAATGACAAAATGATGCAAAAATGACACAAAAAAGACAAAAATTAAAAAAAATGACTAAAAAGACGCAAAAACTGCACTGCCAGGTATAAAATAAATAAAGAACCTCCCACTCGTTCTTTACTGTGGCATCAACAGTCCGACCATCGATGAGCTCATCCAGAGTCCTGAACTGAAGGGAGTCTGAAGCTCCAGACTTCCTGCTGGCCTCCTACCTTTGCTGTCCCCGTTGAACTTCTTCTCCTCCCGTCGGAGCTGGTCGTTGAACTCCCGGTCGAACTGCATCTGCAGCATCTGGGCGAGCATCAGGTCGCTGGTGGTGTCGGAGGCCTCGTCCAGCTGCAGCAGGTCGGATCCAGGACTGAAGGACCACCAGAGGAACACAGTAAGTTGATGATCATATCTATGTTTATCTCTATACATGGTCTGAAGATATTTGCTTTCTGGGTTGAACACTGTGAATGATGTGAACTCTTAGAGCCTCCAACAGCTGATGTCATCTTTAATATGTAGGTGTAGAAATACTTTTATTAGGGATGCACGATAACGCCAATTTCAAACGATACCGATAATCAATAATTTTATAACCGATGATGTCAACCGAATGGATTTGTGCCACGGTGTCGGGCTGGGGGGTGGGGGGACACCGGAGCCTGACATTGGAGTTGGCAGGTTCACCTACTACAACCATGGCGGTGTACTAGTGCCTTGGCAACGCTCGGCAGCGCTCGGCAACACTTGGCAGCGCTTGATGACGTTCGGCGGCGCCTGCAACTATTTGAATATCAAAATTATTATCCGAGTACCACCACAACCAACCAATATTCAGATATTCCAATATTCGGGACCAGCCCTAATGAAATGTCTTCTTCAGACGCTGCAAAGAAAGTCCACACTGGTCAGTACCATGGTGAAGCATGGTGGTGGCAGCATCATGATGTGAAGCACGGTGGTGGCAGCATCATGATGTGAAGCACAGTGGTGGCAGCATCATGATGTGAAGCACAGTGGCGGCAGCATCATGATGTGAAGCATGGTGGTGGCAGCATCATGTTATGAAGCATGGTGGTGGAAGCATCATGACATGAAGCACAGTGGTGGAAGCATCATGATGTGAAGCATGGTGGTGGCAGCATCATGATGTGAAGCACGGTGGTGGCAGCATCATGATGTGAAGCACGGTGGTGGCAGCATCATGATGTGAAGCACGGTGGTGGAAGCATCATGATGTGAAGCACGGTGGTGGCAGCATCATGATGTGAAGCACGGTGGTGGCAGCATCATGATGTGAAGCACGGTGGTGGCAGCATCATGATGTGAAGCACGGTGGTGGCAGCATCATGGTGTGAAGCACGGTGGTGGCAGCATCATGATGTGAAGCACGGTGGTGGCAGCATCATGACGTGAAGCACGGTGGTGGCAGCATCATGGCGTGAAGCACGGTGGTGGCAGCATCATGGTGTGAAGCACGGTGGTGGCAGCATCATGACGTGAAGCACGGTGGTGGCAGCATCATGATGTGAAGCACGGTGGTGGCAGCATCATGGTGTGAAGCACGGTGGTGGCAGCATCATGGTGTGAAGCACGGTGGTGGCAACATCATGGTGTGAAGCACGGTGGTGGCAGCATCATGGTGTGAAGCACGGTGGTGGCAGCATCATGACGTGAAGCACGGTGGTGGCAGCATCATGATATGAAGCACAGTGGCGGCAGCATCATGGTGTGAAGCACGGTGGTGGCAGCATCATGGTGTGAAGCACGGTGGTGGCAGCATCATGACGTGAAGCATGGTGGTGGCAGCATCATGACGTGAAGCATGGTGGTGGCAGCATCATGACGTGAAGCATGCTGCTTGTTTTTCTCTGCCCGCGCAGTCTTATGACATCACACACATGCGACAGTACCATTGTGGAGGGGAGGGGCATGAGGACAAACCACAACACAGACCAACAGTAAAAACCAGGATTCCTAGTCTTTATTATTATCGGCTCATTTTTTAATTATCGGAATGACGTCATAATTGCCAATATTAACCGATAATTATCAGACGCTGATGTCATCGTGCATCCCTACTTTTTATGACATTTCAACTCGATAAATGAGGCCACAACAAGGAGATGTGTGTCTGCTTGTATCTCAGAGGGTTAAACCTTGATAATCTGATTTAAAACCTCTGTAGGATTCAGTGTTTCCGTCTCTAGAACGGCTCTAGAACCTCAGCTATCAGCGGGTTCTGGACCAGTTCTAACACGGTGGACTCACTCCGACAGCGCCGGGAAGCTGTTGTT
The DNA here is from genome assembly GCA_024666655.1 of Dascyllus trimaculatus. NCBI lineage: Eukaryota > Metazoa > Chordata > Actinopteri > Pomacentridae > Dascyllus > Dascyllus trimaculatus. Next base: position 1,626,604 of record CM045466.1, read on the forward strand.
CTCCTCGTCCAGCTGCCGGGCCAGCTGTTCGCTCATCACTTCAGCCAGAGAGCAGGACGGAGCGGCCGGGGCCACCGAACCCCACGGGCTCTGAAACACAACGTCATGTACACGACTATCAACCAACAGGAAGTCACAATAAACGCCTTTATTATCGTCTATCGTCTATTATTATCTGTCTTTGACTTGTTATGTTCTTCCTCCTATTCCATTAACACTTGTGTTCTCCATTCAGTGCAGCAATCTGTCGTCTTTACTTTTAATTAATTAAAGTTTCCGTCAATAAAACGCTTTAAAAAAGTCTTCAAATTGAATTTTCCTAACATAAAAACTCCAAAAACTCTCTTTACAAAGACAAACAGTAAATAAAAGCAACAATCTTCTCCTTTGAGACACTTAATCTGCAAATATTTGTCTTTGTTTACCTGCGTGGTTGGAAAAAGAAAGACTGAATGTTACTGGTTCATTAGGAAACTATTTGTTTAATTGCTACCAGACTTGATGCTACACTGTAAAATTCCACGGTTGCTGTTTGTACTTTGGTTGTATCCTGTTGTACTATAAAAAAACAACCAATAAATTAACTACAAACTCCGTCCAGTGAGTTTTAAGGAGAAATAAGCCCAAACTTTTAGATTCCAGCTTCATTAAAGTGAATATTTCCTGATTTCTTTCCTCCTCTGTGACGGTAAACTGGAGATCTTCAGCTTGTGGACGAACCAGGACATTTCTGAGGGACGTTTCTCTGCGTGACGTCACCCTGGAGCTGGATTAATCTGCTGTGATGGTCTGAATCATAGACATATATACGTAGACGCCGCGTTGACTGCTGCTGCCGATTGGAGCCGACGTGCCTACGCGGCGGCCATCTTGGTACAGTGCCACTCGCCCCTACAGTGCATTACGTCTATAGAGGAATGACATGTCTGCACTATAAAAGTGATCATAAATCCATCAGTTGTCAACATATATTGTTTGTTACAAACGTCAGACATAAATAGAACAAAAGCATCCAAGCATCCTGTGTCAAAGCTACATGTGTGACGTTTTTAACAAACCAAACCGTTTAGAAATCGGTGGAAAATTCAGTGAATAATTCTACTTTAAGATTGTGGAGTACCTCTTACCTCCATAGACTTTCATTCACTCCCCCCTCTGCTAGCCCTGTACCAAGATGGCGGAGCTTTAGGCACGTCCCTCCACAGTCAATGCGGCGTCTACGTATATATGTCTATGGTCTGAATGAGTCACAGAAGCAGGGAGGTTTGTTCAGACATGTCTGAGCTGAGCTTCATCTGAGCCACGCCTACCTCATCTCTGGGTTTACATCAGGCCTGGATCTCTATTAGATGCTTTAAGAAGCCTTTGCCTTGTGAAAAGGGCGAATACACAGACGTTTAAACCCAAACACCTGACATTTAAACAGGTTAAATTAAACATTGCAGTGAGGAGAGAATAAAAAGCAGTTGTCTGTGTGTTACTGGATACAGATTTCCACTCAGACCAGTTTAACTTCTATTATTAGAGCACAGTCCAGGCATCTAATTAGACTATTTAAAGCAGTCGTGTGAAATAACTGAGGACATTTACTGCTCTACACTAGTTTGTGCTGCTTTAACACACTCCAGAGTCAAATACTGAACCTTTACTTCCGTTTTATTTCACTGTCAGCTTCACATTAAGCAGGTTTTAGCTCATGAAACATGACGCTAGGTCAAAGGGGCGTTTCCACACACACAAATACCGACTTTTAAAACTTTAACTTCACATTTCGTTGACAGCTTCACTACTTTCACATAATAACACCCTGAATTCAGAGCTTTTACATGTATTACGGTACTTCTGGTTGTGAAATGTCTACTTTTATTTAGAGTAAAGGAGCAGATCTTAGGTTTGTTGGCTGCTACAGAAATAGCAGTGAGCTCACGGCCTCCTTTAGCGAACCGGCGGCTCCTCTAAGGTGTTTTTCGCTCCGTGACTCAGCACCGGAGCTGATTTCCGTGTCTAAGTTGTGCCAAAGCCGCTGCCACCGAGTCCAAGTGAGCCTTTTAAGGACAGGACCGTCACCGAGGCCATGTTGGCTAACGCTAGCAGCTAGCCGAGCGGCTAACGTTAGCCACAGCGGCTCCGTCAAGTTAAACAAAAACGACACACAACAGGGGACAATGACGAGTCCGCCACACGGAGAGCTTCTTACCTTTGGAGTTTCCGTTGTCACTACGGTTTGATCCATGTTTAAAAATGTCGACTGATCGATCCTTCGTGCGGAGGGAGAATGGTGGCTAGCCGCGGAGCTAACGTTAGCGAGCGTCGAGGGCAGATTTAACGACGAAAAAGTCTCGAAAAGAACCGAAAAACAAACGTTCCCCGGTGTGACACGAACACAGAACTGTTGTACGAGCTACGGCGAAGATAAAAATACAGCTTACAGGTCCGAAACGAAGGTTTTTAAATAAATTAACGGCTGAGAAGAGGTAGAGAAGCTGCTCGGAGGAGTTTTTACAGCAAAGTGAACCCTGGTCTCTACCGGACATACGTCATAGTCGTAAAGCGCTTTCACAATAGAAGCGTTCGAGGACGAGGTGTCATTTAATTTGTTAAGCTTCATCATTCATTTTTTAAATAATAATAGCAGTAGTACTATAAATAATAATAATAATCATCATCATTTGTATTTTTCTTAACAAAAATACCAGGCCTTCTGTTTAATTTTTAATTCTTACTTATTTTTCAGTCTTCAGAAAAGAACTATATTATAAGAATTGTTATTAGAAGAGGGATACTGAATATTAATTAATAAAATATTAATGAACAGTAAATAGAAAACAATCTAAGTAATTAATAACTACGTGTATAAATGTCCTTTAGATATAAAATAACATGAAACACTGCGGTCAGTTTTCATATAAGCTGCAGGACGTGTAACCTACATTAGATGTGCGCGCACACCACCCCGTGCGTGTGCGCGTCCAGCCCACAATCTGTCCAGGTTTACGCGTGAGCGCGCACCGTCACATTAGGGAGCGCGCAGATGTGTGAAGTCACGCAGTGTTGCCACGGAAACCGGCAGAGTGGAGCTTCACAATAAAACCACTGGAGCGATCATCCATAAAATATCTACAAATAATTAAATACATGCTAGATGACTGATACATGTAGTCTAACCCAGTAAAAAAAATCCAATATTTGTACATGTGTTTCAGTAAATAGTAAAACAACTGAGTAGAAAAACAGTAATACAGAAATAAAGTTGACATAATAATAAAATATATAAATAAAATGATAATAGAATGATGCTTCTATTGGTGGTTTTTGCTTATAAAATTAATTATTTTCTTTATACACTGAATAACTGACTAGTAATTATGAATAAAGTTAAGTATTTTTGTTTGTAACAATAATAATAATAATAATAATTTTCTGAATAGTGAAAAATTGATTAGTCTGTAAGAGTTGATGATAAATTTTGGCTTTTATTTGTGGAAATTAAAAAATTCATATGAATAAAAAAATGTAATAATACTTTTCCCTCCGTAGACTCAACATTTAATTATAACTCTTGTAACTTTTGCTTGTAATAATAATAATAACGATTATAATGATAAAAATGTTATGAAGTGAAAAAATAATTATTTTAACAAACGGATAATAAAGCTTGGGTTTTTTTTGTTTGTAAAATTATTATTATTAATAATAATAATAACAACAACAACAACGATGATGATGATAATAATAATGTCAATAATGAAAAAAAATAAGACAAGATGAAGATTTTTTCCAACCACGTGATTTCTATTTTTTTTTAAGAAAACTACATATTAATAATATTAATAATAATAATAATTTTCTCTCATTAAACCTGATGATAAATGTCAGAGACTCTGTGAAGCTGCTTTTATTTCTGGTGTTTTATTTTTCCGGCAGTGACCGGATGTGTTCGGGTTACTTCCGGACACTGACGGAGCCTCCTCCTCCTCCTCCTCCTCCTCCTCCTCCAGATGCCCACACGGACTGACAAGGACGGGCTCCATCCTCCGTGACGCCTTCAGGGACCTTCTTTCTGCCCTTCGTCGGTTCTCAGCGCTCCGCTCCTCTCTGAGAGTCCACCGGGAGCCTCCTCTGTCCGATGGCCGCCTCCACCAGCAGCAGCCCCGCCGCCGCCTCCTCCTCCGTCCCCAGCATCAGCACCACCGCCGGAGGGCCGTCGGGCCGAGCAGGACGGCCGGGATCCAGGCAGCAGCAGCAGCAGCAGACCTAGCGGCTCGTCCACCGTGAGTCCTGCTTTATTTACCGGCCGAGGAGGGTCCCGGTGATCCGGACCGGGAGGGGACTTCAGCGGCTCCGGTCCCTCCATCAGTCCGCCTCTGAGGCTCCAGACCGGCGGCAGATGGAGGCGACTGGAGGGTCACCGTGGACCCGACCCTCAGAACCAAAGCAGTGAGGCCAGAACAGGACCTGGTCTACCTGAAACCTGATCAACGTCCAGGGAGGCTGTAGACCAGATAATAAACATTAAAACCAGAGGAAGCAGAAGGAGGTAAAGGAGGCAGCCTGAAAACAAACAGAGACCAGACAAGACCAGACAAGAGGAGGCTGCTGGAACAGTTCAGACAACAGAAAATAGACACATAATATCTGGTAAAATCCCAGGAAAAAATAATAAAGAATTACATATTAACCTTTAAAAAATCTAAAGAATTTAACAGGTCCAAACTGTAAAATGATTTTTAAAAAAAAGGTGAAATATTTTATAAAAACATTTTAACAATATTTAGTAAAAATCCCAGAAAAATTAAAAAAAAACTATTTAGATGTTCACCTTAAAAATTATAAACAAAAACTGTAAAAGGCTGCTGAAATATTTTACAAAATATAATATATAATTTAATAATATTTAATAAAATCTCAGAAAACAACAACAACAAAACAATTTACATGTTAACCTTAAATTAAAAAAAATAATAATACAAACAGGCCCTAAGTGTAAAATGCTGCTAAAAAAAAGGTAAAATATTTTATAAAAGTTTTAATAATACTCATTATAATCTAAAAAAACGATAAAAAATACCTGTTAATCCTAAAACAAACAAACAAACACAAAAACAGTCAAAGGCTGCTGAAATATTTTATTAAACATTTTTAATATTAAGTGAAATCTAAAGAAAAATACCAAAAAATTTACACATTAGACTCAAAAAATAATAAAAAAAAAAAACAAAAAACAAAACAGGTCCAAACTGTAAAATGATGGTTTAAAAAAAGGTGAAATATTTTATAAAACATTTTTAATAATATTTAGTAAAAATCCCAGAAAAATAAAAAAAACTATTTAGATGTTAACCTTAAAAATTATAAACAAAAACTGTAAAAGGCTGCTGAAATATTTTATAAAATATAATATATAATTTAATAATATCTAGTAAAATCTCAGAAAACAACAAACAAAAAAAACAAACAATTTACATGTTAACCTTAAAACATTTTTTGAAAATAAATAAAAACAGGCCCAAACTGTAAAATGATGGCAAAAAAGGTAAAATATTTTATAATTTTTTAAATAATACTCACTATAATCTAAAAAAAACAAACAAAAAATTACCTGTTAATCCTAAAACAAACAAAACAAACAAACAAACAAACACAAAAACAGTCAAACGCTGCTGAAATATTTTATTAAATATTTTTAATATTTAGTTAAATCTAAAGAAAAAGACCAAAAAAATTTACACATTGGCCTAAAAAATAAAAATAAAACAGGCCCAAAAAGTAAAATATGTCATAAAATGTTTTTAATAATATCTGAATCACAACTGAAGCTTAAAAAAATAATCCACAACAGTAAATAACATGTTTTATTTATTTACATCATTTGAAACTGTTCTTTTTTTTAACTGCATTTAAATCAGTAAATCTGGACCAGCAAAGAGTTGGTGCTTGCTGAGCTCCAGTTTATAGAACCTGGAGTCGGTGCTTAGGAGGTGGAAACACAAAGAAGTGGAGCTAAGTCAGGCTCTGGGTCTGGTCTAGACCTGGAACCAGCTCAGTGGAAAAGGGGCATCAGTCCACCAGAACAACAACAAGTAGTTTCTGGACATGAATCCTGTTAGCCATACGACGCTAGCTACGTTAGCCTATACTGCAAATTTGGCCTTGTTGATGATCTTTTTAGGGAGCATCGGTGCTCCGTAATCCATTAAAACAGGTTCTACAGACGGTTCTTGTGATCAAAGGTTCTTAAAGGATCCACAGAGAAGAACAACTTCTGGTTATTAGGTCTTTGATAGGACATGGTTTTTACATGGTTGTTGGTTCGACAGGTTCTTGATAGCGACCAAGAACACAGGCTGATGTTCCACCTACGTCTTCCTTGTCTGGGTGAAAGACTTGGTTAAAGAACGTCCCTGAAGTCGACCATTTAGACTTCCTGTTTCCACTGTTGACAGCTTCGACCACGACGTCAACTCTTAGTCCAGCAGGACAACAACAAATAGCTACTGTACATGAATCCAGGTCTATTAGCCAATTGATGCTAGTTACGTTAGCCTATAATGCGAACTTTACGTAGTCGATGAGCTTTTTAGGGAGCATCGGAAGTTTCCCCGCTGGAGTCGGTGCTTTGTAATCCATGAAAACAGCCTTAACAAGGTTCTCAAAGGACCTACAGAGAAGAACAACTTATCGGCGGAACCAGTCTCAGCTTGTTTTAGCTCTTTGATTGGACAACATGGTTTTACATGGTTGTTGGTTCGACAGGTTCTTGATAGCGACCAAGAACACAGTCTTGATGTTCCACCTACGTTTTCCCTGTCTGGGTGGAAGACTTGGCTGAAGAATGTCCCTGAAGTCGACCATTTAGACTTCCTGTTTCCACTGTTGACAGCTTCGACCACGACGTCAACTCTTAGTCCACCAACAACAAATGAATCCAGGTCTGTTAGCCATACAACGCTAGCTACGTTAGCCTGTACAGCAAATTTGGCCTTGTTGATGAGCTTTTTAGGGAGCATCGGTGCTCCGTAATCCATGAAAACAGGTTCTACAGACGGTTCTTGTGATCAAAGCTTCTTAAAGGACCCACAGAGAAGAACAACTTCTGGTTATTAGGTCCTTGATAGGACATGGTTTTACATGGTTGTTGGTTCGACAGGTTCTTGATAGCGACCAAGAACACAGTCTTGATGTTCCACCTACGTCTTCCTTGTCTGGGTGAAAGACTTGGTTAAAGAACGACCCTGAAGTCGACCATTTAGACTTCCTGTTTCCACTGTTGACAGCTTCGACCCCGACGTCAACTCTTAGTCCAGCAGGACAACAACAAATAGCTACTGTACATGAATCCAGGTCTATTAGCCAATTGATGCTAGTTACGTTAGCCTATAATGCGAACTTTACGTAGTCGATGAGCTTTTTAGGGAGCATCGGAAGTTTCCCCGCTGGAGTCGGTGCTTTGTAATCCATGAAAACAGCCTTAACAAGGTTCTCAAAGGACCTACAGAGAAGAACAACTTATCGGTGGAACCAGTCTCAGCTTGTTTTAGCTCTTTGATTGGACAACATGGTTTTACATGGTTGTCGGTTCGACAGGTTCTTGATAGCAACCAAGAACACAGTCTTGATGTTCCACCTACGTTTTCCCTGTCTGGGTGGAAGACTTGGCTGAAGAATGTCCCTGAAGTCGACCATTTAGACTTCCTGTTTCCACTGTTGACAGCTTCGACCACGACGTCAACTCTTAGTCCACCAACAACAAATGAATCCAGGTCTGTTAGCCATACAACGCTAGCTACGTTAGCCTGTACAGCAAATTTGGCCTTGTTGATGAGCTTTTTAGGGAGCATCGGTGCTCCGTAATCCATGAAAACAGGTTCTACAGACGGTTCTTGTGATCAAAGCTTCTTAAAGGACCCACAGAGAAGAACAACTTCTGGTTATTAGGTCCTTGATAGGACATGGTTTTACATGGTTGTTGGTTCGACAGGTTCTTGATAGCGACCAAGAACACAGTCTTGATGTTCCACCTACGTCTTCCTTGTCTGGGTGAAAGACTTGGTTAAAGAACGACCCTGAAGTCGACCATTTAGACTTCCTGTTTCCACTGTTGACAGCTTCGACCCCGACGTCAACTCTTAGTCCAGCAGGACAACAACAAATAGCTACTGTACATGAATCCAGGTCTATTAGCCAATTGATGCTAGTTACGTTAGCCTATAATGCGAACTTTACGTAGTCGATGAGCTTTTTAGGGAGCATCGGAAGTTTCCCCGCTGGAGTCGGTGCTTTGTAATCCATGAAAACAGCCTTAACAAGGTTCTCAAAGGACCTACAGAGAAGAACAACTTATCGGTGGAACCAGTCTCAGCTTGTTTTAGCTCTTTGATTGGACAACATGGTTTTACATGGTTGTCGGTTCGACAGGTTCTTGATAGCAACCAAGAACACAGTCTTGATGTTCCACCTACGTTTTCCCTGTCTGGGTGGAAGACTTGGCTGAAGAATGTCCCTGAAGTCGACCATTTAGACTTCCTGTTTCCACTGTTGACAGCTTCGACCACGACGTCAACTCTTAGTCCACCAACAACAAATGAATCCAGGTCTGTTAGCCATACAACGCTAGCTACGTTAGCCTGTACAGCAAATTTGGCCTTGTTGATGAGCTTTTTAGGGAGCATCGGTGCTCCGTAATCCATGAAAACAGGTTCTACAGACGGTTCTTGTGATCAAAGCTTCTTAAAGGACCCACAGAGAAGAACAACTTCTGGTTATTAGGTCCTTGATAGGACATGGTTTTACATGGTTGTTGGTTCGACAGGTTCTTGATAGCGACCAAGAACACAGTCTTGATGTTCCACCTACGTCTTCCTTGTCTGGGTGAAAGACTTGGTTAAAGAACGACCCTGAAGTCGACCATTTAGACTTCCTGTTTCCACTGTTGACAGCTTCGACCCCGACGTCAACTCTTAGTCCAGCAGGACAACAACAAATAGCTACTGTACATGAATCCAGGTCTATTAGCCAATTGATGCTAGTTACGTTAGCCTATAATGCGAACTTTACGTAGTCGATGAGCTTTTTAGGGAGCATCGGAAGTTTCCCCGCTGGAGTCGGTGCTTTGTAATCCATGAAAACAGCCTTAACAAGGTTCTCAAAGGACCTACAGAGAAGAACAACTTATCGGTGGAACCAGTCTCAGCTTGTTTTAGCTCTTTGATTGGACAACATGGTTTTACATGGTTGTCGGTTCGACAGGTTCTTGATAGCAACCAAGAACACAGTCTTGATGTTCCACCTACGTTTTCCCTGTCTGGGTGGAAGACTTGGCTGAAGAATGTCCCTGAAGTCGACCATTTAGACTTCCTGTTTCCACTGTTGACAGCTTCGACCACGACGTCAACTCTTAGTCCACCAACAACAAATGAATCCAGGTCTGTTAGCCATACAACGCTAGCTACGTTAGCCTGTACAGCAAATTTGGCCTTGTTGATGAGCTTTTTAGGGAGCATCGGTGCTCCGTAATCCATGAAAACAGGTTCTACAGACGGTTCTTGTGATCAAAGCTTCTTAAAGGACCCACAGAGAAGAACAACTTCTGGTTATTAGGTCCTTGATAGGACATGGTTTTACATGGTTGTTGGTTCGACAGGTTCTTGATAGCGACCAAGAACACAGTCTTGATGTTCCACCTACGTCTTCCTTGTCTGGGTGAAAGACTTGGTTAAAGAACGACCCTGAAGTCGACCATTTAGACTTCCTGTTTCCACTGTTGACAGCTTCGACCACGACGTCAACTCTTAGTCCACCAACAACAAATGAATCCAGGTCTGTTAGCCATACAACGCTAGCTACGTTAGCCTGTACAGCGAATTTGGCCTTGTTGATGACCTTTTTAGGGAGCATCGGTGCTCCGTAATCCATGAAAACAGGTTCTACAGACGGTTCTTGTGATCAAAGCTTCTTAAAGGACCCACAGAGAAGAACAACTTATGGTTATTAGGTCCTTGATAGGACATGGTTTTACATGGTTGTCGGTTCAACAGGTTCTTGATAGCGACTAAGAACACAGGCTGATGTTCCACCTACGTCTTCCCTGTCTGGATAGAAGACTTGGTTAAAGAACGACCCTGAACTGGGCAAAAGTTCTCAACAACAACCTCGATTAGCGGCTAGCGAGTGGTCTAGAAACTTGGTCTTGGTCCTGGAAGGTTTTATCTCTTACTCTGGCTTCTGGTTTCAAGTAAAACAAGCTTTAATTCAATCATATGTACGTCGTGAACCTTCAGCTGTCTGTCTTCTGTAGTATTTATTCATTTCAATGCGTATTTAGCCTGGTGTTTTAGCTTCTGATCAGCTGTCGACATCTGGACGATAAAAACAGCAGGATGGAGATGAGTCCGGAGCTGTTCAGATGCTGTTTTCTATTATTTTGTAGAAGCAGTAGAGTTTGGTTTAGTTTCTGTGTTGACTATGTGAGCAGATGAACCACAGATTGCTTGTGCTCAGCTGCATTTATGGTTCTGATCTTCAATCCCGACGGTTTCTTGCTTCCTCTTCTGTCTCTTCCAGACTGAGGAGGCTCAAGTCGGACCACGTTGCCTTAACCGACTTCACTCGGACAAACGACCGGAACAGCATCAGAGCCTCCGACGGCTTCGTCATGACGGAGCAGAGATTCGAAAACGCTGCAGAGCCGTGACTCGGAGCAGACGGAGGAGGGTTCAGGACAAAAGGATGTGAATGTGACGCTCTGTTTTCCAATTAAGGCATCAGAAAAGTGAATCGAACCCACCGAAGATCTTTTCTAACCACTGAGATTGTAGCTCTGAAACTTTTCAACCCAGCATCAGAGTCTCTTTTTCCAGCCGACAATGTAGGAGAAGACGCTTCATGAGGCGCAGCGGATTGTACGACAAGACGAACACGATTGTCTTCTACTGACAGGAAGGTCTTTGAAAAGGATCAAACTCTTTGTCGCTTTTGTAGAATCAAAGACTGACAGCTGATACGATTGTGTCACGGGACTAAAAGGGCAAAACAGACTGTCCCAAAACCTGGACCTCCTTCTGGGGCTTTGAGGTCCAGAAGCTGGAGTTAAACAAGAGTCCGGACGCCCCGTCAAAGCTGGATTCAGGGGAACCACAGGTGGAGTCATTCTGGACTTTGGGAGCCGAACCGGAGCAGGATTCCACCATGACCCACCTTCACGCCGGCCTGAGCTCCGAGACGACGGAGAAGGCTCGACTAGAGCTGAACGAGAACCCGGACACCCTGCATCAGGACATCCAGCAGGTAAACACACCTCACCGAAACCACCAGTCTAGATTCTACAGAGACGAAGCGACCAGAGAAACAAATTAAACAACTAGAAAAGTCCTCATAGAGCGCAGACCTCTGTCAAGCAGCTTCAGTCCACCCCTACACAATCTACCAGTGACTAAGTATCATTGTGTAGTCCCATGAAATCAACACTGGACACAGAAAAATATGTTGGTTCTTTATTCTGAACAGATTAACTGGAAGATGCTAAATAAGTAGGATGAAACCAGAAATGTTCCTCTGGAGAATCTGGTTTGGTTTTGCTAAACAGGACTTCTGTTGCAGCTGCGTTTGAGGACAAACAGCTCTATGTCAAAAACAACTACTTAGTTTGAACAAGACGTCCCAATTTACAGCTTTGTGACAAGAAATAAGCACCAAGATGGAATAAGGCTGACCTTAAGGCCAAGTACGGTGTAGTTCCAAGTAGCCTAGAGTGGCTAAGTTAGCTAACCAACAGTATGGTAGCTTACCTGCTTTACAGACAGAATATTAGGGCTGGTCCCCAATATAGGAATATCTGAATATTGGTTGGTTGTGGTGGTATTCGGATAATAATTTTTACATTTGCACGCCGCCGCTGAGTGCCGCCGAGCGCCACCAAGCGTCACTGAGCGTCGCCGAGCTTTGCCGAGCATCACCAAGCGTCGCCGAGTCTCGCCGAGCGTCGCTGAGCGTCGGCGAGTGTTGCCGAGCACTGCCGAGGCTGTAGTATGCCGCTGAGTGCTGCCAAGTGTCGCCAAGCGTTGCCCGGCGTCGCCAAGCGTCGCTGAGCCTCTCTGTGCCTCGCCTCTCTGTGCCTCGCCTCGCCGAGTGTCGCTAAGCGTTGCTGAGTGCTGCCGAGGCTGTAGTACGCCGCTGGGTGCTGCTGAACGTCGCCGAGCGTCGCCAAGCGTCGCCGAGCGTCGCCGAGGTTCTAGTACGTGGACCAGCCAACTCCGATGTCAAAAACTCAAAACGCTTTCCGACAGCACAGAGTTTCAACTTTGGGTAGATAAAAATAAAACTAGAAAAGCCCTCAGAGATCCAGACCTCCACCAAGCATCTTCAGTTCACCCCAACACAATCTCCCAATGACAAAGTATCCTTAAATTTAAAACAAATCCTGGATCCAGACGGTGATCCGGATCAGTCCCAACATTTCATCATTACTTCTTTGTCCCATTTCACACATTTCCTGAACATTTCATCCAAATCTGTCCAGAACTTTTCGAGTTATTTTGAACACAAACAAACCAATGCCTGTAAAAACGGAACCTCCTTGGTAACAAAGAATCTACTGCGAAGTAAAAAGAAGCAGAGTTTCCATCTACCTTTCAGGATGTTGTCGTCACACCTGGACTGTTTTTAAAGTATCCAACACAAACCCAGAACCTCCACAGCTTCACCCCGAATGTTTCAGTCCAGCAGACGATGTAGGAAAGTTCCTGCTTCACAAATCAAATCCTCAAATATCTTGTTATATCTCCGAACACCGCCATGGTTCTAGTACGTGGACCTGCCAACTCCGAACACGAACGAACCGAATATTCGCCGATTATTGGATCCGAATATCCGGAGCCCAGTTTTTGCCATTTCGGACCAGCCCTAGTAAACACACCGGTCTGTCCTCGTCTCCCATTAGCTACAGTGAAGCCAAGCGCTACATTCGCTAACATTTGTCAGCTAGCTTTTCCTTTCACAGACCTTCCTAGAGAATTAATCTTAGACCAGGCCTTTCTACTCCGTCTCTGGTTCTGTTCTCATATTTGAACATGAAATGGTTCTTAAGGTCTGTTTGTTGTTCCCGTCTGTGTCGGCTGAAGGTTCGGGACATGATCGTGACGCGACCGGACATCGGTTTCCTGCGAACGGACGACGACTTCATCCTTCGCTTCCTCAGAGCCAGAAAGTTCGACCAGGTGGAGACCTTCAGACTGCTGGCCCAGTACTTCCAGTTCAGGCAGCAGAACCTCGACATGTTCCAGAGCTTCAAGGTGTGTTCCTGCTGATGCTGATACTTTTTATTTTAGATTTTACTTGTTGCTATTGGTCAGGTATCGCTATCGTTTTACTGCCCAGGTCTAGTCTGAGCTCCTCGCCCTTTCGTTTGTTCTCCTGTTTCGTTTGCCTTCTTGCGTAATCAGTTAGCATTTAGCAGTTATATGTGGCATCTCGGCCTATGGTAGCAGTGTAGCATTTAGCAATCACTAAAGCTGTAGTAGTATGGTAGCATCTTAGCAGTTGGCATTGGCACTTAGCAGTTAGCATTAGCATTATAAAGCAAATCCGGCTGTATAGTCTCCTTGTGGGTGGTGAGGTTGTTAGTAGTATATTGTAAGCAGTTGGTGGTTAGCATTAGCATGTAGCATTTGCACTAGCTAAATGGTAGCATCAGCACTGGTCACTACCTGGAGCATCTCCTAAAGGGGCCTGGGTTAGTTGAACGTGGCAGTGCTGGTTGAATTAGCAGTTAGCATTAGCATTTAGCAGTTAACTAAATATTAGCATCGGCACTGGTCACTACCTAGAGTATATCCCTAAATGGGTCTGGGTCAGTTGAACATGGCAGTGCTGTTTGGATTAGCAGTTAGCATTAGCAATTAGCTAAATATTAGCATCAGCACTGGTCACTACCTGGAGCATCTCCTAAACAGGCCTGGGTCAGCTGAACGTGGCAGTGCTGGTTGAATTAGCAGTTAGCATTAGCATTTAGCTAAATATTAGCATTGGCACTGGTAACTACCTGGAGCATCTCCTAAATGGGTCTGGGTCAGTTGAACATGGCAGTGCTGGTTGAATTAGCAGTTAGCATTAGCATTTAGCTAAATATTAGCATCGGCACTGGTCACTACCTGGAGCATCTCCTAAACAGGCCTGGGTAAGTTGATCGTGGCAGTGCTGGTTGGATTGTGTAGCAGCAGTGTGAACTGGCACTAGGGGGGGCGACTCTGGGACGTAGTTCTCTTCTCCATCCTGCTCGTCTCACCTGGTTTCTCTCCCGTGTCACCAGGTGGATGATCCTGGCATTAAGCGAGCGCTGATGGACGGATTTCCAGGCGTTCTGGAGACTCCGGACCAACATGGCCGAAAAATCCTCATCCTGTTTGCTTCCAACTGGGACCAGAGCAGGTAAACACACACCTTTATACCACTTTATGAGGACCAGAGCAGGTAAACACACACCTTTATACCACTTTATGAGGACCAGAGACGGTAAAACACACACCTTTATACCTTTATACCACTTTATGAGGACCACAGCAGGTAAACACACACCTTTATACCTTTATACCACTTTATGAGGACCAGATCAGATAAACACACACCTTTATACCACTTTATGAGGACCAGAGTAGATAAACACACACCTTTATACCACTTTATGAGGACCAGAGACGGTAAAACACACACCTTTATACCTTTATATAACTTTATGAGGACCAGAGCAGGTAAACACACACCTTTATACCTTTATACCACTTTATGAGGACCAGAGACGGTAAAACACACACCTTTATACCTTTATATAACTTTATGAGGACCAGAGCAGATATACACACACCTTTATACCTTTATACCACTTTATGAGGACCAAAGCAGGTAAAAGACGCACCTTTATACCACTTTATGAGGACCAGAGACGGTAAAACACACACCTTTATACATTTATATAACTTTATGAGGACCAGAGCAGATATACACACACCTTTATACCTTTATACCACTTTATGAGGACCAAAGCAGGTAAACACACACCTTTATACCTTTATATAACTTTATGAGGACCAAAGCAGGTAAACACACACCTTTATACCTTTATACCACTTTATGAGGACCAGAGACGGTAAAACACACACCTTTATACCTTTATATAACTTTATGAGGACCAGAGCAGATATACACACACCTTTATACCTTTATACCACTTTATGAGGACCAAAGCAGGTAAACACACACCTTTATATCACTTTATGAGGACCACAGCAGGTAAACACACACCTTTATATCACTTTATGAGGACCAGAGCAGATAAACACACACCTTTATACCACTTTATGAGGACCAGAGCAGATAAACACACACCTTTATACCTTTATACCACTTTATGAGGACCAGAGCAGGTAAAAGACGCACCTTTATATCACTTTATGAGGACCAGAGCAGGTAAACACACACCTTTATATCACTTTATGAGGACCAGAGCAGGTAAACACACACCTTTATATCACTTTATGAGGACCAGAGCAGATAAACACACACCTTTATATTACTTTATGAGGACTAGAGGAGGTAAAACACACACCTTTATATTACTTTATGAGGACTAGAGGAGGTAAAACACACACCTTTATATTACTTTATGAGGACTAGAGGAGGTAAAACACACACCTTTATAGCACCTTATGAGGACCAGAATAGGTAAAATGCATAGCTTTGCATGTTTATCCTGATTTATGAGGACCAGACTGGCGAAACACACACATTTGTACCTTTATATTGCTTTATGAGGACAAATCCTGCTTTCATTAATCTCAGATAATCTCAGACTCTCAAAATATCAAGTCCAGAAACTGAATTTACAGCGAACACACACACACACACACACACACACACACACACACACACACACACACACACACACACACACACACACAGACAGATGTGTGGTATTGATTGGAAACACAAAGGGTCTAATGAGTCACTCGTGTTCTGAAACAGACGGAACAACAGAGCTGTATTTAAAGACCGCCACGCTCTCTGCAGCTATCGATCAGCGGCTGATTAATTCCTCCCCCGTCCTCCCCCGTCCTCCCTCCCCCCTGCAGGAACTCCTTCACGGACATCCTGAGAGCCATCCTGCTGTCCCTGGAGGTCCTCATCGAGAACCCGGAGCTGCAGATCAACGGCTTCATCCTCATCATCGACTGGAGCAACTTCTCCTTCAAGCAGGCCTCCAAGCTCACACCCAACATCCTGAAGCTGGCGATAGAAGGCCTCCAGGTACTCTCCTCGTCTCCTCTCCTCGTCTCCTCTCCTCGTCTCCTCTCCTTGTCTCCTCTCCTACTTCCCTTCTCTTCTATCCAGCATCAGTTTCAGTCTCATGTCAAACAACACACCATTATTTTTGTTGCAGAAATCAATGTTTACGATCGCACTGATAATAATCAAACTGTGGATGTCTCGTCTCCTTGTCTCCTTGTCTCCTTGTCTCCTCAGGACAGTTTCCCGGCTCGCTTTGGAGGGATCCACTTTGTGAACCAGCCGTGGTACATCCACGCCATGTACACCATCATCAAACCCTTCCTCAAAGACAAGACCAGGAAAAGGGTGAACCCTGTCTCCTCACTCCTCCTTACTCCTCGTCCCTCCTTTACTCTGTCGCCTCCTTCTCACTCCGTCCTTCCTCCTCCTCCTCAGATCTTCCTCCACGGTAACAACCTGAACTCGCTCCACCAGCTCATCCAGCCCGAGTGTTTGCCGTCGGAGTTCGGCGGGACGCTGCCGCCGTACGATATGGGGATCTGGGCCCGGACGCTGCTGGGACCCGACTACAACGACGAGACCGAGTACACGCTAACGTACGACGCCCTGCATGTCCGGGAGAACTGTGGGGGAGACAAGGACATGATGAAGAGGTGAGGATGAGGACGAAGCAGCATCATCATCATCATCATCATCATCATCCAGGACTTCTCCAGACCTATTTTACCCCCTACCTTTACAAGCCTTCAAGGACCTGCTGCTGAAAACCATCCCTATACCATGATGCTGCCACCACCATGCTTCACATCATGATGCTGCCACCACCATGCTTCACATCATGATGCTGCCACCACCATGCTTCACATCATGATGCTGCCACCACCATGCTTCACGTCATGATGCTGCCACCACCATGCTTCACATCATGATGCTGCCACCACCATGCTTCACGTCATGATGCTGCCACCACCATGCTTCACGTCATGATGCTGCCACCACCATGCTTCATATCATGATGCTGCCACCACCGTGCTTCAATCATGATGCTGCCACCACCATGCTTCACATCATGATGCTGCCACCACCATGCTTCACATCATGATGCTGCCACCACCAGCTTCACGTCATGATGCTGCCACCACCATACTTCACGTCATGATGCTGCCACCACCATGCTTCATGTCATGATGCTGCCACCACCATACTTCACGTCATGCTGCTGCCACCACCATGCTTCACATCATGATGCTGCCACCACCATACTTCACGTCATGATGCTGCCACCACCATACTTCACGTCATGATGCTGCCACCACCATGCCTCACAT
>CM045466.1:1644306-1799306 GCA_024666655.1 Dascyllus trimaculatus
TACACAACAAACAAATGTAAAGCAGCATCAGGAGAGGGAAAAGCGACTCAAAGACACAAAACATAAACGAAAGCTGCACAATTTTTAAAACTTCTACATGTATCAGTATCTCATTATATACATGCATATTTCCCTCTGTTGTCAAACATGCAAATTTTGCGCCTGCACGCCAAAAAATAAGAGCACTAAGTAGTAAATTTGTCAGTTTTGATACTGAGTGACACACACAGAGTGACCGGCCGGTTTGTGGGTCCTTGGCGAGAGGAAGCCATGAACTCTGGGAGGAGCAGGTTCCCACACCCAGAAGAAGAGACGCAAAACGCTCTAACACAAACAGTCCGCCACTCAGGAAGGAAAGGGCTCTCTTTGGGCCTTTATCAGATCTGCAAGATCCTCGGCCCGTCCGTCACCCACCGCTGCCTGAGAGGTGCGACCCCACCCTCCCCCAGGCCTCGTGTCTGAGATGAGCTCACTCTGTCTTCATCGGAACTCTGGAGGTTTGCAGAGAAAATGGAAAGCTGAACTGATCTGGCAGCTCCATGCCTAATGTTATTACAGTGAAGGACTTGATCCTACTTGTGTTCTTGTACATGTCAACCGTTTTCTCATATGTATTTCCATTATGAGCAAAATTACACTTGAATCCCTCTGGAACACCAAAATCTACAGCTTGGTTTTATTGTAGTGTGCAGCTTGTTCCAATATTTCCATCTGTCTTCTGTTTACTTTCAGAGTCAAGTTAAATTTCCGTTAATTCGGGTATTCTGGTGCTTTCTGACTATTTTTCCCCACAGGCCAGATTTCCATTCTGCCCTCCAGCATGCTGTTCCAGATGCTTTTTATTTGTATATGAAATCTGCATTATTCATGTCCGTGTCCTCTGACCAGCTGGAGATGTGGCCCCCAGACAATCGGAATAGTGTGTAATGAATAATGCAAACTCCTTACACTTCCTTTACTGGAGGTGTACCACTATATGTAGCGCTCTGTAAAGAACCTGAGACGTCAGCAGGATGTTTGAGGGTGATAAGATCATGTCTGGGTTCAAGTAAAAGTATACTTTTCCAATCTAGTTGGAGGTCACTAGCTTAACTTTAGCATCACTTGCCAAAAACAGATTTGGATTTTCTCCAAAGGTGAATTTAAGCCGGTTCTGGCATTAATTTTCATCCTCCGGAAGGCTGTGCAAGACTTTTTAGCTGATGCTGAGAAACCAGCAGAAGCCCACTTCTACTGTGCAGCTTTCACTGGCTCCAGCACAGACTCTGATTAGACATTTACACACAGGGGTCAGCTTATGCTAAGGTTTCTCAACATATTTGACTTTGCAACAGTTCAGAGGAAAAGGAGCCAAATGCAGAAAGTAGGAGATCAGGTTAAAGTCCAAAAATATCAAGTCTTTTGCTTAAGCAGTTAGAGGGGTCATACACAATTCCAATTAGGGGGTAGACAAATAACAGCAAAAAAAATAAATAAATCAAAACAGGCAAATAGTCATACACAAGGACGTAAACAAGAAACCACAGAGGTGCACTATACGAAGCGAGATGAATGGGTTAGCGAGGTATGCTAAGCCTAAAGTCAGTTTTCAGTGTCGCAAAGGTGGCTCTCATTTAACCTGCGAGATCACCATGGTAACTGATGCTGCACAGCTAGTCTGCTCCAGGTGATGTTCTGTTCAGAGTTTGGGATTTACAGTACACACTTGGAACGGTGCCTGGATGATTAGCTGCAAGTGACGCACAAAACTGGCAGAAGATAAGCAAAAGGACAAAGTGAAAACGAACTGGAATGCATGAGTTGCTGTAATGGCAGTAATCTTAGAATGATCAGTGAGAGTTTAGTATCGCTCTAATCCAACCCAAAGACCATTTTTGTTGTTTACCAGAGTCCCAGCATTTTAAGTTTTGTTGAAAACTTTGCTCAAGTTATTATAACCAACAATCACCACTGAAAATAAGACCCCAATGAGACACATAGTGGAATGGTAGCTTTGATGGTTTGAAATCTGACCTGCAGGTCAAAAGTCAAGCATATAAGCTAAGGCCTGTGTAGCACATATTTCCTACTAATTTCAACCTTGTATACAACACTTTGTCTTACAAGTCTTCTGCAGGCTTCTATATTATAGAGTGGGTTTACGTTTTAGGTATTTAAATTTAAAGTATTTTCATGTTTGATAGTAGTCATGCACGTACACAACTGCAGCTGCAGGGTTTTAAGGCTCGACTGTACTGTGAAACCTTACCTTGCATTTTTATTGATTTATTTGAACACAGAACAACTTTGGAAGATGCAATGACTTTAGCTCCAAAACAGTTTCTAAATCTTTATGGGTGGGTCATTCCAACATTGTGTCATACAGTATCAGGCTATAAATGGCTGGCAGACCTAGTATTGTCTAATTTTGTATACTCAGTAAAATAAAATATCAGTTTTTATGTCCTGTTTTTGTTGGATGACAGGAGAAATAAGTCATGCTGTGAGCAGAAAGCTTGTTTTTCTTTGGTTTGATAAATGTAATGGGGAACAATCTTTAGTTTATTTCTTCACACTTTGGACAAATGATGAAATAAATGAATAAATAAATAGTCTTGTTCCCCAGCTCCAGTCCCTGGGTCCAAACATTTAGTGAAGCAGCAGCGCAGCAGGAGCTTCCCTCAGCTGTCCCCTGGTTGTGTAACAGCACCTCCTTGCTGACCTCATGGAACATCTCCGCAGTAACTCAAACAGCCTGAAGACACGGGGGAGACGGAGGATCACGTTCACCTTCCTCATCGCCTCCTTCCTCTCGCTGCCCTCTGCCCTGCAGGCCACTCCAGGTTAGACCAAATATTCCCCTTTGGCCCAGTAAAGCAGACTCAGTCGATTCCCCTTTTAAAAGAGCATGAATGGTGGATGTAACCTTAACTGTTGTGTAACTGTAACGGAGAAGCTTTTCTTTACGTTTTTGATTTTATTCCTACTAGTTGGTAATCTTAGCCTGTGTGTCGATGTTACTCAACACTTTCTTTTTTTCCCCTATCTATGACAGAGGAAACCCAAGCTCACAATTTAGCAGCCAAACTAAAATAAATGAACCAAGTTGACAGTGTTATTGTGATCGGATGGTTACTGATGGCAACGTTAGCGTCACAGGAAGGAAGCTGAATGATTTAGTTAGAATTTCAGACATAATATAGAAGAATATGGTGGAACTTAGGCTATTTTTGGACATGTGATATGAAAACTATACATGCAGCTATTTTTTTAAGTCCCTCTCAGGTCATTGTTTAAACCCATAAAAACTGATCTCATCAGTTATGTATTAAGATTATCTTTTCCCCATGACAATAATCCCTTTCTAGCTTCGAAGTTGTACTGCTGATGGAATTCAGCTAAATATGTTCAAACCAGAAACCAATTCTGACACAAAAAGTTGACAGGATTGGTTCCTTATGTTTGTTATATATGAAACTAAAAATAAAAAACAACATATTGAAATGCTACCAATGTAAAAGACCTAATTTTCACCAAAGAAGGTCTTTAAATGTTTAAAAAAAATCATGCTTATTGATGTATTGCAGTCTTCCATAGTAAGATCTAGTTTCACAGCACTGTGACGGTGCTGGAGAATGGTCCCGCTGCACCTCATTATCATTCTGCTATATGGGAGAAAAATCATCTGGTTTGTCTGTATATCTTTAAACCAATCACAATAGTCTTAGGCCATATTAAGCCCAGGATGCAGCAACGGTGCCCTTGCAAAATAGTGTCATAGGGAAGTGCTTTGATTAAATATTTGTGCACAGGAAGGCAAGCATGATCCGAACTTCCAGGAAAACTTTTGTTGGTGTTGCTCCTGTAGTAAAGGACATTTTGAAAATGGCTAGATTGTGGAAGGGAAGGAGAAAACAGTGTGAAATGTTCACATCCGGTGAGTCCAGAAACATAAGTAGCTCGTTTGTTGGCTTTGAGAGAACAAGAAGTCACTATTAGGCAGCAAATATCAAGTTTATGTGGCTTTTTAAAAAACATTTTCAATTAGATTTTAGAAGTTGGATTTTGGTGGATTAATCAACTGTGTAATTAAGTTTTATTAGTTCCCCCCCCAAAAAACTGATTAGTCTACTAACTAAGATAATATATACTGGGGATCAGAAATCACAGCAGAAAAAATAGATACTCTTTAGGCTCTTATGTTTTACTTAATTTAGTGATTAAACAATCCTAATTGCCGAAACACAGAAGGAGGAGAAGAGTAAAATCAGTATTTCAGTGCGAGTAATTTATTGTCTCTTTACTCTTCATTTATCATTCACACTCTGGGTTCAAGATTTTAGAAAGCAAATCACGGATGTTCTCTCCGTGTAAGTTCACATGGCGAGGTCAGGAGAGCTGGCTGCCTTTCTTGCTCCTCATTTGTTTTGGGGATGGCTGACGGTGGGAGAGCAGAGGTGAGGTCAGGATGTGTGGGAGGGAGGGGAGGATCTCCACAGGGAGGCTCAGCTACACGCTGTGAAAGCGAACAAACAGCCTGCTGGCGCTCTGTGCCTCAGACACAGAGGACGAGTACAAAAGCCAACTCCTAACATCCTCGCCCCTCAGACGCAAGCAGCTGAAGTGTCCCGCAGGATTTGTCAACACAATCCTTCCCCATCTCTCCCTGCTGTCTGTCTGTCTCCAGGTCCCACAGAGGCTGCCGGACTCCCTGGCACCAGAGTCTGGCGCTGGGGAAGATCTATCTCCAAGATATGAGCAGGAGAAACTCCACCCAAGAGGCCTGGTGTACACACAGACAAACCTATTACATCCTCTGAGCTAATCATTCCCCGAGACCACAACAACACAAACATCCCCAGGACAGAAACATCCTCTGACTCGCCGCTGTTTTTAGAGCTCTAAACTTTGATTCTTTTGTCTTTCAGCAGAAGTACGCATAAAATCACCTGCAAAGTACAATGACATTAGGTAAAGACACACACACACCATACAAACACAGACTGGAAAATGAAGTGACAAATGCAGAAGGTCTTAAAGGTTCAGATTACTTTGTGTGTGTTAAAATCAAATTTGATACGAACAATTTCAATGAATAATAGAAGCCAACAGTAGCTGAATCATTAGATACCCTCACACATCTTTTCACAACATGTCTAAGTTATTCCCCTCTGATTGGAATATTGCTGCTTCTTCCACATAAACATTTCAAAGATCCCCTGCAATGAAAGTTAAGTCTACTTTGTTAACACATTCATACAGTGTTTTCTAATACGCTGGAAGACACTTGTACCTTGAAGCGGCAGTGTGGTGATGGCAGTCTCAAACACACAGATTCAGACTTCCAGGACTTCATACTTTGTCTACCAATACTATTCACCACCCTTCTAAGTTTTCCCCTTTAATTGCCTTTCAACAGTGAATCATGGTCGATTAAATGTGGCTTTTTTTACAAGAATTTACAAAAAAGGATTATTTCATGTCAGAGTGAAAACAGCTTCCAACGAAGTAATGTCTGTTAGTTAAAATATAAAACGTAAAAGAAATGACTGCATGAGTATTCACCCCGTTAAAAGTGACTCACCTAATTTAGCACAGGTGCAGCCTGCCGGTCACACAATCAGTCCTCCTGGCTGTAAATACACCATGAAGACTAAAGAACACTCCAAGTCATTCATTGAAAAGACGACTGAAAAGCAGAAATCAGGGGATAGTCGGAAGAAAACTTAATATCCTCAAAAATTGAAGCATGGTGGTGGCAGCATCAACAACGTCATGATGCTGCCACCGCCGTGCTTCGCGTCATAATGCTGCCACCACCGTGCTTCCGCGTCATGATGCTGCCACCACGATAGCTACGTCATGATGCTGCCACCACCGTGCTTCACGTCATGATGCTGCCACCACCGTGCTTCATGTCATGATGCTGCCACCACCATGCTTCACATCATGATGCTGCCACCACCATGCTTCATATCATGATGCTGCCACCACCCTGCTTCACATTATGATGCTGCCACCACCATGCTTCATGTCATGATGCTGCCACCACCATGCTTCACGTCATGATGCTGCCACCACCATGCTTCACATTATGATGCTGCCACCACCATGCTTCATGTCATGATGCTGCCACCACCATGTCTCCCTCACTAGTCTCCTTGTTGTTTCAGGTCTCAGTCGGCGGTGGAACCAGGAACTCTCCGGCAGACGGACAGAGAGACGAGCACACCGCTGCTGGCTCTGGACTGAACACAGCGAACACAAACACGCTTCTTGACCACGACTAACAC
Organism: Dascyllus trimaculatus; assembly: GCA_024666655.1. NCBI lineage: Eukaryota > Metazoa > Chordata > Actinopteri > Pomacentridae > Dascyllus > Dascyllus trimaculatus. The sequence continues at coordinate 1,650,579 of CM045466.1, forward strand.
CAGCCGTGTTTTAATCTGGTGGATCTGATTCTGTCCTGTTGGCCTGACGGTGACCGAACCTCCTGAACAGGACTCACACACACATTTGTACTTCTATCTTTGTGAGGACCGTCATGAACATAACACAAGGTGCATCCAGCCTCCAGTTTAACGAATCCAAACAAGCTGTAATAAGTGATGAGGCTGTAACTAAGAAGAGTTCTACATTACATTTAAAATCAACCAGGTCTCTAAAGGTTTCCCTGAGAATATTCTGTTTTATATCTACATGAAGCATGTTTAATGGAGCCTCCATGTTACCTCCATACTATGAATACTTTCAGACTTAAGGGCCACATTCACTTTCATGTCCTCTCCTAGCTTCCTATTCTCATCTACTCTCCTTGTTCCCTTTTTCTGTCCTCATTTCCTCTCCTTGTTTCCTCACCTTGCTTCCTCTCCTTTTTTCTGTTTCTTCCCCTTGTTTCCTTCCCTTTCCTTGTTTCCTCTCCTTGTCTTCTTTCATCTCCTTGTTTCCTCTCCTTCTTTCTTTTCCTTGTTCCTTCTCCTTGTTACCTCACATTGTTCACTCTCCTTGTTTCCTTTCCTTGTTTCCTCACATTGTTTCCTCTTCTTTTTTCCTTTCCTTTCCTTGTCTCTTCTCCTTCCCTTTCTTTTCCTTTCCTAGTTTTCTTCTTCTTGTTTCTTCTCCATTTTTCTGTCCTCATTTTCTCTATTTGTTTCTTCCCCTTGTTTCCTTACCTTTCTTTGTTTCCTTACCTTTCTTTGTTTCCTCTCTTTGTTTTCTTCTCGTTCTTTTCTTTCCTTGTTTCTTTGCTTTGTTTCCTCTCCTTGTTGTCTATCCTCGTTTCCTCTCCTTGTTTACTAGCTTTGTTTCCTCACATTGTTTCCTTTCCTTTCCTTGTTTCCTTTCCTTGTCCCCTCTCCTTCTTTCCTTTCCTGTCCTTGTTTCCTCTCCATTTTTTCTGTCCTCATTTCCTCTCCTTGTTCTCTCACCTGTTTCTTCCCCTTGTTTCCTTACCTTTTTTTGTTTCCTTTCATTTCCTTGTTTCCTCTCCTTGTCTCCTTTCCTCTCGTTGTTTCTTCTCCTTCTTTCCTTTCCTTGTTTATTTTCCTTGTTTCATTGCTTTATTTCCTCTCCTAGTTTCCTCCCCTTGTTTCCTTTCCTTGTCACCTCTCCTTCTTTCCTTTCATTTCCTGTCCTAGTTTCCTGTCCTCATCTACTCCACTTGTTTCCTCTCCTTGTTTACTAACCTCGTTTCCTCTCCTTGTCTCCTTTCCTCTCGTTGTTTCTTCTCCTTCTTTCCTTTCCTTGTTTATTTTCCTTGTTTCATTGCTTTATTTCCTCTCCTAGTTTCCTCCCCTTGTTTCCTTTCCTTGTCACCTCTCCTTCTTTCCTTTCATTTCCTGTCCTAGTTTCCTGTCCTCATCTACTCCACTTGTTTCCTCTCCTTGTTTACTAACCTCGTTTCCTCTTCTTGTTTCCTCTCCGTTTTTCTGTCCTCATTTCCTCTCCTTGTTTCTTGTCCTTGCTTCTTCTTCCTTTTTGCTCTTTGTTTCCTTACCTTTCTTTGTTTCCTTTCCTTTCCTTGTTTCCTCTCCTTGTCTCCTTTCATCTCACACAAAATGTCCTCACAAAACTAGAAGTACAACACACAAACACAGTCTGTCCTGGGTCTGAGCCGAATAATTCCTCCCAGCTGAGCCTGTCTGCAGCCGAACATCCGTCCAGATGTCAACAACAACAACAACAACAACAACAACAACAACAACAACAACAACGACACACTCCTGCGCTTGTAGTTCTGGCCACATTTAACCACCAGGATGTTTCTGTGAACTTTGAGGCTGACGATCAAACTTTATTTAAAACCTCAGCACGACGGAACAATCAAGTCTGTAACCCAGAACCATCACAGAGCGGGTTGCACCAACGGGGCTTCATTTAAACAAAGACTGCTCCTAACTCGGCCTGAAAACGACACAACTCAAATGGAGTTTGCTCATTTTGTCCACTGGGGCGGGCTACTGAGCTCTGTGTTTTGTAACTACAGCTCCCATAATTCCTCTGGGGATAGAGAAGTGTTTCCATGGAGTCTGTCAGTTAGCCGAATTCACCGTTAGCAGTTAGCGTCTGCAGCAAGTCCATGAATATCTTCAGCTAGCTAGCGTTTCTTAATAGGTTTTTTCGGTTAAAACTAGCCGTTCGTGTCGTAAACTTACCGCATCTGAGTGTTAAAGTTAAAGCTGCAATAATCTTTTTATTTTTAATGTTAAAAATCCGTTCTTTAGCCTTTAGTTTCAGTTTAATGGTAGGAAAAAAGCCCCTATGAACGGACACAGTTAGCTGCTAGCTGGGTTAGCATTTAGCAGCTAAATGCTAAAATGCTAACCCAGCTAGCGGCTAAATGCTCTCCTTGTTTCTATTTCTCTCCTAGTTTTCTTTCCTTGTTTCATCTCCTTGTTTTCTGTCTTTTCATTTCCTTTCCTCGTCTCCTCTCCTAGTTTCCTTTGCTTTTTTCCTTCTCTTTGTTTATCTTCTTGTTTCCTCTCCTTGTTTCGTCACCTTGTTTATCTCGTTTGATCTCCTTGTTTACTCTCCTTGTCTTCTCACTTTTTTATCTCCTTGTTTATTTTCCTTGTTTCCTTTGTGGACCTCCTTGTTTCCTTTCCTCTCCTAGCTTCATTGTTTCATTTCCTTTCTTTCCTTGTTTCCTTTCCTCGTCTCCTCTCCTCGTTTTCGCTCCTCATTCCCATTCCTCTCTTAGTTTTCATTCTTTGTGTCATCTCCTCGTTTCTTCTCCTCATTTCCTTTCTGTTCCTTTCCTCGTCTCCTCTCTTAGTTTCCTTTCCTTTTTTCCTCTCCTTGTTTTCTTTCCTTGTTTATCTCCTTGTTTCCTTGGGTTAACTGCTAGCTGGGTTAGCATTTAGCCGCTAAAGAGCCCAGTGTTTCCAGCACCTCACACCACCTCCCAAAGGAAATACTGGGCTCTTTAGCGGCTAAATGCTAACCCAGCTAGCGGCTAACTGGATTTAGCTGCTAAAGAGCCTTGTATTTCCTTTGGGAGGTGGTGGGAGGCGCTGGGAATACTGGGCTCTTTAGCGGCTAAAGGCTAACCCAGCTAGCGGCTAACTGGATTTAGAGCCCAGTATTTCCTTTGGGAGGTGGTGGGAGGTGCTGGAAACACTGGGCTCTTTAGCGGCTAAATGCTAACCCAGGTAGCGGCTAACTGGATTTAGAGCCCAGTATTTCCTTTGGGAGGTGGTGGGAGGTGCTGGGAATACTGGGCTCTTTAGCAGCTAAATGCTAACCCAGCTAGCGGCTAACTGAATCTAGAGCCCAGTATTTCCTTTGGGAGGTGGTGGAGACCAAAAACGGAGCTAAAAGAGAGGAAATGTTGGACGTTAACTCCTGTCATGGTCACAAAGGCCAGAGATGGTAACTAATGTTTGTAATGCTAACACAGCAGCTGGGTGTGCTGCCCCCCAGTGGCCAAATGATGTAAAAGCAGGTGAAAGTCTCAGTTTAAACGTCCTCCTTCTTGGTGAAACCCGACCTCAAGATGTGTGAATGTTTAAAGAAAAGCTGTTCCCTAATTAGCCAAATGTTTTTGTAACTTTAAATGTGAAAACAGAGAAACCGAACAACGAGCCGGCGACGAGGACGACGCTTCACCTCGGTAGAATCCTTTCACCTTTTTGTTTTCCTTTCAGGCACAACGACAAACTCACCGACTCTGCACAAGTATTGAAAACAAAAACACTCGACGCTGCACCGGACAGTCGCCATGGAGACGAGGGAGACGAGGGAGACGAGGGAGGTCGTTGTCACCTCCGACCGCCAGCAGCGAGGCTAAGATTGTTTTTATCGAACCCAACTTGTTTGAAGATTGTACATCGTGTTACTCGTATTACTGCTAAAACCAAACCGGACACGGGGACCCGCCGGGCCGACGCCATCCGACTCAGGCGACTGTCGACGGTTTGAAGAGCGACTCCGCCATGTTTCCTTTGCAGTGCTTCATCTTCAGGGCTGATCTCCACTCGACTGTAATGTATTTCCTTTCAATGAATGTATAGAAGTAAACATTTACACCAGACCGACGGCTTCACTCAGATCTGTTCCACGGAGTGACCTCGGCAACAGAAGGCGAAGGTGTTGGGTCGCTTAGCAACGAGGAAACAAGGAGAGGAGGCGAGGGGAGGAGACGAGGAGAGGAGGCAAGGGGAGGAAACAAGGAGAGGAGATGAGGAGAGGAGATGAAGAGAGGAAAGGAAACAAGGAGAGGAGATGAGGAGAGGAGATGAAGAGAGGAAAGGAAACAAGGAGAGGAGATGAGGAGAGGAAAGGAAACAAGGAGAGGAGATGAGAAAAGGAGATGAGGAGAGGAGACAAGGAAAGGAAACAAGGAGAGGAGATGAGGAAAGGAGATGAGGAGAGAAGGAAAGGAGATAAGGAAAGGAAGCAAGGAGAGGAGATGAGGAGAGGAAAAGGAAAGGAGCAAGGAGAGGAAAGGAAACAAGGAGATGAAAGGAGACAAGGAGAAGAGACAAGGAGAGGAAACAAGGAAAGGATACAAGGAGAGGAAACAAGGAAAGAACACACAGTGAGGAGATGAGGAGAGGAAACAAGGAGAGGAGACAAGGAGAGGAGATGAGGAAAGGAGATGAGGGGAGGGGAGGAGGAAAGGAGATAAAGAAAGGAAACAAGGAAAGGAAACAAGGAGAGGAGATGAGAGGAAAAGGAAAGGAGCAAGGAGAGGAAAGGAGACAAGGAGAAGAGACAAAGAGAGGAAACAAGGAAAGGATACAAGGAGAGGAAACAAGGAAAGAAGACAAAGAGAGGAGATGAGGAGAGGAAACAAGGAGATGAGACAAGGAGAGGAAACAAGGAAAGGAAACAAGGAGAGGAGATGAGGAACGGAAAGGGAAAGGAGCAAGGAGAGGAAAGGAAACAAGGGGATGAAAGGAGACAAGGAAAAGAGACAAGGAGAAGAAACAAGGAAGGAAGACAAGGAGAGGAAACAAGGAGGAGAGATGAGGATAGGGAACTAGGAGAGGAAAGGAAACAAGGAGAGGAAACAAGGAGACGTATAGAGGAGACGAGGAAATATGAAAATTCAAACTGAGCTTTATCGACAGCAGTTTTTCATTCGTTCGCTGAACTTTAACTAGAAACATGAAGTTTGTCTGCAGCTTCTTAAACTTTGATCAAACACGAGGAAACAAACAATCTGGTCCAAGAAAAACAAAACCCGTTTTTATTGTTGCAAAGTTTTGCATTTTTATTTTTAATATAAATATAAATCATCTGTATTTCATCTGATCTGTGCAAAAGTGATGAAGAGTGGCGCTCGGAGCTGAGGGCGGCGTCGTGGTGCGAAGTACCGGTGAGTTCAGTTTGTGGTCGAGTCAGTAGTAAAACCCAGAAGTCTGGAGTCCATCAGTCAGTCCGCCACACTTCCTGTCACATGGTTCTTACCGCTCCTGTGATTGGTCCGTTCTAAATGGGGCTCAGGGTCTGGCGCTGGTACTGAGTCAGCTCCGGGTGCCAGACGTCCACGATGAAGATGAGCCGCAAGCTGTCGGCCTCCTGCCACACCTCGTGTTCGAAGGAGTCGTCGAAGATGAGGACCTTACCTTCCTCCCACGTCCTGGGACACGACGAAGAGGAAGAGGAAGAGGAAGAGGAAGAAGAGGAAGAAGAAGAGGTGAGACGCTTCGTCTTTACAACATCGGCAACATTGACTGATTTCTGAAGTCACAAAGAGTTTATTGGAAACCGAAAAAGAACCAAGGAAAGGAGACAAGGAGAGAGGAAACATAGCAAGGAGAGGAAAGCAAAGAGCACAAGGCAAGGAGAGAAACCAAGGTAAGGAAACGAGGAAACAAGACAAGGAGACGAGGTGAGAAGAAATAAGAGTAAGAAATAAGGAGAGGAGAGAAGGATATAAAGAAGGAAAGGAAACAAGAGGATGAAGCAAGGATATAAACAAGGAGAGGGAATAAGGATATAAATGAGGAAAGGAAACAAGGAGATAAACAAGGAAAGGAAACAATAAGATGAAAAAGGATATAAACAAGGAGAGGAAACAAGAGGATGAAGCAAGGATATAAATAAGGAGAGGGAACAGGGATATAAACGAGGAAAGGAAACAAGGAGATGAAAAAGGATATAAACAAGGAAAGGAAACAAGGATATATACAAAGAGATAAATGAGGAGAGGAAACAAGGATATAAACAAGGAGAGGAAAAAAGCAGATAAATAAGGAGAGGAAAAAAGGAGACAAACAAGGAAAGGAAACAAGAAGATGAAACAAGGATATAACAAGGAGAGCAAACAGGGGAAGGAAACAAGGAGACAAACAAGGAGAAGAGACAAGAAGATAAGCAAGGAGAGGAAACAAGGGAAGGAAATGAGGAGAGGAAACAAGGAAATAAAACAAGGAGATAAAGAAGGAGAGGAAACAAAGAGACTAAAAAGGAGCTATACAAGAAGATTAACAAGGAGAGGAAACAAGAAGATAAACAAGGAAAGGAAATAAGGAAAGTAAGCAAGGAGACAAACAAGGAGAGGAAACAAGTATATAAACGAGGAGAGGAAATAAGGAGAAGAAACAAGGAGATGAAAGGAGACAAGGAGAGGAAACAAAGGTAGGAAACAAGGAGAGGAACAAAGAAAAAGACAAGGACATGAGACTAGGAGAGGAAAGGAAACAAAGAGAAGAAACAAGGAGATGAAACCAGGAAAGAAAACTAGGAGAGGAATGGAAACAAGGAGGAGAGGATATGAGGAAAGGGAACAAGGAGATGAAGCAAGGAAAGGAAGCTAGGAGAGGAAAGGAAACAAGGAAGTAAACAAGGATGGGAAACAAGGACATAAATAAGGTGAGGAAACAAAGAGAGGAAACAAGGATATGTACAAGGAGATAAACAAGGACAGGAAACAAGGAGATAAATAAGGAGAGGAAAAAAGGAGACAAACAATGAAAGGAAACAAGAAGATGAAACAAGGATATAACAAGGAGAGCAAACAGGGGAAGGAAACAAGGAGACGAACAAGGAGAAGAGACAAGAAGATAAGCAAGGCGAGGAAACAATGGAAGGAAATGAGGAGAGGAAACAAGGAAATAAAACAAGGAGATAAAGAAGGAGAGAAAACAAGGAAAGGAAACTAAGAGAGGACAGGAAAAACAAGGAGATAAAGAAGGAGAGGAAACAAGGAGACTAAAAAGGAGCTATACAAGAAGATTAACAAGGAGAGGAAACAAGAAGATAAACAAGGAAAGGAAATAAGGAAAGTAAACAAGGAGACAAACAAGGAGAGGAAACAAGTATATAAATGAGGAGAGGAAATAAGGAGAAGAAACAAGGAGGTGAAAGGAGACAAGGAGAGGAAACAAGGAATGGAACAAAGAAAAAAACAAGGACATGAGGCTAGGAGAGGAAATGAAACAAAGAGAGGAAACAAGGAGATGAAACCAGGAAAGAAAACTAGGAGAGGAATGGAAACAAGGAGGAGAGGAGATGAGGAAAGGTAACAAGGAGATGAAGCAAGGAAAGGAAGCTAGGAGAGGAAAGGAAACAAGGAAGTAAACAAGGATGGGAAACAAGGACATAAATAAGGTGAGGAAACAAAGAGAGGAAACCAGGACACAAGGAGGAGAAGCAAGGAGAGGAGACAAACATAAGAGGAGAGGAAACAAGGAGAGGGAACGAGGAGCCGGTACCTGGTCTGGTCGGTGCAGCGGATCCTGCAGCCCTGCTTGGGGATGACGAGGCCGAGGTGCATCCTCAGCCTGCAGTTGGTCGGTCCGGTGTGAGGCCACACGTGGGTCCCAGGATGCATCACAGAGAACTTGATCTGAACAGACAGCAGCTGCTTGTTATCATGTTTACTGGAGAAAACAGTTCAACTCTCAGGCTGCTGGGACCAACGGAGGACGGTAAGAGCAGGATTTGGTTTTAAATCCAGACAGGAGACCTTTCAGATATTTTTAGAGATGAAATCCTTGGAATCAGCTTATTGAGCACATCAGTCCAGAAACATGTTTTATCCTATAAGACTCTTCTTCTAATACTGATTCTGGACAAAGGAGGGTTTCACCATTAATCCAAAATGGACAAAATCCCTCCCTGAAGCCTTAAACTCAGCCTCTGCAGCACTTAGATGACCAGGACTTTTTCTGGCTATAAGACAGACTGCCTTTTTGTTTACTGCTGGACATCCTGTGACCTCAGCCTGAGCCCGTTAGCAAAGTAAAGATTCACTCTCGTTTGTTTACACACAAATTCTGTAACTCCAAAACAGAACAAGACAGCTAACCACAAAGCTAATGTAACAGAAAAACAACTAGCTACATAGCTAAAGTCATAGACAAACAGCTAACCACACAGCTTACGTCATAGAAAGACTGCTAACCACACAGCTAAGGTCATACAAAAATAGCTAACTACACAGCTAAAGCCATAACTTAACATAAATTGTTCAACATGGCGGCGCGGACACACGCAGCGGCTTCTCTCTCTCCCGACGAAACGGTGTTTTCGTGTCTTTTGTCTTGTAAGTCGCGGTGTTTTTGTACGTCTATGTCACGTCTACCTGTGTTAAAGTGCACATACAGTCGTGAGTTTCTGCTCGACGTCGGCAGAACCAATTTTTTTGAGTTGAACTCCATGCATGAACAAGAGCTGCGGGACAGCGGTCTGCTACGGAGGCCTGCACCACCATCGACCCCGACTCCTGCCCCGCAATTGCAGTGGAGACGCCACAAGCGAAGGAAGAGGAAGCAGAAGAGGGGTAAGCGCGGAGGAATCCGAGCTAGGCTAGCGGCTAGACCACACAAGCCGGCGATCCCCACCATCGTACTGGCCAACGTACGCTCTTTGGACAATAAGCTGGACTACATTAGACTACTCCGGTCAACTCAGAGGACTGTGAGAGAGTGCTGTGTTCTTGTGTTTACGGAAACATGGCTCAACGACAGCGTCGCAGACAGCGCCATTCAACTGGAGCGGCTAACGTGTTTCCGAGCGGACAGAACTCTCGCCGAAGGAGGAAAGACCCGCGGCGGGGGAGTCTGTGTTTACATCAACGATGCCTGGTGTAGCGACGCTGCTGTGGTCTGCAAACACTGCTCATTGTTAGTGGAGTTCATGGTTATTAAGTGCCGACCATTCTACCTACCGAGGGAATTTACAGCCATACTACTCGTTGCTGTTTACATCCCTCCGAGCTCCAACAGCAACAACAGGAGTGAGGCACTAAATGAACTGTACCAGCACATCAGTGAGCAGCAGACAGCCCATCCAGATGCTTTTCTCATCTTGGCGGGAGATTTCAATCATGCAGACCCAAAGAGTGTGTTTCCCAAAATATACCAACATATAGACTTTCCAACCCGTGGAAACAACACACTGGACCATGTTTACACAACCCAGAAGGGAGCTTACAAGGCCCTTCTCCTCCCCCACCTTGGTGCTTCTGACCACATCACTGTTATGCTAATACCAGCATACAGGCCACTGGTTAAAGTCAACAAACCAGTCAGGAAGCAGATCCGTGTGTGGCCAGAAGGATCTTCTGAAGCACTCCAGGACTGTTTTAACACCACTGACTGGAGTGTGTTCAAACAGGCTGCCACCTACAATGGCATCACAGACCTCCAGGAGTACACTAATGCTGTCACTGCCTACATCAGCAAGTGTACTGATGATGTCACTTCACCCAAAACCATCACTGTTCGGGCCAACCAGAAACCGTGGTTGACAGGGGAGGTCCTCAGGCTCTTGAAGGCCCGGAACGCTGCCTTCAAAGCAGGAGACGAGGTGGGCCTGAGGACAGCTAGAGCCAACCTGTCCCGCGGCATCAGAGAGGCTAAGAGGCAGTACTCCAGGAGGATAGCCCATCGTTTCAACGACAGCAGAGACACACGGAGCCTGTGGCAGGGGATGCAGACCATCACGGACTACAAGCCCACACCACAGACCTGCAACAGCTCCATCTCTCTGCTGGACGAGCTGAACCACTTCTTCGCTCGCTTTGAGGCACACAACAGCACCCCTGCACAGAAGTCCCCTCACCCTCCTGGTGACCAGGTGCTGACGCTGTCCCCAGACAGTGTAAGAAGAGCACTCAGCAGGATCAATGCCCGAAAAGCTTCTGGTCCTGACAACATACCTGGTCGTGTGCTGAAGGACTGTGCAGGGGAACTCACAGATGTCTTCACTGACATCTTCAACATCTCGCTGAGTCAGGCTGTTGTGCCCACATGCCTCAAAGCCACCACCATCATCCCTGTTCCGAAGAAGTCATCACCCTCCTGCTTCAACGACTACCGTCCGGTTGCACTCACCCCCATCCTCATGAAGTGCTTCGAACGGCTAGTCATGGACCACATCAAGTCTGCCCTGCCCCCCAACCTGGATCCCTACCAGTTTGCATATCGGTCCAACCGCTCAACCGATGACGCCATCTCCACTGCCCTCCACACAGCCCTCACTCATCTGGACAAAAAAGACTCATATGTCAGAATGCTGTTCATAGACTTCAGTTCAGCATTCAACACAATCATCCCCCAACAACTCATTTTCAAAATGGACCGACTGGGACTAAACACCTCGCTCTGCAACTGGTTGTTGGACTTCCTGACTGGGAGACCACAGGCAGTACGGGTTGGCAGCAACACATCCAGCAACATCACACTAAACACGGGGGCACCCCAAGGATGTGTGCTGAGCCCCCTCCTCTTCACCCTGCTGACCCATGACTGCACACCATCATACAGCTCCAACCTCTTCGTCAAGTTTGCGGATGACACGACTGTGGTGGGTCTCATCAGCAACAAGGATGAGACAAACTACAGGAGCGAGGTGAGCCGCCTGGCCTCGTGGTGCACTCACAACAATCTCTGTCTGAACGTTGAGAAGACCAAGGAGATTGTTGTGGACTTCAGGAGAACGCACACCCAGCATGCTCCTCTCACCATCAACGGTGCTGCTGTGGAGAGGGTGAGCAGCACCAAATTCCTGGGTGTGCACATTACAGAAGACCTCTCCTGGAGGAACAACACCGCATCACTGGCCGGGAAAGCTCACCAGCGCCTCTACTTCCTCCGCAAACTGCGAAGAGCAAGAGCCCCAGCCTCCATTATGCACACCTTTTACAGAGGCACCATCGAAAGCATCCTGACCAGCTGCATCACTGTATGGTACGGCGCCTGCACCGCGTCCTGCCGCAGGACCCTCCACCGTATCGTGAGAGCAGCTGAGAAGATCGTTGGTGCCTCTCTCCCATCACTCCACGACAATTACACTTCCCGCCTCACCCGCAGAGCCCTCCGCATTGCGGGTGATCCTACCCACCCATCACACAGCTTCTTCAGCCTGCTGCCATCAGGGAGGAGACTGCGGAGCCTTCGGGCCAGGACCAGCAGGCTGAAGGACAGCTTCATCCACCAGGCTGTCAGGACATTGAACTCTCTCCCAGCCCTGCCCCCCCTCCCCCTTCTGCCCTCTGCACGAACAAACTCCGGACTCTAAGACCCCCCTCATCACCATTGGACTTCAATAACTGTACTGTACACACACTTTACCGTCAATAAGCTCATTTAATTTGCACTATCTGCGACTCTCATTTGCACTATGTGAAATACTTTTGCACCAGAGTCTCTATTTGCACCAGAGTCTCTCACAGGGTACTTATTTAATTGTATTTTATTATTTTATTTTATTTTATCTTATTTTATTTTATGTTATTTTATTTTATTTTTTAATGCTCTTTTGGCTTGTTCTGTGGAATTTTTTTATATACGTAATGTCTTTTTTTACCTGATGTTTACTGTGCACACCGAGGGTTTGAAGAGTACAGCAATTTCAATGCTGTTTATGTCCTGTACATATTGCAGTATTGACAATAAAAAGACTTTGACTTTGATAACAAGAGCTAACTATACAGCTAAAGTCATTCAAAAGGCTAACCACATAGCTAAGGTAATAGTAAAACAGCTAACAACACAGCTTAAGTCGTGCAAAGAGCTAAATATACAGCTAAAGTCATAGAAAAACAGCTAAGTACACAGCTAAGGTAATAGAACAACAGCTAACCACACAGATCAGTCAGAGAAAGAGTTAACTACACAGCTAAAATCATAGAAAGAGCTAACTACACAGCTAAAATCATAGAAAGAGCTAACTACACAGCTAAAGTCATTTAAAAACAGGTACCTACAAAGCTTACGTCATACAAAGATTGCTAACCACACAGCTAAGGTCATACAAAAACAGCTAGATACACAGCTAAAGTCATGGAAAGTGCTAACTACACAGCTAAAGTCATACAAAGTGCTAACCACACAGCTAAGATAACAGGAAAAACAACTAACTACATAGCTTACGTCACAGAAAGACCGCTAACCACACAGCTAAGGTCATACAAGAATAGCTAACTACACAGCTAAAGCCATAACAAGAGCTAACTATACAGCTAAAGTCATTCAAAAGGCTAACCACATAGCTAAGGTAATAGTAAAACAGCTAACAACACAGCTTAAGACATGAAAAGAGCTAAATATACAGCTAAAGTCATAGAAAAAAAGCTAAGTACACAGCTAAGGTAATAGAACAACAGCTAACCACACAGATCAGTCAGAGAAAGAGCTAACTACACAGCTAAAGTCATTTAAAAACAGGTAACTACATAGCTTACGTCATACAAAGATTGCTAACCACACAGCTAAGGTCATACAAAAACAGCTAGATACACAGCGTAAGTCACAGAAAGAGCTAGCCATAAAGCTAAAGTCATAGAAAGAGCTAACTACACAGCTAAAGTCATAGAAAGAGCTAACTACACAGCTAAAGTCATACAAAAAGCTAACCATACAGCTAAGGTAATAGTAAAACAGCTAACTACACAGCCTAAATCATAAAAAAAGCTAAATACATAGCTAAAGTCATAGAATAACAGCTAACTACACAGTCAAGGTCATGGAAGATTAGCTAACCACACAGTGTAAGTCACAGAAAGAGCTAGCCATAAAGCTAAAGTCATAGAAAGAGCTAACTACACAGCTAAAGTCATAGAAAGAGCTAACTACACAGCTAAAGTCATAACAAGAGCTAACTACACAGTCAAAGTCATAGAAAATGCTAACAACACAGCTAAAGTCATAACAAGAGCTAACTACACAGTCAGAGTCATAGAAAACGTTAACAACACAGCTAAAGTCATAGAAAGAGCTAACTACACAGCTAAAGTCATAGAAAACGCTAACAACACAGCTAAAGTTATAGAAAGAGCTAACTGCACAGCTAAAGTCATAGAAAGAGCTAACTACACAGCTAAAGTCATAACAACAGCTAACTACACATTCAAAGTCATAGAAAACGCTAACAACACAGCTAAAGCCATAGAAAGAGCTAACTACACAGCTAAAGTCATACAAAGAGCTAACTGTACAGCTAAAGTCATACAAAGAGCTAACTGTACAGCTAAAGTCATACAAAGAGCTAACTACACAGCTAAAGTCATAACAACAGCTAACTACACATTCAAAGTCATAGAAACGCTAACAACACAGCTAAAGTCATAGAAAGAGCTAACCACACAGATAAGGTCATATATAAATGGCTAACTACACAACTAAAGTCATAACAAGAGCTAACTGTACGGCTAAAGTCATAACAAGAGCTAACTACACAGCTAAAGTAACAGAAGGAGCTAACCACAGAGTTTAGGTCATAGAAAAGCTGCTAAATACACAGCTAAAGTAATGGAGAAACAGCCAACTATACAGCTAATGTCATCCAAAGAGCTATGTACACAGCTGAAATCATAGAAAAAACAGCTAAGGTCGTAGAAAAAACGTTAACTACACAGCTAAAGTCATAGAAAAAACAGCTAAATATACAGCTAAGGTCATAGCATGCCGCTAATATACAGCTAAAGTCATAGAAAAGCTGCTAATATACAGCTCAAGTCATAGAAAAACAGCTAACTACACAGCTAAAGCAATAGATAAACAGCTAACTATGCACCTAAAGTCATTGAGAGACAGCTAGCTACACAGCTAAAGCAATAGGAAGAACCAACCATACAGCAAAGCTCAGCTAAACCTGTTTCCCGGGTATACAAGTGATACAAAAGACGTGCAAAACTCCTTTTAAAACATAACTTTTATAAACAGACTTTATCTCACTGTGTTTGGAGGCCAGTACGTTATATTTGTCAGTCTGTACCTGTCCTCTTTTGCAGCCTGTAGCTTCAGGGAATCTCTCCAGCAGCGAGCAGGTCTTCGGGGCTCCCTGACAAGAATTTCCAGCTTTCCTCCCTGAACACAAACGGCAATTAACCGCATTTCAGAAACTGGAACCAGCAGCCTTTCAGCGGTGCAACTGGTATTTAAAAATGTCGTGGGTTGAGATGAGTTTGCACCTTGTTGCCACAGGGTGTACTGGCCCCACTCTCCCTTCTCGCGGAGGTTTTCCTCCTCAGGTATGAACCGCCCGGTGCTTTGGTCCATCACAGCCAGAGCCTCGTCCCTGATCGTCTTCCAGTTCCTCTCCAACACCTGAGTGCAAACACAGAACACTCAGCTCTGTTTAACTCCTAGCAAAGGTAAACTTCACGTACACCTGCACAAACTCTGACGGCGCACCTTGACCAGGTCGGTGTATCCGGTGTCTTTGGGCGTCCACCACGGCTGAGCCTTCAGCCCGTTCACGTTGTACAGGGATCTCTGCCAGACGGACGCAAAATGACCTCGTTTGTGACCCAACTCATACCAGTGATAGGCCTGGAGGGAGACAGGGAGGTAAAGTCATTAATAATGTAGGTATAATGAGGTAAAAGTGAGTTTAAAATGGACCAACATGCTGATTTTCACTAAAACTTTCCTTTCCAGAAACAAATTCTCCCATATAAGAAGATAGAACCACAGATTTTGGGTAATTTTGCTTGAAATATGACGAAATGGTTCAATTAATTTATGTAAAAAAGAAGAAGGTGACCAGTTTGCTCTAATCACAAACTGATAAAGTGTTTTTCCATGACCTTTACCACTCCACTCCAAATATCTTTGACTCTCTTGAGACGGCAGTAGCTACATCCTAAGCTAAATCTAGCTTTCGTTATCCTCCTCAGCTCCAATCTGTAACTGAAAAATGTCCACTTTGAACTTTTCTTTTACTCAGTTTTTTGTTTATGAGAATGGAGAAGAAGAAAAACAGCTAAACTCAAGCTAAAGCTAGCTAGCTTAGCCGATATCGGTGGCTGCTATGTCATGTTACGCAAAAGCTTTCCTTCCAAGAATCAAATTCTCACATGTAAGAAGCCAGAACCACAGATTTTAAGTAATTTTGCTTGAAATATGACAGAAACAAAAACTGATTCATGGTCAAAAGTGGCGATCAGTTAGCTAAGTTGGTCAGAACATGTTGCTAATAGTATCAAGCTGTTGAAGTAACACTCATCACTCTGGGAAATTCATTGTAGTGTGTAGTACATTTTAAAAACTAAACACAAATTGACTACTACTCCAAATTATCTTGCAAACCCCAACCATTTCTTCCATAGATAGAAATTCTGTATTGCCACAGTCAACTTCGCTGATCCGGACTGGTGAAAACAGTCTTCCATGGCCGGTTAGCTCAGTTGGTTAGAGCGTGGTGCTAATAACGCCAAGGTCGCGGGTTCGATCCCCGTACGGGCCAAAGAGCTTTTGAAACAACCTCTAAAACACAGACATTCTACTGATGGTTGAAGGACGTTCTCAACTTCCAATCTAGAAATATAATTGATGATAAGGTCGTGCATGCTAGTAAGGAGTAGCCGGAGGGTCAAAATGCGGCCTTCTTTTGGAAGTGGTTGCAAAGCTTAAACATCGATGGACCATGTACTCTGACATTAAAGGAGACTATGTTGAACAATAATGTGAGAACAATCTTTCTGCTGCGACGTTCTTGAACAAGAACTTTTTGAAGTAACAAGCAACGACCGCAAAAGTAGAAAAACCTAGCTTGGATGCTCTTCCTTACAAACTTCACCATGGGGATCTCTGAGACTTGGTGTTGCGTCGTTTATAAACTCATGCAAAACTGAAAACATGACATGCATTTCGTTCACAACAAGTGTTGAATGGGTGAGGCCACATATACAACAGCGGTTAGCTCAGTTGGTTAGAGCGTGGTGCTAATAACGCCAAGGTCGCGGGTTCAATCCCCGTACGGGCCAAAGAGCTTTTGAAACAACTCTCTAAAACATAGACATTCTACTGATTGTTGAAGGGCATACTCAACTTGTGCAAGGTAGAAACAAGACTCACAAACAGCTTTACTCTTCGTCTAATCCAGGAACTTAATTGATGATAAGGTCGTGCATGCTAATGAGGAGTAGCCGGAGGGTCAAAATGTGACCTTCTTTCGCGAGTGGTTACGAAGCTTAAACATCGCTGGACCACGTCCTTTGACATTAAAGGAGATTGTGTTGAACAATAACGCAAGAACAATCTTTCTGCTGTGATGTTCTTGGGAGAGGACAAGAACTTTTTGGATCTTTAAGATTGGTGTTGTCAAGTGGAGTCAAGGTTTGAGATCCCAGAGCAGCCATATACAGAGGCTAAGTAAAGAAAATGATATGATTGCGCTTAGGCTTAATGATGATTTGAAAATATTCTTATGTTAAGTAATGATTTGAAACAGTTTATAATTATTGGGAAGATTAAAAGTGATTCTTTGTAACCAGAATTCTGCAGGCTAAAAAGAGGAACTTAGCTGTGTGGCAGTTTAGGAACAGGACATGGAGTAAAATGTCTGTGCTCGAGTGTGTGTCCTTAAGTTTTCAATAACTTTGAATAATCAAGTGATTGGAAAGTTGTCTCAGTTGATTCAGATGGTGTGATGATTCTAAATATAAGATAAATGAGATTTGAAGTAATTCTAATATGTTTCTCTGAGCAGCTGACAGAAAAAGAGGAAGTCCTCATAGTGTGTCGCAACCAGAAAGAGGAAGTCGAGCAAAACTAGACTGGATGAGACAATGTCGGAAGTTTTGGAAAGTATGAATCATGAATCATGCGACTGAGCTAACTGAGACAATGAGCTAATGTTAAGAAAGTGTGTTTTGGGAGGAGAGAAAGGTGCATGTGTCTCTGAGGAATATAGGAAAGTATAAAAATGAGAGACAGACGCAAGTTAAACGGAGTTGTCCGAGGACATCACAGAAGATGGTTGGATCTGGCGTTAGTCCAGGATAAGTGGAGTTTTACTCTACTAAGAAAAAGAACAGTTTAGATCGGTCTGCAATTTTGTTGAAGATGGAACAGTGCAATATATCCTTCCCTCTGCGAGAGAAAGCAGAAGAAGAGGCCTGTTCAGGCCGTTCAGCCGGTGCTAGGAGAGTCAAGGACTTTCCTCAGCTCATTTTGCCATCGTATTGGATTATTGAAACTTTTCCACAACGAAGCCAAGGATTAAAAGGATTTTTGCAAGACTGATTTGGGATCTGGACTGTTCACTCCCCTTGGGATGCGTGGGGAACTTATTGGATATATTGAGACTTTGTACGGAGTTATCATTCCTTAAGGAACTCTATTGCACCCAAGTCAGGACTGGGCGTGGTGGCGGAGGCCTAGCTGCCTGCTCTCTCCTTTCCCAAAAACACACAATCGGGTAATTAGTCTTAAAAGAGCTCAGCATTGTTTTATTAACCCAATTAGTTAACCATAATCAGGAATGTTTGATATATAAGAATTTAATCACCTGCTGTTGCTGTAACCCTGCTAACAACATTCAATAAACACTGGATAAGCATTTAAAGAGAAATTGTCTGTATTTTTAAATTGATTATATGAACACATAGGACTCCTCATTGATGTAAAAAGTTAAGCAATTGTGTGCATAAAATCTAAAGGTTCTGACGGGTTATTCTAGTTACAAAGGAAATAGATTTTTAAACAGATCCCTGGAGTCCACTGTCCGGACTTCTAAACTTAACCTAGCAATTCACCAAGTGCTGTCGTATACAGAGGAGGGAGCTGTCGTTAACAGGCGTGACTGGTTGGAAGGCTAGGCTACGAGGCTACTTAGTTTAGTTTTCGGTCAGAGTAAGCGGGGTAGGCGTCTGGAAGAAGACAGTGAGAGCTAGGCGAGTCCCCTCACCACCAGCTTAAGCTGTTCTGCTGAGCTCACTGGGTAATACCCATGAGCAGTTTAGAACCTAACCCTAGAAACGGAGAGCTGGTCCAATTATCCTGTTAAAGGGTATACTTGGGACACGACAGTGTACAGTGGTTAGAAACTCATGCAAAACTGAAAACATGACATGCGTTTGGTTCAAAACAAGTGTTGAATGTGTGACGCCACATATACCACAGCGAAAGCCAGAGAAACAACCCTCTAAAACACAGACATTCTACTGATAAGCGTAAGGACGTTCTTAACTCATGCGTGATTTACAAAATGCAGTTTGACTCTTCGTCTAATCCAGGAACTTCACCGATGATAAGGTCGTGCATGCTGCTGAGTAGTGACTGGAGGGTCAAGATGTGACCTTCTTCCATGACTGATTGTGAAGCTTGGACATCAATGGACCAAATGCACTGACTATGTTAAATAATAATGCAAGAACAATATTTTTGTTAGCATGGACGTTCTTCTATACAATCTACAAAGTAGGGATCACTGAGACTTGGTGTACAGTCGTTTAAAAACTCGTGCAAAACTAAAAACATGACATGCATTTGGTTCACAACAAGTAATGAATGGATGACGTCAGATATACCACAGCGCTTGTTTCCACACTGCCGTCCACCTACTGCTACCTGATTGGGGACAGTAACATTAGCATGTGTGGCCGGTTAGCTCAGTTGGTTAGAGCGTGGTGCTAATAACGCCAAGGTCGCGGGTTCGATCCCCGTACGGGCCAAAGAGCTTTTAAAACAACACTAAAACCATGTAACAGCTGATTCGCACAAGAAAAAGAAACAGTATTACTGCATTAAAGTATGGATTTATTAATGTTCTCGTAAACTACTTCATAATACCTGGGAAGCTTTCAAAAAATACAACACCATAGTTTGTTTTCATTAAGGTTGTGTTCATAATTTGAATGTGCAAAGGAGTAAATAAAACTAAAATATGATAAAGTACAAGTAGCGCTAAACTGTACTCAAGTGTAGAACTCAGTTATATAGGGAAGTGCTCAGTCCTGAGTTCTGCATGTTGCTTATTTCTTAACTCTTCAGCACCACCTTGTGGGCAGAAAGTCATCCTGCAGGACCAGACTGCTGCTGCTCAGTGCCTGCAAATGACTTTTAAACCTCCACATCTTATTTATTCATCTTATCATCTGATTTACTCACACTGTTGTCTCCGACCCTCTGCAGAGCGTCGCCCAGGTGGAAATAAAAGCGTCCGTCGTCTGTTCCCGGCTCACCCGACTCCAAACCCTCCTGGAGAGACGCAGGCACCACGAATCAGTGAAACAATGCTGGGTCACTACATGTTAGTGCAGATAGAATTCAGGAAATGTGTTGCTGCACTTTGTTAAAATAGCAAACAAATTGAAACCTTGTCTTGTTAAACTTTGCAAATATCAAATTCTACTGATTGTTAGAGCCTCAAAAGTTGGTGAAATCACAACCAACACCCACTAGCACCTCATGGGGACGTGTGAGAACAGCACTCTGTGGCCGGTTAGCTCAGTTGGTTAGAGCGTGGTGCTAATAACGCCAAGGTCGCGGGTTCGATCCCCGTACGGGCCAAAGAGCTTTTAAAACAACACTGAAAACTGACATGGGCAACTGATGTTCATGTTCATTGTGGAGACAGTACACCTAGGGATACCTGTAGGAACACAGCTCCACGCGCTGTTGTTAGAAAATCTGATTTACGTACGAATTCATAAGTAAACTCCTGGCAAATTCTGAGACAGCGAAGCAAGACCAATGTAGCTATGTGAAGTTAGCTGTCTTTGTGACATTTGCTGCATTGTTAGTTGTTTTATGTGACTTTAGCTGTATTTTTAGCTGTTTTTATCTAATGTTACCTGTATTGATAGCATTGTTAGCTGTGACTTTAACTGTGTTGCTAGCTATATTTATGTGATGTTAGCTGTCTTTATGTGATGCTAGCTATGCTTTAGCTGTCTTTATGTAACGTTACCTGTATTGTTAGCATTGTTAGCTGTCTTTAAGTGACATTAACTGTGTTGTTACCTATATTTATGTGAAGTTAGCTGTTGTTGGCTGGCTTTATGTGATGCTAGCTGTGTTTTTAGCTGTCTTTATGTAACAATAGCTGCATTGTTAGCATAGTCAGCTGTCTTCAAGTGACGTTAACTGTGTTTCCATCGCATAAGCTCTGTTGTTAGCAATTCTTATGTGATGTTAGCTGTGTTGTTAGCTGTCTTTATGTGATGCTAGATGTGTTTTAGCTGTCTTTATGTAACATTACCTGTGTTGTTAGCATTGTTGGCTGTCTTTATGCGACAATAACTGTGTTGCTAGCTATATTTATGAGGTGTTAGCTGTCTTTATGTGATGCTAACTGTGTTTTCAGCTGTCTCTATTCAACATTATTTGCATTGTTAGCATAGTTAGCTTTCTTCATGTGACGTTAACTGTGTTTCTATCACATAAGCTCTGTTGTTAGCAATTCTTATGTGATGTTAGCTGTGTTGTTAGCTGTCTTTATGTGACTTTTGTTGTGTTTTTAGCTGTCTTTATTTAACGTTACCTGTATTGTTAGCACTATTACCTGTCTTTATGTGATGTTAGCGGTGTTGTTAGCTGTCTTTATGTAACGTTACCTGTACTGTTAGCATGATTACTGGTCTTATTAACTGTGTTGTTAGCTATACTTCGGTGATGTTAGCTGTGCTGTTAGCTGTCTTTATGTGATGCTAGCTGTGTTTTTAGCTGTCTTTATGGAACGTTAACTGTATTGTTAGCATAGTTAGCTGTCTTCATGTGATGATAACTGTCTTTTTAACACATAAGCTGTGTTGTTAGCAATTTTCTGTCATCATTTGTGCTGTTAGCTGTCTTTATGTGACTTTAGCTGTGTTTAGTTGTTTCTATGTCACTTTTACTGTTTTTTTTATTTCTTTATTTAACATTTACTGTGTTGTTAGCATTATTACCTGTCTTTATGTGACATTAACTGTGTTGTTAGCTGTATTCATGTGATGTTAGCTGAGCTGTTAGCTGTCTTTATGTGACCTTAGCTGTGCTTATGTGACGTTAGCTGCGCTGTTAGTTGTCTTTATGTGACATTAACCGTGTTGTTAGCTATATTTATATGATGCTAGCTGTGTTGCTAGTTGTGTTTATGTGACTTTAGCTGTGATACAAACATACAAATGTGTGCTCGTATGCTTACCTTCAGAAATGGTATACTCTCGGCAATCTTGTTCTCTGACTTAAGAATGAAGCCGTAATGAACTTTAGCAAAACCGTTGCCGGGGGCAACTGCCAGAACCTAGGAGGCGGGGCATAAAAGAGCCAATCAGTGAAAGTCTTTATTAGCACAACACCTCAAACTCAAATCACATGGCAGGATATAGTAAAGCTAACATCATACACACACCTCTTCATACACCTTCTTGGCACCCTTGTTGTCGCCTAGCAACAGGTGAGCGACGCCCAGGTCGTTCTTCAGGCTGATGTCTTCTGGAAAGATCTGAACCAACCTCTCCAGAGTCACCAGAGATCCTCGCATCCGACCTGAGAGACAGAAAATCACATGTGAGAGCAGAGAGTGACAGATGCTACAACGAATACAGACTTACAGACTGTAAAACTGTATGTAGCATACAGTGTTTATGTGACGTTAGCTTTGTTAATGTGATGTTAGCTGTGCATGTAGCTGTTCTTATGTCATGTTAGCTGTGCTGTTATGTTACATTAGCTGTATAGTTAGCTGCCTTTATGTGACATGAGCTGTGTAGTTAGCTAGCTTGATGTGATGCTATCTGTGTTGTTAGCGTTTTTTATGTGATCCTAGCTGTGTTGTTAGCTGTCTTGATGTGACGTTAGCTGTGTAGTTAGCTGTCTTGATGTGATGCTAGCTGTGTTGTTAGCGGTCTTTTCGTGATGCTAGCTGTGTTGTTAGCGGTTTTTATGTGATCCTAGCTGTGTTGTTAGCTGTCTTGATGTGACGTTAGCTGTGTAGTTAGCTGTCTTGATGTGATGCTACCTGTGTTGTTAGCGGTCTTTTCGTGATGCTAGCTGTGTTGTTAGCGGGTTTTATGTGATCTTAGCTGTGTTGTTAGCTGTCTTGATGTGACGTTAGCTGTGTGATTAGCTGTCTTGATGTGACGTTAGCTGTGTGATTAGCTGTCTTGATGTGATGCTAGCTGTGTTGTTAGCGGTCTTTTCGTGATGCTAGCTGTGTTGTTAGCTGTCTTGATGTGATGCTAGCTGTGTTGTTAGTGGTCTTTATGTGATCCTAGCTGTGTTGTTAGCTGTCTTGATGTGACGTTAGCTGTGTTGTTAGCGGTCTTTATGTGATGCTAGCTGTGTTGTTAGCGGTCTTTATGTGATGCTAGCTGTGTTGTTAGCGGTTTTTATGTGAGTTTATCTGTGTAGTTAGCTATCTTTATGTAACAATAGCTGTGTAGTTAAATGTCTTGATGTGATGCTACCTGTGTTGTTAGCGGTCTTTATGTGATGCTAGCTGTGTTGTTAGCTGTCTTGATGTGACACTAGCTGTGTTGTTAGCTGTCTTGATGTGACACTAGCTGTGTTGTTAGCTGTCTTTATGTGAGCTTATCTGTGTAGTTAGCTATCTTTATGTAACAATAGCTGTGTAGTTAAATGTCTTGATGTGATGCTAGCTGTGTTGTTAGCTGTCTTTATGTGATGCTAGCTGTGTTGTTAGCTGTCTTGATGTGACTTTATCTGTGTAGTTAGCTGTCTTGATGTGATGCTAACTGTGTTGCTAGCAGTCTTTAAATGACTTCAGGCGTTTCTATGTGACTTTAGCTGCATAGTCAGACATCTTTCTATGAATTTAGTTGTACTGTTAGCGGTTTTTCTACACCTTTAGCTGCACAGTTAGCTCAGTCAAGAGTATTTGTTACCTAAGAACTGCTGCCTCTCAGCTCGTCTCTTCAGGGCCGCCCTCAGGAGGTCAGCGGTGGCGTCAGGAAGCTCGGCAGCTTCTCTGTAGCTGTTGATGGCTCTCTGCAGCATGTCGTTGCTTCGCATCTTCTCAGCCAGATCGTCCTCTGCCTGAAACACACATGAGGTGATTCCTGGTCTACGTACCACTGCTGTAGTAGTACTGTGTAGTAGTACTGTGCAGTAGTACAGTGTAGTAGTACTGTGCAGTAGTACAGTGCAGGACCTGGGCCTTCCCGTATCGAGCTCGAGGGCTCTCTGGATACATCTGCACCAGGGCTTCAAACGCCTTCAGCGCCTCGTCCACCTTCCCCTGAAAGAAGAGGGAGGAACAGGCTAAAGACAAGCTACTATAATTAAAACCACCAGTTACAGACATTTATGAGCTTCAGTCAAACTAGCAGGAAGAAAGAGCAGCTTTCAGAAAGACATAAGGTTTATTTAGGGTGACTTTTAAAGGTCGCTGCTCTCTGAGGGAGTTCAGGAAGACATTTAATATTAACATTAAAGAGAAACTACACAGCAGCTGCTTGTCTTTACTACCTTCTTGCGAAGCTTCTCCGCTGCATCGATTTCCGCTTTAATGGTTTTATCAAACTTGTTCAGTAGTTTTGGTTTCTTCTTCTTTGCTGGAGGAGGAAGAGTGAAAGGAAACAGCGTCAGAGACACGACATGCAGTTCAGTTTGTTTACATCGGGTCGATCAGCTGATACCTTTTTCCTTGAGCTTCTCTTCAGCCTGTTTCTCTGCTGCTGTACAGGAGAGGAGACGAGGTTTAACGTTAAAGGATCAACAACAATCGTCCTGAGGTTATTCTACGTCTCCACACATCAACTGTCATTCAGGCTGTTCCTCTATTTCTACAATCAACTGATTATTTCTTTCTGTATCTCTGTGTTTATATGCAAATGAGGTGGGCGGTCCCAGGGATCAGTCTGAAGCCGGATTGGTTGGGCGTCATGACAGACAAGCTAACTCTTTATTATATTATTATAAAATACTCTCTGCTATAGACGACTAAATAAAAGATATAAAACACATATATAAATCTAGAAATAAGTAAATATATATAATTAATACACAAGTCAATAAATAAAATAAATGAACACAGAAACATGGAAATACGTAAATAAAATGAAGACTATATAATCAAATGAATAAAAAATCAATTAAAATTGAAATACATAGATAAAAAATTAAGGAAACACATTAATAAATTAATACATTTATAGTCCAGAAGTAATTAAAAGAATAAACCTTTAAATAAAGAAATGTAGAAGAAAATAAAACAATGAAAAAAATTGTAAACATGTAGGTGAATAAATAAATTTAAAACAAAACAATAAATAAAAAAATATATAAACAGAAATACAAAAGTAAAAAAGAATAAATGTATAATTAAATAATTAAGGAAATGTATAAATAAATTTATAGTACAGAAGTAATTAAAAAAATAAACCTTTAAATAAAGAAATGTAGAAATAAATAAAAGGAAAAAATAGCAATGAATAAATGTATAAATATATGAGTAAATAAATTAATTTATATTTAAAGGAAATAATTACATGCAGAAATACAAAAGTAAAAAAAGAATAAATGAATGAATAAATAATTAAGAAAATGTATAAATAAATTAATCAATTTATAAATAAAGAAATAACAAGAAATAGAATGAAAAATAGTTATGAATGAATAAATAAATGTGTAAATATATTAGTAAATACATTAATTTATAATAAAACAATAAATAAAAAACCAAATATATAAAAGTAAAAATACACAAACCAACAAAGAAAATAAATAAATGCTTAAATATAGAAATCATTAAAAAAATAAATGCATGAATAAATAATTAAGGAAATGTATGAATAAATAAATGAATTTAGAATGTAGAAGTAATTAAAATAATAAATTTATAAATAAAGAAATAATAAGAAATTGAATAAAAATAGTAATGAATAAATGAACAAAACAATAAATAAATAAATATGAAAAGTAGAAATACATAAATAAATAATTATGGAATGTGTGAATAAACAAATGAATTTATAACACAGAAGTAATTAATAGAATAAATCTATTAATTAAGAAATGTAGAAATGAATAAAAAGATGAAAAATATTAATAAATACACTAAATAATTAATAAAAAAAATTAAATGACTGTAAACGTATAAATGAATAAACAAAATAAATAAATGCAGAAATACGAAAGTGAAAAAAGAATAAATGTATGAATAAATAATTAAAGAAATGTATAAATAAAATAACGATCTTATAAAAAAGTAATTAAAAGAATAAATATCAATAAAGAAATATAGCATAAAAACATAAGTAAATAAATTTAAAAAGTAGAAATATAGAAGTAAATAAAGAAACAACAACTGGTTTATGGATAAAAAATATTCTGACCTTCAGCCTCCGGATCACTTTCAGCCTCTTTGGGCTCCTCAGTCTGTGGTTCTGGTTCTGGTTCTGGTCCTGGTCCAGGCTGATTCTCTGCTTCTACATCCGGTTCTGACGACACAGTAAATAAACAGGACTTTAACACCACCTGAGGGTTTTCCTTCTGAATGCATTGTAATTTAAATTTCACTAAATAAACACGACGATATTTTATTTCTCTTCTACGGGACTTTTGTTAGTAAACTTCCAACTTTAACCTCACAGAAAAACCTGATGAATTCAGGAACACAGAACACAGAGGACCCCTCCTCAGACAAACAGAGCTACACTTCCCTTTTAAACCGGGGCTGAGTCGGACACTTTACCTGCTTCCTGGGTGATCCTGGAGCTCGTTGGGTATTTCCCAGAATCCACTGCAGAACAAAACCAGCGTTAATAAACATCACCTCCACCTCCACCTCCACCTCCACCTCCACCTCCGTAGCGTCACTTCCTCCACTCTGCTTTTCTTTCTGGTTAATTTCCGACTCATCTTTTAGTATATTTGTGTCATTTTTTGCCCCCAACATTCACCACTTTAACCTCACAGGAGAAACAAGCTTCTACTTGTACATTTGTGTCTTTTCTCTTTATTCTGAGAGCTTTTTTTGTCGTAAATTTACGCTCAGAAGTTCAGATTCTGGATTAAATGTAGAAAATCAGTGAGTGAATCTGATCTTTGTCCCATCATCCAGCTTTCCTGAACATTTCATCAAAACCTGTTCAGAACTTTTCGCGTAAACGACACTGAACAAAGTTATAATGGCCCCATGTGAAATGTTGATGCCACATGAAGTGCACCACCCAAAGTGAGCGTATACTGTCTGGTACTTGTACTAAATGGATGTTTCTCTTGATCAGTGTCCCAAATCTGAGTCCACCACTGCCTCAGTGATGCATTAATTCCATTCAGTCCATGGGTGTGGCATATCCAGACGCTGCTCCAACACAATGAGCAGGACTCAGACACTCCTTATACTGGGGACAATAAAAGGCCACCCCAACATGTCACATGTTGACCAAAGCAGCAACACCTCAGATGACTCCGGTCATGAGGGAACGTGTCGTTGGCATGTTGGAAGCAGGAATGTCCACCAGAGCGGTCGCTGTGCAGTGAATGTTCACTATCAGACGACAGGACGTTTGAGAGTTGGTTTCCAACAGACGGGCAGTACTGCAAATCCACCTCATCCACGTCGGCCACGTGTGACCACCCCAGCACAGGATGGACACATCCGGCTGGTTCACTTGAGGGATGGTCTCAGACCAGCGACACGTACAGCAGATGAAACCTTTGGTCTGACAACAGACGCATCACACCAACATGCTAATGACACGTTCCCTCATGACCGGAGTTGAGTTTAAACCAACAACAGTTTTCTCAGATTAAAGGAGTTTAGGGGGAACTTTTCATCTAGAAACAGATTTCTTTAGTATTAAAGCGGGTAGGTAGTGGTTTTTTACATTACTGGGCAAAAAGTCCATATTAGCCTTTAAGCAATAATAATTCAACTGTATATATGTATAGATGGAAGCTAAATGGACGCGTTTTTATATGCTAGAAGACACAACTTGGGCGAAATAGTCAGTACCATTGGTGAACCTTTCCACCTTAAGACTGCAACAAACCAAAAGAACAAATCCTGTTCATTTGCAGGTTGGGACTTTCTCTATCATCATTAGGGTTGGGAATATATACGATACGATACGTGGCTCACGATGCCGATACCATCACGTTCCCTCATGACCGGAGTCATCTGAGGCGTTGCTGCTTTGGTCAACATGTGACATGTTGGGGTGGCCTTTTATTGTCCCCAGTATAAGGAGTGTCTGAGTACTGCTCATTGTGTTGGAGCAGCGTCTGGATATGCCACACCCATGGACTGAATGGAATTAAAGCATCACTGAGGCAGTGGTGGACTCAAATTAGGGAACTAATCAAGAGAAACATCCATTTAGTACAAGTACCAGACAGTATACGCTCACTTTGGGTGGTGCACTTCATGAGGCATCAATATTTCACATGGGGTGTTTATATTGTTGTTCAGTGTAGATAACAGACAGACAAACAGATAAACTCCGGCAAAAACATGACCCCCAGGCAACAGTAAAAACAACTTAATCTTAGAATTCACGACTTTTCTTGTAAATTCTTCAGTTTTTCTTGCATATAAATGACTCAAACTTTATTCTACTTAAAATTCTCAATGTAAAAACACTAAAGCAGGTAAATATGTTATATTTTTAAGTATATTTGTGACTTTTATTTAAAAAAAACAGCCTCTAATTGTAAAATAATACATTTGAGAACACTGAAACATGTAAAGATGTTCTAGAAAACCCACAAATAAAATTACAAATCTGTAAAAGAGCAAAACAACGGCGACATTCCCAAACTTAACCTCAGACAAGTTTCAGATTTTTCTCACAAATGTGCTTTTTTCTTGTAAATTCATCAGTTTTCTTTTGTCTATATTGATAAATTCATGTATTTAAAACTCTTAATGTATAATTATGTGTTTTCGAACATCAAAGCCTATAAACATGTTGTAGTAGAGCCCAGAAATGAAAAAAATAAATAACAAAAATAAATAAAACAACACAGGTCCAGCTGAAGCCAACGTCTCTGCACCAGAAATAAATGTGAATTAATTAGTTTGACCCACCGTCGCTCTGCTCTGCCGGCGCCTCCTCCACCAGAACTGCAGCACAAACAAACAAACAAACAAACAAACAAACAAGTTTTCTTCAGCAGGTTTTGTCTCTAAACAACAGAAGAACTAAACACCGTCTTTCCTGCTGCACCCAGTGAACGACGCCTCGACCGTCTCACCTCCAGTGGTGTCGATCCGGATCGCTTCGTCCTCTGAAAACAACAACAACAACAACAACAACAACGTTACAGACTGGTGAGGAAACGTTTAGCGGAGTCTGAAAGTCAGAGGGAGGTTTACTGACCGTACGGATGAGCGCTGTCTCGAGGATCATCTACGACAAAAACATGAGGATGAATAAGTAAATAAGTAAGTAAATAAACAACACATGGTTTAACGCTCTGAACCCTGTTTCCTTTTTCCTCACTGTGGATCATTTTTCACTGCAATCTAAAGTCCTGCATCTCTAAAATGAAGGAAAGAGAACTCCTGATGATGTCAGAAAGACACAGAGAGACAAAAAGATGCAAAAATGACACTAAAAGACACAAAAATGATCCAAAAAATGGCAAAAATGGCACTAAAGATGCACAAATGACTCAAAGAGATGAAAGCATTACACAAAAACATGTAAAAATGACACAAAAACATTCAAAAATGACACAAAATCGCACATAAAGTTGCAGAATTACATAAAAACTATCCAAAAAGAGACAAAAATCGCACAAAGAAGACACAAAAGATGCATAAATGACACGAAAGACTAAAAAACTAGACAAAAAGGTGGAAAAATGATACAAAATGACATGAAAATGATCTAAAAAGAGACAAAAATGGTACCAAAACATGCAAAAATGATCCAAAAGAGGCAAAATGTCTCAAAAAAGACACAAAAATTACACAAAAAAGATATAGAAATGATACAAAATGACATAAAAAGAGACAAAAACGGTGCTAAAAGATGCAGAAATTACACAAAAAGTGGCAAAATGACACAAAAAGTTGGAAGAGTAATACAAAATGACATAAAAACAAATCAAAAAAGACACAAGAGGTGCACAAAGGACACAAAGAGACGTGAAAATGACAAAAAAGTTGCAAAAAATGACGATACATGATACATGACACATGACACAACCTAAACAAGAGACAAAAACGGCACAAAAAGAGGCAAAATAACACAAAATGAGACAAAAAATTACACTGGAAGATGTAAAAATGACACTGAAAACTTTCAAAAGTGACACAAATAAGACGAAAATAACCCAAACAGGGACAAAAATCACACAAAAGATGCAAAAAAAGACACAAAAGACTAAAAAACTAGACAAAAAGATGCAAAATAACATAAAAAGGATCCAAAAAAAGAGACAAAAATGGCACAAAAAGAGGCAAAATGACACAAAATGAGACAAAAAAGATGCAAAATTGATACAAAATGACATAAAAACGATCCAAAAAAGAGACAAAAATGGTGCTAAAAGATGCAGAAACTACACAAAAAGTGTCAAAATGACACAAAAAACCCCACAAAAGATACACAAAGGACACAAATGACATAAAAATGATCCAAAAAAGAGACAAAAGACAAAAACATTGCACATAAGGTTGCAAAATTGCAAGTGACATAAAAATGAACCAAAAAAGACACAAAAGACTAAAAAACCAGACAAAAAGATGCAAAATGACATAAAAACAATCCAAAAAAAAGAGACAAATATGTCACAAAAAGAGGCAAGATGACACAAAAAGGTGTACAGATGATGCAAAATAATTCAAAATGACCAAAAAAAGAGACAAGAATGGCATGAAAAGATGCAAAAGTGACACAAAAAGACAAAAGAAGGACAGAGGACGCAAAAAGACAAAAAAGTCGCACTAAAAGTTGCAAAATTGATACAAAACGACATAAAAAAGAGACATAAATGGTGCTAAAAGATGCTACAGTTCAGCCGATAAGCTCCTGAGTCGATGTTTTTATGTCTGTGGATTCTAAATATTCCTACGACTGTTCTGACCTGGTATGAAGTCGTCTTCCACCAGTGAAGGGAGAGGAACAGCCGCTGAGGAAACACAGTCAGACCAGTTAAATACCAGCAGAGGGACTGGATGTGTTCAGGTGACGAGGAAGACACAGTAAACACAAACAAACAAACAAACAAACAAACAAACAAACAGATGTTCGGCTTGATGACCAGAGATCAGGTTTGTTTTGATACAATCTGATCCAAGACACCATTTCCTCAGCTATCGTAGACCAGCTGTACTGGTACTGGTACTACTGGTACTACTGGTACTACTGGTACTACTGGTACTACTGGTACTGGTACTACTGGTACTACTGGTACTGGTGCTACTGGTACTGGTGCTACTGGTAGCATCAGTCTGGATCTATGAACTAGATTCTGGTTTTTAGCAAACAAATCATGTTTTTGTCCATCGCTTTATAGAAACAACTTGATTTAAATGTCTTGACTCCAAACACACAGGAGTTTGCAGGACTGCATCTGGTTAGTCAACACATTAAACATGCAGGCAGCTTCACACACTCCAACACGTATGATCCAAGGAACACGTTAAAGGCATAAAACAGCTCCACAGTGAAGGCATGAAGCAGCTCTACAGCTACAGTGAAGACATGAAGCAGCTACAGTGAAGACATGAAGCAGCTTTACAGCCACAGTGAAGGCATGAAGCAGCTCTACAGCTACAGTGAAGACATGAAGCAGCTACAGTGAAGACATGAAGCAGCTTTACAGCCACAGTGAAGGCATGAAGCAGCTTTACAGCCACAGTGAAGGCATGAAGCAGCCACAGTGAAGGCATGAAGCAGCCACAGTGAAGACATGAAGCAGCCACAGTGAAGACATGAAGCAGCCACAGTGAAGGCATGAAGCAGCCACAGTGAAGACATGAAGCAGCCACAGTGAAGGCATGAAGCAGCTCTAGAACCACAGTGAAGGCATGAAGCAGCCACAGTGAAGGCATGAAGCAGCTCTACAGCTACAGTGAAGGCATGAAGCAGCCACAGTGAAGGCATGAAGCAGCTCTACAGCTACAGTGAAGGCATGAAGCAGCCACAGTGAAGGCATGAAGCAGCCACAGTGAAGGCATGAAGCAGCCACAGTGAAGGCATGAAGCAGCCACAGTGAAGGCATGAAGCAGCCACAGTGAAGGCATGAAGCAGCTCTACAGCCACAGTGAAGGCATGAAGCAGCCACAGTGAAGGCATGAAGCAGCCACAGTGAAGGCATGAAGCAGCCACAGTGAAGGCATGAAGCAGCCACAGTGAAGGCATGAAGCAGCCACAGTGAAGGCATGAAGCAGCCACAGTGAACACATGAAGCAGCCACAGTGAAGGCATGAAGCAGCCACAGTGAAGGCATGAAGCAGCCACAGTGAAGGCATGAAGCAGCTTTACAGCCACAGTGAAGGCATGAAGAAGCCACAGTGAAGGCATAAAGCAGCTCTAGAACCACAGTGAAGGCATGAAGCAGCCACAGTGAAGGCATGAAGCAGCCACAGTGAAGGCATGAAGCAGCTCTACAGCTACAGTGAAGACATGAAGCAGCCACAGTGAAGGCATGAAGCAGCCACAGTGAAGGCATGAAGAAGCCACAGTGAAGGCATAAAGCAGCTCTAGAACCACAGTGAAGACATGAAGCAGCCACAGTGAAGGCATGAAGCAGCTTTACAGCCACAGTGAAGGCATGAAGAAGCCACAGTGAAGGCATAAAGCAGCTCTAGAACCACAGTGAAGGCATGAAGCAGCCACAGTGAAGGCATGAAGCAGCTACAGTGAAGGCATGAAGCAGCCACAGTGAAGGCATGAAGCAGCTCCACAGCAGCACCAACCTTGGATTTCAGACTCCACATCCTGAGATCCAGGGACTGGATCAGACACAGACAGAAGCAAAGATGTTACTGTCATGAATCCACATCCAGCTGATTCACACATCACAACCAAACGGCCGCTGAATTAAAGCTGCTCTGGATACAAACCTGCTGTACATGACTTTAGATAGTAGACCGGGGCGTCAACAAACCTTTGACCACATAGTAACATGAAGCAAAACAAGGAGGAAAGAACGTCTATCTTCTTCGTGTTCTTGGTATTGTTTGTATTCGTGCTCTTCATGTATTCTTCTTAGTCTTCCCAGTAATATTTGTTCTCTTCTTCTTCATGTCTTCATATTCAGGTTTCTTCGTCTTGTATTCTTTAGTCTTCTTGAGTTTTACTATTTAGCTAGTTGCTAAATGATAATGCTAACTGCTAATTCAACCAGCACTGCCACGTTCAACTGACCCAGGCCCATTTAGGAGATGCTCCAGGTAGTGACCAGTGCCGATCCTACCATTAAGCTAGTTGCTAAATGCTAAATAGTGGCATTGGCATTGGTCACTACTTAGACTGGTGACCAGTGCCGATGCTACTATTTAGCTAGTTGCTAAATGCTAATGCTAACTGTTAATCCGACCAGACCTGCCACTTCTACTGACCCAGGCCCGTTTAGGAGATGCTCCAGGTAGCGACCAGTGCCGATGCTACTATTAAGCTAGTTGTTAAATGTTAATGCTAACTGCTAATTCAACAAACACTGCCATGTTCAGCTCACCCAGGCCCATTTAGGAGATGCTCCAGGTAGTGATCAGTGGCGATGCTACTTTTAGCTAGTGCAAATGCTGCATGCTAATGCTAACCACTAACTGCTAAAACACTTCAATACTACTAACAAACTCACGTCCCACAAGGAGACTATACAGCCGGACTCTCCTATAATGCTAGTGCTAACTGCTAAAGGCCAAAGCTAACTGCTAAGATGCTACCATACTAGTACAGCTTTAGCTATTGTTAAATGCTACACCGCTACCACAGGCCTAGATGCTACAGACAAATGCTAAGTGCTAAGTGATAATGCAAGAAGGCAAATGAAACATTAAACCGTAGAACATGTTTGCAGACTTTCTGACTGTAAACATCAGAGTAGAGTTTGATGGAGCACATGTCCACAAATGAATGATCCCACTCGCCCCCAAACTTTCTCGTCAACATATTCTAACGTACACCGTAAAACAAACCTGGTGCAGCTTCAGTCGGTGTCTCAGACGCTGGGGCCTCCGTTGCCTCGACGTCTCGGGGTTCTGCAGCTCGTTGGTTCGTCGCTTCAGGTACGGACTCGCTGTGTTCTTCAGTGTTTAAAACTTTGAGGGACGAGAAGAAAGAACAACGACACAGAGGTGGTTTATTTCCGTCCCGGAGCGAGTCATTAAATGTGTTTGTGTGTATTTAATTAAAGATAAACTGTAGATGTGTGGAGTCTGACGGGTTGTCGGTTAATTAAAATAACAAAAAAATAAGACAGCTGATCGGACATCGAACTCGCTCACTCATTCGCCACTTTATTTAGGCTTTTCCGACAAGATTTTACAAAAAAAAGACTCTTTAATGCCAAAGTGAAAACAGATTTCTGCAGAGGAATGTCAGCCAACCCTTTAAGACCTCAGCCTCAAAATGTCCTCCTGGTCTTTTTTTCTTATTTTGACTACAAAAGGGTCAGAAAATGAGTGGGGCGTTGGTTTGTTTGTTTGTTCTGGATCACCGTCTGGATCCAGGAGTTTTTTTTAATTCAAGTGTAATCAGGTGGACAATTAAATGCAGTTCATTCTAAAAGCCACCAGAGGGCACTCTTGTTTTTGGGGTAACCCCCTCTGACCACATGACATTTTGGGTCTCCACGCGACAGACAGCGACAGTGACGGAGTTCTCTTTCCTTCCTGAGCGACATACGCACGGTTGGGCCGGCATTCTTATCTCCGGTTGTCTAAGAAGCTGGGAGGCTGTTAGGAGCTGCCGCGCTAGAGGCCGCGCCTGTTCATTAGGTCGGATGGGGTGAAGGCCACATTGTTGGTAGGACATTTGAACTGTATGTAATTACATTTGTATCTGTAACGTTCCATAGAAAATATGTGAACTGGGAGATTGTGTTGGGGGTGGACTGAAGCTCCTTGGTGGAGGTATGAGCTCTCTGAGGGCTTTTCTAGTTCACGATATAAAACGCATTTTGTGCTTTTGGTTACACTTTTAAATCTTAAAGTTGTATCGGTAGATTGAAGTTAACTGCAACCTTGTCACATTAGAAGACTAAAATATGAAAAAGAAGTTGAGTTGCTGGAGGGTTGGAGTTAGGGTTCCAACATGGCTGCCACCAGAGCACAAAGTCAATAAAGACATGGATGATCCAGTCTGGTGTGGAGGAACTGGATCGGCCTGCTCAGAGTCCTGACCTGAACCCGATAGAACACCTTTGGGATGGATTAGCACGGTGCATCACATTGAAACACTGGGTTCAGGTACTGTGACGTGTCCTTGTGAAACACCTGAGCTGGTTGGGAATCAAAGCCTGCCATTGTCAGCGCCTTGCTTCAACTTCCTGAGCAGCTCCCAGAGTGAAAGCCAAGCAGGGTGGAGCCGACGGGAGGCTGCAGCCCCCGTGTGAAGCCGCCGATCGGCCTTTTGTCAACCGCAACTCGGCTTCAGGTGTCGTCTGACGCAGAGCTGAGGTCAGGTGAGGTGGACTCGCCCTCAGGTGGGACTCAACAGGTGGGAATGAGGTGAAACGCCTGCTTTTGTCAGGTATCAGGTGAGCTCAGACAACAGCAGGCCTGCCATCGGAAAGTGTCGGCACTCACCTGTTCTGTCCTCAGGTGAATCTCCCACGTTTGGTCTCGTTGCTTCTTTCAGTCCTGTTCACAAGTCAGACATGATGCAACACAAAGCCCTGAATTAAAACACTTCATTTAAAATAAACACAAAAAGCAACACGAACGTCGCAGGAAAGCTTTGTCCTGAAGTGATGTGGTTTCCAGTTAAGCGTGACGGAGCCTTCACAGAAAGCAGTTCTAATTTTAGGGCAGCGTTGAAACACCTGATAAGCCTGTGGAAGGAAATAAGAGCAGAGCAGGAAGCTGTGGTGGAGCGAGATAGTACTGAAAACTCATCGCAGTAGTTTCTCAAGAGTCTCCCTCTACCTTTACAAGCCTTCCAGGACCTGCTGCTGAGGAACATCCCCACACCATGATGCTGCCACCGCCATGCTTCACGTCATGATGCTGCCACCACCGTGCTTCACATCATGATGCTGCCACCACCGTGCTTCACATCATGATGCTGCCACCACCATGCTTCACGTCATGATGCTGCCACCACCGTGCTTCACACCATGATGCTGCCACCACCGTGCTTCACGTCATGATGCTGCCACCACCATGCTTCACATCATGATGCTGCCACCACCGTGCTTCACATCATGATGCTGCCACCACCATTCACGCTGCTGCCACCACCGTGCTTCATATAATGATGCCCACCACCGTGCTTCACATCATGATGCTGCCACCACCGTGCTTCACGCCATGATGCTGCCACCACCAGGCTTCACATCATGATGCTGCCACCACTATGCTTCACGTCATGATGCTGGCACCACCATGCTTCACATCATGATGCTGCCACCACCATGATGCTTGCTTCACATCATGATGCTGCCACCATGCTTCACATCATGATGCTGACACCACCATGCTTCACATCATGATGCTGCCACCACCATGCTTCACGTCATGATGCTGCCACCACCATGCTTCACTTCATGATGCTGCCACCACTATGCTTCACATTGATGCTGCCACCACCATGCTTCACATCATGATGCCGCCATCACCATGCTTCACATCATGATGCTGCCACCACCATGCTTCACGTCATGATGCTGCCACCACCATGCTTCACTTCATGATGCTGCCACCACTATGCTTCACATTGATGCTGCCACCACCATGCTTCACTTCATGATGCTGCCACCACTATGCTTCACATTGATGCTGCCACCACCATGCTTCACGTCATGATGCTGCCACCACCATGCTTCACATCATGATGCTGCCACCACCATGCTTCACATCATGATGCTGCCGCCGCCATGCTTCACATCATGATGCTGCCACCACCGTGCTTCACATCATGATGCTGCCACCACCATGCTTCACGCCATGATGCTGCCACCACTATGCTTCACGCCATGATGCTGCCACCACCATGCTTCACGTCATGATGCTGCCACCACCATGCTTCACATCATGATGCTGCCACCGCCATGCTTCACGTCATGATGCTGCCGCCACCATGCTTCACATCATGATGCTTCCACCACCGTGCTTCACGTCATGATGCTGCCACCACCGTGCTTCATATCATGATGCTGCCACCGCCATGCTTCACGTCATGATGCTGCCGCCACCATGCTTCACATCATGATGCTTCCACCACCGTGCTTCATGTCATGATGCTGCCACCACCGTGCTTCATATCATGATGCCACTACTATGCTTCACATCATGATGCTGCCACCACCGTGCTTCATTGTGGGGATTTTGCAGTTAGCAGTGCCTTTCTGGCCATTTGGACCCACAATCCTCGGCACACTTACGTCACTACATCACTGTGTCTCGCAGGACTGAAAACAACTTTGTGAGCTCATTTCAGATGGTCAAAGTTTCACTGCATTATTATGATGAAGTGGTACGTTTGACTTGTATGCATACCGTGTGAAGTGTACTTTGTAGGAGTAGCAGTACGTACCGAAAGTAAAAAGTATGCAGCCACAGTGTTTATGGCCAGGAATTATGCATGGTACGAAAATAAAAACTGTC
Organism: Dascyllus trimaculatus; assembly: GCA_024666655.1. Classification (NCBI taxonomy): domain Eukaryota; kingdom Metazoa; phylum Chordata; class Actinopteri; family Pomacentridae; genus Dascyllus; species Dascyllus trimaculatus. The sequence goes on from CM045466.1 coordinate 1,687,507, forward strand.
AGTAGATTGAGTTAGGTAGTTTAAACCTCATTTGAATGCTAACGAATGCTCTGAGAAAGACAGCGTCTCGTGATAAGATAAAGACAGAGACAAATTCATCCTAACCCTCTGAACGCTAAAACCCACCGGCAGGTTTGGAAAGCACGTTTTCTTTACATTCGGAAAAAACACCTGGATTTACAGGTCTCTAACTTCTCCTGAAGATATACGACATAGGATTCCATCTGGCAAAATAACCAAATCTGATTCTAAAATGCTGAATTAGGATTTAAAGTATCCCCAGAAAGGTTAGAAATGCATAATTGCACACAAAGAGGCTTTTATATTCTGCAGTAGTGACAGCTAAAGCCACTGCTGTGTTTTATTTAATGTGCAAACCAACAGCAGCTCTTCTTTAACGCCTCACAAGCAGACTTTTAGTCAGAGGGCTCAGCTTTTTAGCCTGCTGTTAACCTTTTGAGACCTTTTTGAACACCAGAAACGGTAAAAACAGAAAACTAGTCATGTGTGAAAATCCCTTTATTCTACATGTCTCAATTAAAAATTCACAAAAAAATAAACCAACATGGAGAAAATGCCTGTGGATGAACCTGAAAACTCTCTGAACTTCTATCAGAATGTGCTGATTAGAACAGAGGGTTCAGGTTGAACTGCAGGCAGTGTTTCCACAGAGAGACTGAGGGGAGAATCAAACATCCTGGATCAACAGAATAAAAGCTCAAAGACAGTGAACAGAGGAGACATTCAGCATGGTGAAACATCTTTCTACAGCTGATGAGCAGAGTACAGAGGAAGCTTTTGTGAAGTTTTTAAAAGTACTGATAGTTAAATATTAGGGGTGTAACAACAAACCGAACTGTTTGGTACAGGGACATTCGGTTCGGAACAGAGGTGAACCGCGACACGAACATTTTACGACTACTAAGAATGGCCGATGTACAGAAGTGCTTTAATTGTGAACCTCGTAGTGCCCACAGTTGACCTTCTCCGTCTCACAGTCGAACATTATTGCGGAACTAAAAACAAGTAGGAGTTTCCAGTCGAACCGTTTATTCTCCTGCCTTCTGTGATGTATGGCTCGCGAATGGGATGGCTAATGCTAACAGTTACCAAATGGGATGGCTAATGCTAACAGTTACCAAATGGGATGGCTAATGCTAACAGTTAGCGAATGGGATGGCTAATGCTAACAGTTACCAAATGGGATGGCTAATGCTAACAGTCAGCAAATGGGATGGCTAATGCTAACAGTTAGCGAATGGGATGGCTAATGTTAACAGTCAGCGAATGGGATGGCTAATGCTAACAGTTACCGAATGGGATGGCTAATGCTAACAGTTACCGAATGGGATGGCTAATGCTAACAGTTACCGAATGGGATGGCTAATGCTAACAGTTACCGAATGGGATGGCTAATGCTAACAGTCAGCGAATGGGATGGCTAATGTTAACAGTCAGCGAATGGGATGGCTAATGCTAACAGTTAGCGAATGGGATGGCTAATGCTAACAGTCAGCGAATGGGATGGCTAATGCTAACAGTCAGCGAATGGGATGGCTAATGTTAACAGTCAGCGAATGGGATGGCTAATACTAACAGTCAGCGAATGGGATGGCCAATGCTAACAGTTAGCGAATGGGATGGCCAATGCTAACAGTCAGCAAATGGGATGGCTAATGCTAACAGTCAGCGAATGGGATGGCTAATGCTAACAGTTACCGACTGGGATGGCTAATGCTAACAATCAGCGAATGGGATGGCTAATGCTAACAGTTAGCGAATGGGATGGCTAATGCTAACAGTCAGCGAATGGGATGGCTAATGCTAACAGTTAGTGAATGGGATGGCTAATGCTAACAGTTACCGAATGGGATGGCTAATGCTAACAGTTACCGAATGGGATGGCTAATGCTAACAGTCAGCGAATGGGATGGCTAATGCTAACAGTCAGCGAATGGGATGGCTAATGCTAACAGTTAGCTAATGGTAATGGGATGCTAATGCTAACAGCTGGAAGACGCTCTGCCGTGGTTAAAACCACCCGTCTGGGATCACTTGGGTTTCCTGGTAAAGTATGAAAAAGGATTAAAACAAGTGGACCAGACCAAAGCTGTAAGGAGCTCCAAACGTGGGAAAGTATGGTGTTTATTATCTGTCATAACTCTGGTTTTACTTTTACGATCAACACGATTCAAAGACTGGTAGATAGTTAGAAATCCACACTTTGGACACAAGTTTAGACGAGGCTGCGGTCATGTCATTTTGATATACCAGCGTGTCCGTCAGCTCCAGAGGGTTCCGAACCGAACCGTGACTTCCGTACCGAGGTACGTACCGAAACATGATTTTAGTGTACCGTTACACCCCTGTTAAATATCTATATCCAGTTCTAGTAACATCTGTGGACACTTGGGAAAATGTTGCGCATGCTGACTCCAGGTTCCCTTTCAAATTCTTGTAAAATGAAAAAGAAAAGAACTTCAACTTCTTTCTTTTTCCCATTTCTGCCATTCTAACTGGGTCATAGTGACTGGAGACATTTCTGAACCACAGTTAGGAAAAACGACTCAGGAGCACAAAAAACAAACAAAAATAAAAACCCACAGAAACCCAGAGTTTATGTTTGGATATAATTCTACAGATGATCTATTTTAAGACCAGTGAACAATTACAAGTTATAGACATTTCCATTCTTTATTATTAATAATAAAGTTCAGTGTTGCTGCTAATTTTGATTATTCGCAAACAAAAGCTGTGAAAGAAACTCACGCAAATCAGTAGCAGCTGTTGTTACCTCCGCCAAGGAGGTTATGTGACGGCCGGCATTGGTTTGTTTGTTTGTTTGTTTGTGTTCAAAATAACTTGAAAACTCATGGACGGATTTGGATGAAATGTTCAGGAAATGTGTGAAATGGGACAAATGATGAAATTCTGGGACTGATCCGGATCACCATCTGGATCCAGGATTGTTTTAATGTAAGTGTAACCGGGTGGACAATTAAATGCGGTTTACTCTAAAAGCCACCAGAGGGCACTCTTGTTTTTGGGGTAACCCCCTCTGACCACATGACATTTTGGGTCTCCACGTGACAGACAGCGACAGTGACAGAGTTCTCTTTCCTTCCTGAGCGACATACGCACGGTTGGGCCGGCATTCTTATCTCCGGTTGTCTAAGAAGCTGGGAGGCTGTTAGGAGCTGCCGCGCTAGAGGCCGCGCCTGTTCATTAGGTCGGATGGGGTGAAGGCCGCATTGTTGGTCGGACATTTGAACTGTATGTAATTACATTTGTATCTGTAACGTTCCATAGAAAATATGTGAACTGGTAGATTGTGTTGGGGGTGGACTGAAGCTCCTTGGCGGAGGTATGAGCTCTCTGAGGGATTTTCTAATTTAATCTGTCGTCTAAAAATTACGGGAACTACTGTTAAGTTGTTTCTATCATGGTATTTCCTGTCTATCACTTTATTCTACGTGTCTAATTTAAAATTTTACCAAATATGTACCGTTTGCATTGACCACATTCCGTAAAAAAATTTGAATTCGTTGCTCCTCGGTGCAACTGAGGAGCCTTTAGTGACTCAGCTGAGCCCAGACAAAAGTGTAGAGACTTCTCAGCTGAACTGCAGGCAGTGTTTCTACAGAGCGAAGTGCAGATGCTTACGGAAACTAATTAAAAATGTAAATAGCTAAATATCTGTAGTATATGGAGCCTCCATTTTCCCTCCATTGTTGACAAAACATGAAATCAAACAAATTCACCTTTTTTTCTTGTTTTATGGAACAGAAAACACTCAAAACGACTCTTTCTTTAAGCAACCAATCAGAGTCCTAGCACCATTTGTGAGGTCATCGCTTTGCATCACGAGGTCACTTCTTCTTCTCTCCGACGCTCCTCTCCCTCCTGACCGCCGCCACGCTCGATTTCTCCTCCGCCGCCGGCGCTTTCGGCTGCGAGGCGTTGGTTCTGGCGGCGTTTCGTTCCAACTTCTCCTTCGCCGCTTGCTCCTTTTCCATCCTCTCCCTCCTGGCCGCCATTTCCCTCTCAGCTCTCTCCAATCTCTCCTTTGCGATCCTTTCCCTCTCGAGCCTTTCCCTCTCTTTAGCGATGCGTTCCTTCTCCAGTCTTTCTTTTTCGGCTCTTTCCTTTGCGATCCTTTCTCGTTCTTGCCTCTCCCTTTCAGCTCTCTCTCTTTCCTTGGCAACACGTTCCCTCTCCAGCCTTTCCTTCTCAGCTTTTAATTTGGCGATCCTTTCGCTCTCCAGCCTTTCCCTTTCCAATCTCTCTTTCTCAGCTTTTAATTTGGCGATCCTTTCCCTCTCCAGCCTTTCCCTCTCCAATCTTTCTTTCTCAGCTTTTAATTTGGCGATCCTTTCCCTCTCTAGCCTTTCCCTCTCCAATCTCTCTTTCTCAGCTTTTAATTTGGCGATCTTTTCCCTCTCCAGCCTTTCCCTTTCCTTGGCGATGCGCTCCCTCTCCAGTCTTTCTTTCTCTGCTCGTTCTTTGGCGATTCGTTCCCTTTCTTGGCGCTCCTTCTCTCTGGCAGCCCTCTCTCTTTCTCTGGCGATTCGCTCCCTCTCCATCCTTTCTTTCTCGGCCCTCTCCCTCTCTAATCTTTCCTTCTCCGCCTTCTCTCGTTCTATTCTCTCCCTTTCCTTTGCGACTCTCTCCATCCTCTCCTTCTCCGCCCGTTGTCTTTCCAGTCGCTCCCGTTCTTCTCGAGCGGCCTTTTCTTTGGCCAGCCTCTCCGCCTCTTGTCTCTCCTTTTCTGCTTTCTCTCGAGCTAACCTCTCCTTCTCCCTTTGCTCCTTTTCCATCCTCTCTTTCTCTACCTTCTCCCTTTGCTCCTTTTCCATCCTCTCTTTCTCCCTTTGCTCCTTTTCCATCCTCTCTTTCTCCGCCTTCTCCCTTTGCTCCTTTTCCATCCTCTCTTTCTCTGCCTTCTCCTTTTCAATCCTCTCTTTCTCCGCCTTCTCCTTCTCTATCCTCTCCTTCTCCCTTTGCTCCTTCTCCATCCTCTCTTTCTCCGCCTTCTCCCTTTCCATCCTCTCTTTCTCCCTTTGCTCCCTTTCCATCCTCTCTTTCTCGGCCTTCTCCTTTTCCATCCTCTCCTTCTCCCTTTGCTCCTTTTCCATCCTCTCTTTCTCCGCCTTCTCCCTTTCCAATCTCTCTTTCTCCCTTTGCTCCTTTTCCATCCTCTCTTTCTCAGCCTTCTCCTTTTCCATCCTCTCTTTCTCAGCCTTCTCCCTTTCCATCCTCTCTGCCTCCCTCCTCCTCTCCTCCCTCAGCTTCTCCTCGGCGGCCTCCAGCGTCTTCATCTTCGTCGCCCAGGCCGCCTCCCTCTCGTCCTCCTCCTCGGCGAGGAAGGCCCTGATCTCGGCCAGCGCGATGCGAGCGATCCTCTTGGCCTCCATCTTCTCGTGGATCATCCTCAGCTCGTCCCTGAGAGCCGACCTCAGCGTGGCGCCTCGGACGGGACCCTCCGAGGCTGAAGGTTTAAAGGTTTAAAGGTTTGAAGGTTTCAGCTCAACGCCAGGATTCGTTAAAGCAACCGACACACAGCAAATCGAGGGAGTGTTAGGGATGCAGGAGGTGCTCGGGCATCATCCATCCTCACGGGGCAAAAGTCAAATGCTGGATAAACTGTTCTAGCTCTTAGAAATAGCTCAGGTTACTTAATAAACCAACTGCGTCTTTGATTAATCCAGTTCCTTTAGTTACAGATTGATGCTCTGTGGTTCTTCAAGGTGCCGTCACCAATTGAAGATAATAAACTGTCCCGTCTGACCAAGAACCCAAAATACTATACTGAGTTTTAATGGAAGGAACCCAGACACGTTGCAGAATCTTACATTTGACTTTCTTGCTCCCGTTAGAAAAACAGAACCAGGTGGGCCCAAAAAGAACTGCTTGAAAAATGAGGAATTAAGTGAACTATTTTTGCCAAAGCCCTTTGGAGCGCCATTCATGGTGCCCAAAGGAACCAGTTCTTTGGTTGTTCTTTGAAAGCCCCTTTTACCCATTTCCACCAAGAAGAACCAGGTGCTGGTTCCATTGGTTCTAATCTGGTTCCTCCTAAGAACCTGTTTGCTTTGAGTTAAGTTGGAGCCATTGGGTCACCATAAAACCACTACGCTAGCATCCATTACATAGCAGTTAAACAAACGCAGTAAGTTGATGATAATATCTATGTTTATCTCTATAGATGGTCTTAAGGCTGATTGTGAGGCGGAGGTCCTCCTGTTGCCTGGACACATCCGTGATCACGCTACTGGTGGGACACAACTGTAGCGGATTTCAGGTCAACAGTTTGTGCTAAACTTCCGTGTGTCCCGGGAGTCATTCCAATACATGTGTGATGGGACCAGGGACGTCCTGGAGAACAAGGACACTAATTAGCGCTTGTGTGTCCCTTTCCACCGTTGATGGTTGGTCACCATAACCCCGCCCCCAGCCCCCAGCCCCTGACGTACTCGGTGCTTAGCTTTGGACCAGCAAAGAGTTGGTGCTTGCTGAGCCTAAGTCAGGCTCTGGCTCCGAACTAGACCTGGAACCAGCTCGGTTGAAAAGGGGTAATTGAGGGTTCCTCAAGAGCCACCTGTAGGAACAGTTGTTTTAAGAACCTATTCCCAAAAAGGTTCTTTGTGGAATTTAAAATAGTTCTTCTAAGGCATCACTGTGAAGAACCACTTTTGGTTTCAGTTCCCACTTTTGATGTTCAGACTACATATATGTGGGTCATGTCATCAAACTTTTAGAACACCTTCTGCTTGACCATCTCTGAGTTGCCTAAAACTTTTGTAGCATAAAACTGGGTTTAAGCTTGATTAGTATTACTGATTAAATGAATCCACACCAATCACTGTGCACTCTGGACATGCAGCCGGCAGGTTGAAGTACCTCGGGTTGTGTTCTTTCTATCATCAGCTTCTCCTGTCGCCTCTTCTGACACAGAGAGGAGGAAACAACCCATCACATCAACACATCAACAGTCGAACACCACACCTGATTTAAACCTGGCCTCCATCCCCATCAAGGTGGTCAGCTTGTGCAGCGATGCTCTGCTCCCAGTGCTCCTGCAGCGCTTGTAACGCCCTCTGGAAGCCCTGTTATCTGCAGTGCATCTACTCAAACATGCGACTTCCCAGCTTTAATTTTACTCTGGGGAAGAGGAGGACCTTGTAGTGAGCATGTCCGGCTACTAAGGTGGGCGAAGAGCGACGACTGTGAGCGTCACATGCCACAGTTCAAGCTGTTTGTACCGACTATTCCGTATCCTATTGATGAGTACTAACAAGGTGACAGTCCGACACCGGGAGATGAATTCACGGTAAGAAAACACCGCGCATGCTTCTGACATGACGCTCGTTCTTCAGCCTTGGAGGATGCGGCTCCTTCATCGTTAAACTACCGATACCGAGTTTGTTGTTCCATCTCTGTGCAGGTTTAACGGGCCACGGTGAAACTGCGAATGTTCAACTGTAAGTGGCCAAAACGGGACTTCCAGAGGGCGTTGCAGGAGCACTGGGAGCAGAGCATCACTGCACAGGGAGACTACTTTGAAGATTGTAAATGAGATATCTAATAAGACACTGAACTTCATGATGGTAGGTCAGAATACGTCACGTAGAAACCCACACAGAAGGGTCGGTACGCTACCTTCTGGCAGTTTAACGTCTTCAACGGTGGCTTCTAACGTCTTGCCTTCTAGGAAGATACATACATCAGAGTGTTTGGTGTTGAAGAAAGGTCAAACCAATCAACAGTTCAAGGTGATCACACTCAAAAAGGTGACGCCAGTCAATAGATTAGTGAATCAAATGTGAAATAAACAATCGGAATTATTTCTCTTTGTGGCTTTTAAGGCTTTCAGGCGGACATTTTTAAGGTTTGGCTCCCAATCCAATCCTAGTTATTGAATATTTAGCATCTACCCGATACTATTTTCCAAGTTAATGCACACTTCAAGTATTGCAGATTAGCTGTAGTACCTGGTTGCACCACCAGGTGGAGCCTCTTACCTGCTTACTATTTGATCGCGCAGCAACTAGAGGACGTGTTCACTTACATGTTGGGGAGCAGAGAGCATTATAGAGGTTTAGCTAGCAAAGGAGCACCTTGACGGAGACTTCTTTAAGGCTTACTGACTTCAGGCCAGCAAACAAGTGACCCGACACCTCAGCGGAACATTTGATGGCCGTCTTTTGTGGCACTTTTACAGGTTTTAGCGTGAAAACGGAGGTAAATAGAGCAAACAAATGTGACGAAACAAAGGAGGTTGTAGGGGTTAGGAAATAAAAAGTCAAAGGGCCGAGGAGACGGAAGGTAGGGTTTCATTTTGTTTTGTTTTGTGACTTTAGTTCCACTCCCTACTTGGCTAAGTTCAGGAAAAGATCCTAGCTTCGGTTAAAATTCACCCTTTCACAACATTGATCACATGTTACAAGGCCAGCTGAGAATATCTGGCCCAACCTATGACATCTGTTTACAAGTTCTAAGGTCTTTCGGAGAATCGGAGCAGCGATAAAGAGTTGGGTGTAAAGTAAAGTTGATGAATGTGTTCTACTTCCTGGAAACTTCCTCTTTGCTAACTTCTTAGCACTTGTTGATGGACTGTTTAGGTGAAAAACTCTCACTGTCAGACATGCTCTCAGATTTACTGGAAGTGTTAGGGTCAGCATCAAACAGAGCCATGCAGGAATGCAAACACAGCGGCGGTACCTTTGCTTCTACCCCTCTTCTTCACCTCCGTTTTCTCCTCTACAAGAAGCAGACACACCTGTCAGGTGAGCTACAAGCCGAGTGTTAGTAAACAAACACTCTGATTGGACAGTACCTTTCCTGAGCCTGTCTCTCCTGAGGACATGGCCTTTTAACTTCTTCTCATCTGAACCAACAGACAGGAAAGGAAGTCAATGAACACTGAGGAGAAATAGTAGAAATAGTACAAAAGGGGCCGACCAGTGTTTTCGATTCCATTCCATTTGATGTAAGAGCAGCAGAGAGCCTGTCATTCATAACCAGGCTTCTTCATTATTAAGGATTATGTATAATAGGAATAGGAATGGCGCGATCACGTGACGCTGCAATTCTCCGTTTACTAACCGACTGATTGACTGATCAAGTTTGTTTCCTGCAGTTCATCTGCCATTCTTCTTCTGATTGCCGCATTATTTCGTATTGTTTTTCAGACACTGTTTCGGAGATTTTGTGGCTGCTTCCTAACTTAGCTGTTAGCGTAGCATTAGCCACTGTGAAAGTAGTAGAATGTACCTCTGCTAAAGAGACGTATCTATCAGTCAGGACAAAACGTCAACGTTAATCTGACTTTAGAAAGATGCTACAGTGCTCCAGCTAGCGTTAGCCGCAAGCTACGAGGCACCGAAGCTCTCTTGTACCCCTTTTCCGCCAAGAAGAACCAGGTCTAGTTCTGGTGTTTAGCTAGTTCAAATCTGGTTCCTCCTAAGAACCTGTTTGCTTTTCCATTGTCAAGGAGCCCAGTTGGAGCCACTGGGTCACCATAAAACCAGTACGCTAGCATCCATTACATAGCAGTTAAACAAACGCAGTAAGTTGATGATAATATCTATGTTTATCTCTATAGATGGTCTTAAGGCTGATTGTGAGGCGGAGGTCCTCCTGTTGCCTGGACACATCCGTGATCACGCTTCTGGTGGGACACAACTGTAGCGGATTTCAGGTCAACAGTTTGTGGTAAACTTCCAGGAGTCATTCCAATACATGTGTGATGGGACCAGGGACGTCCTGGAGAACAAGGACACTAATTAGCGCTTGTGTGTCCCTTTCCACCGTTGATGGTTGGTCACCATAACCCCGCCCCCAGCCCCTGACGTACTCGGTGCTTAGCTCTGGACCAGCAAAGAGTTGGTGCTTGCTGAGCTCCAGTTTATAGAACCTGGAGTCGGTGCTTAGGTGGTGGAAACACAAAGAAGTGGAGCTAAGTCAGGGTCTGGCTCCAAACTAGACGTGGAACCAGCTCAGTGGAAAAGGGGCATTACTGTTAGCATTAGCCTAGCATCACCTCCTGAAAACTGTATGCACACAGCACGTTATGTATGCCGAGGCTGCACAGTTGACATGACATGCACAGAAAAACGAACAGGAAACAAAATGAAAGGTAGGATTTGATCACAACCAGGAGTCGGACTTCCAACAGATAAACAAACAGGATCGATACTGATGTTTAAAATGCTCCCCTGGTAAAAACAGCCCATGTACGTGGATAAAACTGTGCAAATGTGACATTAGAACGCCTGATTTCACGGTCATTCTTTGGTTTTACAGCCGTCAGAGCTGCAGTAACTGATGGAGACTAGGGGCTTCCCTGTGCACAGCCGACTAGCTAACATCTAAAAAAGACAGCAAGCGAGGCGGTTTGGGTACAATTAAATGTAGATTCTGCTCTGAATTCAAGAACACTTTGGCCAAACCTGCCAGTTGTATAAAGGAGGCAACACGACTGATTAGTTGGACTATTTAATTAAGCGGTGCAAAATGAAACAAGATGTGCAAAAAGCCATTTCAGATGTCTTTGCCAGTGTTACACCGTGTGATAAAGGCGCCAAACGCTTCCCACTCAAAACAAACAAACAACAACAATCACATAAAGTCATTTCTTAGCTTTTTACATTTTTAAGCAGATGCACTCCAATACAAAATGAACACAAACATTCTGGAATAAAAGCCTGTATTTACACGTCTACATTCCACATTCAAACCATCACGTCAACAGCAGCTGTAGCTTAAAACAGAGAAATAAGGCCAGTGAGTGGAGACGAGCCAGAAGTCAAAGATCATGTCCAAACCAAGATTGACGAGGCTAAACTCGATGTGAGCGCTAGTGGTAATATACGACTCATTATACTGTCATAGAACACAAAGGCGGATCATAACCGGCTCTCGTTGGGCCGTCCAGGCTTGTTTTCCACTCCTCAGTCTGTGAGAGCGTTTAAAACCGACACCAGACTGCAGGGCCTAACAGAGGAAGGGCCGCAACGAAGTGATATTTACAAATCTAGTTTTTGTGAAGCAACAATCGAACTGACTTTTCGGACATTTTAATCCCCCAAAAACCACAACAACCAGGAGAAAAAAAAGCCGTTTGGCCTCTTGTGTCATCGTTTATGAAGCACGTCCACATAACAGCATCTACATCGCCACATGATGATGAAGTGACTCTTAAAAAGCAAACAAATTTACACTGTGTATAAAAATAAACCCAAAAAAACCTGACAAACCGCTCACTGTCTCCTGGAAATGCCATTTTTAGGGACTGTCCATTAATTGGCATTAAAAATTTAATTAATTTAAATATATATTAAGTCATAAGTCAGGCGACGAGGGGGTGCAGGTCTGAAAATGTACTGCAGGTTAGCTGTAGTACCTGGTTCTCCCACCAGGTGGAGCCTCTTACGTTCTCATGGGATGGAGTTACAGGTGTGTTTGCTGACCGCCCATAAGGGTTCAGAAAATGAGCGCACCTCACAGCTGCACAAACTTCTTTAAAAAAAGGGGTCTGTCGGTTGTCTAGCTAGCTACCATGCTAACGCTAAGCTAGGTTTTCAGATGCTAAAGTCAGGCGACGAGGGGCGTGCAGATCAGAAAATGTACTGCAGGTTAGCTGTAGTACCTGCTTCTCCCACCAGGTGGAGCCTCTTACTTTCTCATAGGATGGAGTTACAGGTGTGTTTGCTGACCGCCCATAAGGGTTCACAAAATGAGCGCACCTCACAGCTGCACATACTTCTTTAAAAGAGGTGTCTGTCGGTTGTCTACCTAGCTACCATGCTAACGCTAAGCTAGGTTTTCAGATGCTAAAGCAGGCCGGGGGCTGAGGGTTGTTAGCGGCTAGCTCTGCTAACGTTCAGGAGCAGCAGGAGTCTGATTACGAGCTGCCAACAACATTCAAAATAGAGCGATTAGGTGTGTGTAAAAAGACATTTTAGACGATTTATTGGTTTGTTTTTTATCGGTTGGAGCTAACTGTTCAGAATTTACATCTGTAGTTTGGATAAAATCAATCCGTCACTGAAAATTAGTTTAAAAGGAAAAGTTATGAGGATTGTTGTTAATGCAATAAGAAGATTTTGTTGATTTACTTGTTTAGCATCTTCTGAAGTCGTGAATGTCACCAGGAGCTTTAAGCTACGAACATGACAGTTTCTTTCATTTATATATTTCGTTTATATACTATTTATAACACTGATTGGATTTTACAGACCTGAATTCACACAGTTCATATATATTCGGAGGTTAAAGGCAGCAGTAAAATTAAAACTGAGGCCAAGATGACCGAGGATTACGCTTTCAGAACCACCATCCACCCCGAGCACCTCCTCGTGACTAATAACTGAATAATTCTGTTGTATATGAACATACGGTCGTTTCCAGGAGACGGGGTTAGCGTGTCAAGGCAGTGTTCATTATTAATAATACAGTCCTGTGTTTCTATCATGATATTTCATGTAAATCACTTTATTCTGCGGGTCTCATTTAAAAATTAGCCAAAATATAAACTGTTGTGGAAACACTGCCTGCAGTTCAACCTAGAACCTCAACTAAGCTAAGAAGGAACTGCTTGAGGTTCAGAGGGTTTAACTGGTTTTTACTGAGGTCGAATCAATAATTAGGGGATCCGGTTTCATTTAAAAGACTGTCCTTCCAGTCTGCCCAGTTTGGCCCCGCTGTGGAGACCAGTGATCTGCACCGGCCTCCTCCTGCAGCTGGACTGGGCTTCAGTACGTCCCAGTCTGGTCCTAGTGGTCGGTGCTGGGACCAGGCAGCCTTGCTACTGGCTGTGGCTGTGTTTACTGGTTCTGGAGGTCCAGCACGACCCCTTTAACCTCCCCGTCGTCCTCCTCCTGCCTCCCAGCCGCCGCCTCCTTCCCTTCCTCCTCCTCCTCCTCCTCGCCCCGCTCTACGGGCGAGGACACTACGTCATAGAGGAAGGTGAAGAAGCCATAGATCCAATCAGAGCCCTCCTCTGCTAAAATATTAAGAACCTCCTCGAGCGACTCGGCGTTCGCGCTACCGCCGCCGTCTTTGGTCAGGCCTGACGAAAGAGAGAGGAAAGGGGGAGGGAGAAACAGACGGGATGGGAGAGGAGGTGAAACGAGGGGGAGGACGGCTGGGGGAGGAGTGAGCGATGAAGGAAAAGAAAGGTTGGAAATGAGGAGGAGGAGGAGGGTGAGGAGGTGATGGAGGAAAACCGCAACAGAAAACAGGGCAAAAAAAACAAAGGATGATGATGCGAGACAAGAGAGAGAGAGAGAGTTAAAGAAGAACCACAGACATTAACACTCTAATCCTATTCGCCGTGCACATTTTGAAGCATCGCATCTGTAAAACAATTAAATAAAAACTGTCCAGAAGTTCAGCTGCTATGTTTCTTTATCACGGCATCTATATTGCTAAGGATACAAACTCTGACTAGTCGAAACTAGATGTGTTAAAAACTAAATAAAGTCTTCCCAGTTTCCTCCGTGACTGCTTGAGAACTTCGAAACCAGCAGTAAAACTCAGACTGTTCTCCACTTAGCTGTTAGCGTAGCATTAGCCACCGTGAAAGTAGCTAGCATTGTCTGGATTTGTTGAGTTCCTGCATAAAGTACCTCCACTAAAGAAACGTATCTATCTGTCAGGACACAATGTCAACGTTAATCTGACTTTAGATGGATGCTACAGTGCTCCAGCTAGCGTTAGCCGCAAGCTAAGAGGTACGGAAGCTCTCTTGTACCCCCTTCCCGCCAAGAAGAACCAGGTGCTAGTTCTGGTGCTTAGATCTGGTTCCTCCTAAGAACCTGTTTGCTTTTCTATTATCAAGGAGTCCAGTTGGAGCCATTGGGTCACCATAAAACCACTACGCTAGCATCCATTACATAGCAGTTAAACAAACGCAGTAAGTTGATGATAATATCTATGTTTATCTCTATAGATGGTCTTAAGGCTGATTGTGAGGCGGAGGTCCTCCTGTTGCCTGGACACATCCGTGATCACGCTACTGGTGGGACACAACTGTAGCGGATTTCAGGTCAACAGTTTGTGGTAAACTTCCGTGTGTCCCAGGAGTCATTCCAATACATGTGTGATGGGACCAGGGACGTCCTGGAGAACAAGGACACTAATTAGCGCTTGTGTGTCCCTTTCCACCGTTGATGGTTGGTCACCATAACCCCGCCCCCAGCCCCTGACGTACTCGGTGCTTAGCTCTGGACCAGCAAAGAGTTGGTGCTTGCTGAGCTCCAGTTTATAGAACCTGGTGTCGGTGCTTAGGAGGTGGAAACACAAAGAAGTGGAGCTAAGTCAGGCTCTGGCTCTGAACTAGACCTGGAACCAGCTCGGTGGAAAAGGGGTTTGAGAGGAAGAGGAAGGAGTAGAAGTAGAAAGAAGAAGAATTGTGTAGAGGATTGTGGGTCAGGATGTTTTGTAAAGCAACACATCCTGGTTCTATCTGCTTTACGAAGACATACCTAATTTTCTGGCGTCGAACGCACCCCTGGTTATTTTTCCCTACAGCGCCACCTTCAGGCAACACTACGCAGCCCAGTCTACTCGCTCCAAAGCAGGTCAACCTACTCACATTTTCTGTTGTCATTTCATTCCAAAACCTTTCCTCAAATTGCGTCTGCTCCTGAAATGTTCCCTAAACGTCTCACATGCTACGTTAGCTAGCTAGCTAGGTGGCCGTGCACAGAGAAGCTTCTAGTCTCCATTCAGTTACTGCAGCTGTGAGAGCGAGATAAGGTGTTCTAATGTCCGAGTTACCCGAGTTTATCCACGTACATGGACTGTTGACAATGTTTATGGGATGTGGGGAAGCCAAAATCAGGATTAGAACTTCTCTCCAGTCGCAAAAAGTTTTCTCAACAAATGCTTGCGAAGTACAAGCAAGTCAAGAAGGCGGCCCACAACTACCAGACGTTCCTCTAGAACCAGCACAGTGTTGATGTGAAGGGTTAAATCACAGGTTCATAGGATCACAAAGCACGTGGTATCTTAAATGCACTCATGTCCGACACCAACAATACAGTACAAGCATCTCCACAAAGTCACGCCACTGATCCGGCCCTGAGAACAGGTGATCTCTGGTGTTGGGTTGAACTGAGCGCGCTCAGTCGCTGCTTCATGTGTTAACGATTCAAACCGAGGCTCTGGGACTCAACTGAAAACCACATCAGTCAGACGGCAAACAGGGAAATGAAAGAGGACTTGCCGAGCAGAACTTTGGCGTCCTCCACGTCGAAGTCTCCGTCTCCATCTGTGTCGTAGGCCGTCAGTTTACCTGGAGGAGGAAGAGGAGGAGATGAAGGTCACTCTCACAGTCTGTTTCTACAGCAAACTGGTCATTCATTTTTCTAAATGCTTTTTCTGTTTTTCAATCTTAGCTAGCTGTACAGATGCTAGCGCTGCCTCAGTCCTCCGCCACTGTGGTCCAGACTGAATATTTTAACGTAATGAAGCTTCTAACTCCTTCAGAGGAGTCATAGGTGTCTTGGTGTCCTCCCTCACTAGTCTCCTTCTTCTAACTCCTTCAGAGGAGTCATAGGAGTCTTGGTGGCCTCCCTCTCTAGTCTCCTTCTTCTATCTCCTTCAGAGGAGTCATAGGAGTCTTGGTGTCCTCCCTCATTAGTCTCCTTCTTCTAACTCCTTCAGAGGAGTCATAGGAGTCTTGGTGTCCTCCCTCACTAGTCTCCTTCTTCTAACTTCTTCAGAGGAGTCATAGGAGTCTTGGTGTCCTCCCTCACTAGTCTCCTTCTTCTAACTCCTTCAGAGGAGTCATAGGAGTCTTGGTGTCCTCCCTCACTAGTCTCCTTCTTGTACCTCCTTCAGAGGAGTCATAGGAGTCTTGGTGTCCTCCCTCACTAGTCTCCTTCTTCTAACTCCTTCAGAGGAGTCATAGGAGTCTTGGTGTCCTCCCTCACTACTCTCCTTCTTCTAACTCCTTCAGAGGAGTCATAGGAGTCTTGGTGGCCTCCCTCACTAGTCTCCTTCCTTTAACTCCTTCAGAGGAGTCATAGGAGTCTTGGTGTCCTCCCTCATTAGTCTCCTTCTTCTAACTCCTTCAGAGGAGTCATAGAGTCTTGGTGGCCTCCCTCACTAGTCTCCTTCTTCTAACTCCTTCAGAGGAGTCATAGGAGTCTTGGTGTCCTCCCTCACTAGTCTCCTTCTTCTAACTCCTTCAGAGGAGTCATAGGAGTCTTGGTGTCCTCCCTCACTAGTCTCCTTCTTGTAACTCCTTCAGAGGAGTCATAGGAGTCTTGGTGTCCTCCCTCACTAGTCTCCTTCTTCTAACCTCTTCAGAGGAGTCATAGGAGTCTTGGTGTCCTCCCTCACTAGTCTCCTTCTTCTAACTCCTTCAGAGGAGTCATAGGAGTCTTGGTGTCCTCCCTCACTAGTCTCCTTCTTCTAACTCCTTCTGAGGAGTCATAGGAGTCTTGGTGTCCTCCCTCACTAGTCTCCTTCTTCTAACTCCTTCGGAGGAGTCATAGGAGTCTTGGTGTCCTCCCTCACTAGTCTCCTTCTTCTAACTCCTTCGGAGGAGTCATAGGAGTCTTGGTGGCCTCCCTCACTAGTCTCCTTCTTCTAACTCCTTCAGAGGAGTCATAGGAGTCTTGGTGTCCTCCCTCACTAGTCTCCTTCTTCTAACTCCTTCAGAGGAGTCATAGGAGTCTTGGTGGCCTCCCTCACTAGTCTCCTTCTTCTAACTCCTTCAGAGGAGTCATAGGAGTCTTGGTGTCCTCCCTCACTAGTCTCCTTCTTCTAACTCCTTCAGAGGAGTCATAGGAGTCTTGGTGTCCTCCCTCACTAGTCTCCTTCTTCTAACTCCTTCAGAGGAGTCATAGGAGTCTTGGTGTCCTCCCTCATTAGTCTCCTTCTTGTGACTCCTTTAGAGGAGTCATAGGAGTCTTGGTGTCCTCCCTCACTAGTCTCCTTCTTCTAACTCCTTCAGAGGAGTCATAGGAGTCTTGGTGGCCTCCCTCACTAGTCTCCTTCTTCTAACTCCTTCAGAGGAGTCATAGGAGTCTTGGTGGCCTCCCTCACTAGTCTCCTTCTTCTAACTCCTTCAGAGGAGTCATAGGAGTCTTGGTGTCCTCCCTCATTAGTCTCCTTCTTCTAACTCCTTCAGAGGAGTCATAGGAGTCTTGGTGGCCTCCCTCATTAGTCTCCTTCTTCTAACTCCTTCAGAGGAGTCATAGGAGTCTTGGTGTCCTCCCTCACTAGTCTCCTTCTTCTAACTCCTTCAGAGGAGTCATAGGAGTCTTGGTGTCCTCCCTCACTAGTCTCCTTCTTCTAACTCCTTCAGAGGAGTCATAGGAGTCTTGGTGTCCTCCCTCACTAGTCTCCTTTTTTAACTCCTTCAGAGGAGTCATAGGAGTCTTGGTGTCCTCCCTCACTAGTCTCCTTTTTTAACTCCTTCAGAGGAGTCATAGGAGTCTTGGTGGCCTCCCTCACTAGTCTCTTTCTTGTGTCTCATTCAGAGGAGTCATAGGAGTCTTGGTGTCCTCCTTCACTAGTCTCCTTCTTTTTCGGTCTCTCAGGTTTTGAGGACGTCCTGCTCTATTCAGATCTACATGGGCCATATTCCTTGTATTTCTAATATTGGATTTAACTTGACTTCTAAAGAGTAAACTTTAATTGACAATGATTTAATGTTGAAAAGCAACAACAGGGGAAAACTTTGATGACACTGTTCACAAAGAATGAATCAGTTTATTTTTATTGTAAATTAGAAAATGGTCGTCGGCCTGATTTGGTCCTCGGGTTTATTATCGCTGTTCTCTACCAAAAACATCACATCCACAGTGATCAGCACCGACCATGTGATGGGAGACAGAGTGGTTTAATACAGCATGCAGCACAGACCACACAGTTCTATGTCAAAGTGCATGAAGCAGAACATAATTCTTTCAAAATAGTGACACAGTCAACAGAAGAGGAAGGAAGTGGTGATGATGGAGTCGGTCAGACGGCAGCAGTAACGGTAGAGTCTCCACTCTGTAGCTACTACCTTTAACTGTTCCAGAAACGTCTACAGTCGACAAACATAATAGAGGCTAATGTGTTTACTATGACGGACAGCTGGGTACATGACTGTAATGTATTATTACTTTACTTCTACCTGCCTCCAGTCAAACTCATGCATCCTATTGAGCCTTCTGAACTCAAAGAGGCTCCTGGGGGCTTTTTATTTGCTCCCGTCACATTTTTACTCACTGTGGACTCATTTTTCACTACGATATGAAGCCGATATAAGGCCTACGATATAGGAGTCTTGGTGGCCTCCCTCACTAGTCTCCTTCTTCTAACTCCTTCAGAGGAGTCATAGGAGTCTTGGTGTCCTCCCTCAGTAGTCTCCTTCTTGTATCTCCTTCAGAGGAGTCATAGGAGTCTTGGTGGCCTCCCTCAGTAGTCTCCTTCTTGTATCTCCTTCAGAGGAGTCATAGGAGTCTTGGTGGCCTCCCTCACTAGTCTCCTTCTTCTAACTCCTTCAGAGGAGTCATAGGAGTCTTGGTGTCCTCCCTCACTAGTCTCCTTCTTCTAACTCCTTCAGAGGAGTCATAGGAGTCTTGGTGTCCTCCCTCACTAGTCTCCTTCTTGTACCTCCTTCAGAGGAGTCATAGGAGTCTTGGTGTCCTCCCTCACTAGTCTCCTTCTTCAGACTCCTTCAGAGGAGTCATAGGAGTCTTGGTGTCCTCCCTCACTAGTCTCCTTCCTTTAACTCCTTCAGAGGTGTCATAGGAGTCTTGGTGTCCTCCCTCACTAGTCTCCTTCTTCTAACTCCTTCAGAGGAGTCATAGGAGTCTTGGTGGCCTCCCTCACTAGTCTCCTTCTAGTAACTCCTTCAGAGGAGTCATAGGAGTCTTGGTGTCCTCCCTCACTAGTCTCCTTCTTCTAACTCCTTCAGAGGAGTCATAGGAGTCTTGGTGTCCTCCCTCACTAGTCTCCTTCTTGTACCTCCTTCAAAGGAGTCACCATGAATGACCTTGTAAGGTCTGAACCCCTACATGTCGACTTGTTGGGTCACTTTTCTAACATAACTCATATCTTTTCTTACTGGAAGGTGGTTCGAGGCAACGGCTGTTATTTTAAATGTGCTTTATGAAAATCATTACATGAACAATTCTATCTTGTTTTTATTGTATGTTTGGCTTAATATCTATAGATTTTAATTTGTTTTGTTTTCAGGCAGAAGACGAGGGACATGAATGTCAGATAATGAGTTGTAGATCAGCTGTAGTACCTGGTTGTTCCACCAGGTGGCGCTTCTGGCTGGTTAGTACTGTAGAGACTCAAACTACTAATTTGAGTTGTTTCACGTCTGAATTAAATTCTCGTAAACAGGTGTTGGGTTTTCTGCGTTTGTGTCGCCAAGAGCACCGTAGGGGTTTAGCTAGCAACGGGCCACCATGACAGAGCCTTCTGGAGCGGGTCATGACCCCCAGCCAGTGAGCTTGTTCAGGAAACCAGTCCATTTTACTGGGACGCCGGTTATGTAGCTGCCAATGTGGTCGATATGATTTTACAGCCAGACTCAAAGCTTAAAAGCTGCTTAATTAGCATGAGGATACGCGACTGATACCACGTCTGATTTAACAATTGATTATTGATTGATAAAATGGCAAATGGTTGATTGAGAAAATTGTTTGCAAGTTGCATTCAGAGGGAAATGAGTTTGTTTTTGAGAGACCTGTCGGATAAAGTCCTGTTCTACCCGACACAAGTCACTCTGGTGGAGACACAGTGGACAGTGATGGATGGAGTGAAGCTACCAGATGCTGGATCTGGTCGTCATACCTTGTAAAACTTCAGAAAAGTTCATACGAAACTCCTTCGCCCTGGCTGCATGCAGAGGCGACACAAAAGAGAGGAAGAAGAAGAGGAAGAGGTGAAGACACGGAGGCAACAAGAGGTTAAAGCGCTGCAGGGCGAATCTTTGGATTAGCACAGGGCAAATACAGAAGCACAATGTGAATATCTACAAAACAGCTTCTCTCAGGTTCATCAGTGCTTCTCCTCGTGGTTTCAGTCTGAGGTTCGCGAACACGTTTCGTACGAAAACTCCAGCAGGTCCAGACGCTGCGACTGAAACCACGAGGAAAACCACGACCCGGATGAGTCACGACCACAACGTTGTGTTTCACCGTGTGAACGTGTGAGAACCAAACCAAGTTGACGGTGGGGAACTAAAAACTAGGCCAACACTTGCGACAACGTTATTCGTCCGTGACACTTCTTTACGTGTCAGACGTGTTTATTCTCTGATGTCGGAGTGTAACTTCACAGTGTTTAAAGAGCCACGTTCTGCACATTGACAGGTTTACGTGGTTATCCTGGTGGTCTGCTAGAACACCGAGATGCTTTAAGGTTCAAAGACGCACCGACCATTCTGTCTGCCAACTAACCAAAATATGGATCCATCCATCTATTTTTCACTTTTTCCCATTTTTAAGTGCCATAATTACTAATTTGTCTTCTGCCGGTGCCATTTAATTATTTGGTTCTGCCGGAAATTATTCAATCTGTGTCCAAAATGACTTAAAACTTGTCAAAAATTACATCAAATTGGTCCCAAACAACTCAAAAATGACCCCAAATGGAACAAAAATGGTCCAAAGTGACCAATTTTGTGTCAAAATTGACTTAAAATGGTCAAAAATGACATAAAACTTGTCCAGATTGACTCATGTTGGTATTTTGACATGTCAAAATACCAAAAACTGGATCCTTGTCTGGTCAAACTGTCCACACATCAGATTCTACTGATGTTAGAGCCTCTACAGTTGGTGACATGTCGACCAAAGACTGTATTTATAGTAGAAACATGGATCCATCCATAGATATATACTTAGAATAACTGTATGGAGCCACAATACCAGCCTGGATTGTCTGAGTCTAAAATAGCTTAACAAAACAACTCAAAACTGGCCTAAAACGACACAAAATTGTCCGAAATGAATCAAAACTAGTTCTTAACAACTCAAAAATGACCCCAAATGGAACAAAAATGGTCCAAAGTGGCTTAATATTTGTCAAAATTGACTTAAAATGGTCCAAAATGACAAAAAAAACTTGTTCAGATGGATTCATGTTGACATTTTGACATATGGAAATATCAAAAACTGGATCCTTGTCTTGTCATATTTGCCACACATCAGATTCTATTGATTTTAGAGCCTCTCCAGTTGGTGACATGTTGACTAAAGATTGTATTTTTAGTAGGAAATATGGATCCATCCATGTATATATACACCTACAGGAACTTTATGGAGCCTTAATACCAGTCTTGACTGTCTGAGTCTAAAATATCTTGACAAAACAACTCAAAACTGGTCAAAACGATGCAAAATTTGTCCAAAATCAACCAAAACTTGCTCTTAACAACTCAAAAATGGTCCAAAGTCATTAAAAATGTGTCCATGATGACACAAAACTTGTTTTTTTCATGTCAAAATAACAAAAACTGGATCCTTGTCTGGTCAAACTTTCCACCCATCAGATTCTACTGATGTTAGAGCCTCTACAGTTGGTGACATGTTGACTAAAGACTGTATTTATAGTAGAAACATGGATCCATCCATAGATATATACTTACAGTAACTGTATGGAGACACAATACCATACTAGATTGTCTGATTCTAAAATATCTTGACAAAACAACTCAAAACTGGCCCCAAATTGATCGAAAATGGTCCAAAGTGACTAAAAATGTTTCAAAATTGACTTAAAATGGTCCCAAATGACAAAAAAACTTGTCCAGATTGACTCATGTTGGTATTTTGACATGTCAAAATAACAAAAACTGGATCCTTGTCTGGTCAAACTTTCCACACATCAGATTCTACTGATGTTAGAGCCTCTACAGTTGGTGACATGTGGACTAAAGACCGTATTTTAGACATAAATATTGATCCATCCATACATATATACACCTACAGGAACTTTATGGAGCCACTATACCAGCCTTGATTGAACACTTTGCACTTTTATTTCCATTTTAAGGGCCAATAATAAGAAAAGTGTCCTCTACTTGCGCCATTATTCATTTAAATCTGCTGGAAACTATTTTGTCTGAGTCCAAAATATATGGAAAATGACTCAAAGGTTGTACAAAATTACATCAAATTGGTCCTAAACAACTCAAAAACGACCCCAAATGAAACAGAAATGGTCCAAAGTGACTAAAAATGTGTCAAAATTGACTTAAAATGGTCCCAAATGATATAAAACTTGTCCACATTGACTCAAAAACGATCCAAACCCTTCTAGACTAACTCATGCTGGCAGTTCGACAGGTCAAACCAGCAACATCATGACGGCCCTCCTTACCGATGACGCTGTCGTAGTCCACGATGTCGAAGTAGACCACGGCCACGGAGCTCCAGACTCCCAGCAGAGCCAGGACCACAAACCAGGTGAACATGGAGTACTTGGGACCTCCTCCTGCGTCTCCTCCTCCACCTCCCTCGGTCCTCTTTCCATTCTTGCTTTCCACCGGCGGCGTCTTCCCCTCTGAGGAAACACATGTCGGTTACCCCTCTGGTTTTAAGGCCACTGAAACTCACTGCTGTTCTAGAGATCGAATGATAAATGTAAACTGACTGCGTTTGGACAAAACAGGTCACGTGACATCTCTATGAAACACTTTAAGGACATCTAAAGACCACTGGTCCTCAGTCGCTGCCATACTATTCAGCTACAAACTGGTCCAACAGAAGACAGGGGGACTTAAGACGGTGTTGGACTTGGTTTTGGACTTGTTTTAGTCTGGTTTTGACTTGATATTGGACTTGGTTTGGACTTGGTTTGGACTTGGTTTGGACATAGTTTTAGACTTGCTTTAGACTTATTTTACTATGGTTTTGGGCTTGGTTTGGACTTTGTTTGGACTTGGTTTAGAGTTGTTTTGGACTGGTTTAACAGTTGCTTTTAGTCTGGTTTTGGACTTAGTTTTGGATTTGTTTTAGTCTTGTTTTGAACTGGTTTTGGACTTAGTTAGGAGTTGTTCTGGACTTAGTTTGGACTTGGTTTAGGCTTTGGTTTGGGCTTTGTTTTGGACTGGTTTTGGACTTGGTTTGGACTGCTTTAACAGTTGCTTTGAGAATGGTTTTGGTCAGGTTTTGGACTCAATTAGGGACCGGTTTTGGACATAGTTTTAGATTTGCTTTGGACTTGTTTTAGTCTGGTTTTAGACTGGTCTAAGATTTGTGTTTGGACTGCTTTTAGTCTGGTTTTAGACCAGTTTTGATCTGGTTTTGGTCAGGTTTTGGTCTTGGTTAGGGACTGGTTTTAATCTCGTTTTAGACTGGTTTTAGACTGGTCTACGATTTGTGTTTGTACTGCTTTTAGTCTGGTTTTAGTCTGGTTTTGATCTGGTTTTGGTCTGGGTTTAGACTGGTTTTGGTCTGGTTTTGGTCTTGGTTAGGGACTGGTTTTAATCTGGTTTTAGTCTGGTTTTAATCTGGTTTTAGTCTGGTTTTGATCTGGTTTTAATCTGGTTTTAGTCTGGTTTTAGACCTGGCTTGGACTTGGCTGGGGACTGGTTTTAGACTGGTCTGAGATTTGTGTTTGTACTGCTTTAAGTCTGGTTTTACACTGGTTTTGGTCTGGGTTTGGTTTTTTAGACTGGTTCTGGTCTGATTTTGGACTTGGTTTTGGACTGGTTTAAATCTGGTTTTGGTCTTGGTTAGGGACTGGTTTCAGTCTGGTTTTAGTCTGGTTTAAATCTGGTTTTGGTCTTGGTTAGGGACTGGTTTCGGTCTGGTTCTGGTCTGATTTTGGACTTGGTTAGGGACTGGTTTAAATCTGGTTTTGTCTTGGTTAGGGACTGGTTTCGGTCTGATTTTAGTCAGGTTTTAGTCTGGTTTTGGACTGGTTTAAATCTGGTATTTGGTCTTGGTTAGGGACTGGTTTTTTATCTGGGTAGTATAAAAAACAAACACACATGTGAGCCTCTGATCTGCCCATGAAGGACCCGGTGAAAGGACAGAGCGGCGTCATGGCTGCCGCTGAAGGGCAGCCTGACCAGGAATAGAGCCGAGGCACCGAGTCAACACGACCCGACAGAGACCGACAGGAATAACTGCAGCTAACGACGACAGCTGCCTGCTCAGGGATGCTAACGGCGGCTAATGAACGGTCCTGCTGCATAAACAGCTCAGTGCCGTCTAGACTCACCTCAAGTGGCTCTTAAAGCAATAAAGGCTGTAAAAAGGCTTCGCTCTGTGATTACAGGCGTCTTTAAAGACGTCCTTAATGGCCGTTACACAACAGACGAGCGGCGTTAATGCAAAGCGAGGAGCTGCAAAGAGTCAGGGGCTGATTTATTAATAGTCTTTTTTATGCAACAGTTGGGGCCTTTTTTGCATTAGTTTTGTGTGGAAATGTCTCATTTGCATAAAACAAAATTCCAAAACCATTAGACTGCAGTAAGAAAGGGAGTCAGCTGACCTGTTCCCACCACTTAATCAAACGCATGGTTGCATAACAACATTAGCAATTACACCAACTTGATATTGTTTGTAATCTAAACTAAAATTTCTGCATTAGTTGAATTAAAACTCAATTCTGTTTGATGTAAATTAATTAAACTGGCTTGATGATTTAGCTTTTCTCAGGGATTCACGTCCTTAAAAGCTTGAAAACTTGTGTTTATGCGACCAAATATGGAGCCGTTATTTAAAATGTCATTGAATGTAGAGGAAAGATTAGTTCCTGATCTTAATATAACTCATCAGCTGAGCATATTTTTATTAGAAGCTGTCGTAACAGATAAATACTGAAGCTACTGCTGCATTGCACATCTGTGTTTTGTAGATTTTTTAATCTTCTTTTCATGTACAAGCTTAAAAAAACAGGAATACAACACATAACTAATTAAAACATCTGTCTAGAAAACAAAAACATGCAAATGTTTATGAGCTATGAAGAATTTATTATTAATAATTCACCAGATTAGAAACACATGAACTGATAGATTAGATGTAGTACCTGGATGTACCACCAGGTGGAGCCTCCTGTTGTTTAATCGGATTATACTGCAGTTGGTTTGCTGTGTTTAATACTGAGTTGTGGGAGTTGAGTTAGCAACAAACGGGGCACCATGACAGAGGCTTCTGTGCTGGTTAATGGTCACCGATGAATGCTCACGTTTACAAGGTCAACTTTAATCTGTTAGGACAACAATCCTGATGCTGATTGGCTGATATAACCCAGGCAGTCTGACAGAAGATAGCCCATAGCATACAAAAAGAAGAATAAAACTGAGAGTAACTGGTTAAAATTGCTTAAAATTAGTCCTTAAAATCGTAATTTTTCCTTGGTTTCAGATACAGATTATCTGAACAAATAGAGCACTGCTTTCACGTCCATGCTGAGCAAAATACTTCCTGCTAACATACAAAAGACTTCCATTCAGTGCGTCTCCTAGAACCAGAATTATCGGTTAAATTGTGTCTGAAACGTCTCACTTTCGCTCAAAATCTGCTTTTAGATCGACACTACAATTTACCGACGCTCCTTTAACGCCTCAAGTAAAGTTAAAAAAAACCAAACAAGATTATTAACCCTTTCCCAGATGACGCTACGGTGCTCCAGCTAGCGTTAGCCGCAAGCTAAGAGGCACGGAAGCTCTCTTATGCCCCTTTTCCACCAAGTAGAACCAGGTCTCGTTCTGGTTCTTAGCTGGTTCTAATCTGGTTCCTCCTAAGAACCTGTTTGGAGTCCAGTTGGAGCCATTAGGTCTCCATAAAACCACTACGCTAGCATCCATTACATAGCAGTTAAACAGACGCAGTAAGTTGATGATAATATCTATGTTTATCTCTATAGATGGTCTCACCTGGAGTCGGTGCTTAGGTGGTGGAAACACAAAGAGCTAAGTCAGGCTCTGGCTCTGAACTAGACCTAGAACCAGCTCGGTGGAAAAGGGTTATTAGTGTTAGCATTAGCCTAGCATCATCAGCAAAACAGGCTCCAGATGCAGAATAACAGCCTGAAACATAACAAGTAAAATGATATTATGCTAACTAGACCTGGAACCAGCTCGGTGGAAAAGGGGCATCTGACAACACCATATGACATCTATCGACCCTGGAAAACACACATTGGCTGACGGCCAGTTTTAAACCCTTAACTGAACTCTGGGTGTTTTTATTCCACTGTGGCCTCGTTTTTCTTGGCTGAGATTATTTTTTCACTGCAGTATAAAGTCCTGCACCTCTACGGAAACAGAACAACATGAAGGAGGAGACTGATTAGCGTCCAGAGACGTTAACAACACTGGAGAAAGTGGAGACTCTATATGCTGCACGTATTTAACTACTTGTATTTTTAATTTTTGCGGTGACACCGTTGGTCACAGCCGAGTCATTCATGGCTTCACAGTTGCACCAATGAACACAATATTTTTTGTCTTTTTCAGATTCTGGTTAGAGAAAATTACACACTCTCGGAGGATTTTAAAATGAGACGTGCAGAATTAAGCACTTTCGGTTTCAGCTATGATCCGACAGGTTCGTGCTGTGATGATCGGCGTCATTTGGCGACTCTACTGGACACTCAACGATGCACGGTAGCTGTTAGACCAAAATCGAAACACACCAGGTTACAATGAGCCACGCCGGGTCTCAACGAGAAACCTCTTCAGTCTGAAACATGCCAGGACTCAGGAACTCCTCTGGCTACTTCAAGAAGCTGAAAAACATGCTTCAAGGTCAAACGGGCTGAAGACCAAACCGCCAATCCATGCCGAACCTTCCTACCTGCCTCCTGGACGACCGGCTGCACCTCCTCCTGCAGCGGTGAGGCGTCCTCCTCCTCAGCTCCTCCTAGACGAGCCAAACCAGGCCAGATCAGAGCCCAATCTAAACCGGAGCACACCTGACTCCCGCCTGCCGGTCCTACCTGTCTCCTGCTCCATCGGCAGCTCCTCCCCCTCTATCAGCGGCGCCTCCTCCTCCTCTTCGGCGTACACCTCCGCCCCCTCCTCCTCCTCGGCGTGGATCTCCTCCACGGGAGCTGCAGAGGAGGAGTAGGAGGTGCCGTAGCGGCTGTAGCGCTGCATGGAGCGTCACAGCTGAGCCGGGAAACGATCAGAGACCATCAATAACACAGAGAAACGTCAGCTTCAGAAAACAAAGTAAAGGAACCAGAAACTATTAAACTCCTCCAGGAGATCACTTCAACAAAACCAGCGAGGGGATGGAAAGAGACAAAAACTCCTGCAGGAGATCGTCTGAATGTGTCGGAGCTGAGCAGGAGCAGCCAGCAGCTCCTCCTCTTCCTCCTCCTCCTCTTCCTCCCGATTGTGTCGGCCTCCAGAACCTGATCCACTCTATTATTAGAGCTGACAAACCCCGAGTGTGTCGGATGCCAGAGAGGACAGAACAGTCCGACGGACGACCTTGACGCTGGTTTGTTCTCGGTCACACAGCCGCGGGTTCCTTCGTTAAAGGGGCAGCGAGGGTCCGGTTCTACCACAGACCCCCCCGCCTGAACCAACAGGACTTGTTCTGAATGGAGGCGGAGCGACAAGCCAGGAGGGGAGGCGTCATCCACAAGCCTGCATTTACAGTTGAAGAAAGTGCTGAGCGAGAACTTCACACCAACACGTTTTAACGCCTGGATCCCAAAACACATGCTGTATTTAAAACACCGCTAAAGCTGAACCATCTATCAGAAGTAGAGACGTGAAAACAGAAAAAATCCTCACATTTCCAACTTTCCAACAGTCCATGAACTACTCCAGGCTTTCCTTGCCCCCCCACCAGGCTAAGCGTCACTTGTTTATTTATTTTAAATAGGTTTTTTTATGCACCAAAACAGTGATAGCAAAGACGGTAAACAGAGCTTTTAACCACATCTGGTGATACGGTTGAAAACGCAATGATGACATTTTATGGTCGATTAGTGAACGTTTTCCAAAGTCGGAGGAGACCATGAGCCGCTCATTCACCTCCAGGCCAAGGGGAATTCATCCCCGGTGAGCCGACCGAGCCGCGGTTCGATAATGAGGGAGTTAGCACGGATGTTAGCACAGATGTTAGCACGTCGTCAGAGCAGCCTTCTGCGAGCCACAATGGTAAACATCCAACTAGCTGATTTAATCCAAAATGGTTAGCTGACCCTAAATTTAGCGGATGGCTCTACCAGACCCAGTATGGTAAACCCAGACGGATTGATGCACTGATCCAACCTGTATCTTGTACAGCAATAAGTAGTAGAGGTCACACAGCACAGCAGACCTGTTCAGCCTCTGAGTTCCCTGGTTTTACCCCTTGGACATTTATGTTCATTTATTTTACTTTTAAATGTGACCAGCAACGGCTTGTTTTAAGATTCACTAGGATTTAACTTAAGTGAAAACAACTGATATTATTTATTTTAATTGTATTTTTTGTGTTTGTTAAAACCCTATTTCAAGATTGTGCCTTTTTTTATAAGACTCTACGTTTAAGTATTGTTAATAAATGGCTGATAATAACACATAATAGCCATCATTTCAAAATTCTTGTAAACTTTTAACTTTTTTTTTTTTTTTAAAACACGGTGGGCTTCTCTACCACCAAGTTTAGCAAGTTTTCTGGGGGAAACCCTGGACTCATAAGTGACGTTAGCCTCGGTCGGGAAAATTTACCACATGTAAGCTTCAAAAATCACTTCTTCATTCTCCATGTCTCATTTATTAATTTGCCAAAAATAAACCACTTTCTCTGACTAGATTCTGTAAAAACTAAAAATTCTAAACTTCTCGGCACAACCATGAAGCCATCTGGAACTCTTTTAGCACAAAATGAACTGATCAATTACTGTGAGCAGCTTCACCAATTAAAAACACACCAACAAATAAGGAAGAAGACGAAGGAAGTGCATGTCAGAAAATGTGTTGGAGATCATCTGTAGTACCTGGTTGTTCCACCAGGTGGAGCCTCTTCAGAGCTGTGGTGTCGAACTCATTTTAGCACAGGGGCCACATACAACTTAATCTGATCCTATGTTGGCCGAACCAGTAAAATCACAGCATAATAACCGGCTTTGGCTCAAACTACTAATTCCACCTGTGTCGTGTTTGAGTTTGGTAGTTTGGTTTTGATCGAGAGCTTCGTGGGGGGTTTGGCTAGCAATGGGCCACCATGACAGAGACTTCTGGAGCAGTTAATGACTCCCAGCCTGCGATCCTGCTTAGAAAACAAGTCCATGTTTACTGGGATGTCAATCCTGTAGCTGCGTCGCTCATGTAGTTTATTCAATTTTACATTTAACGTAACTGTCTAAGGTTAAAAGCTGCTTAATTAGCGCTTGGATGGGCGTCAGCTGTACCTCGCTCGTTTTAGCAATCGATTATTGATTGATAACAAGTGACTCGCAGTTTTATCGCAACAAATACGCTTAAAACATCACAACTTACATTGCGATTTTTTAGAAAAGCTGCCGCGAATTCAGACATCTTAGGAGGGTCCGTGTACGTCACGGCCATTCGTTTTCTTATTTTGAGATTTCAAAATAAAAGCGAAAAATGAACTGTTTCCCGTTTTTTCAGTGATAATATAAAATGAAAAACGGAAAACGGGCCCTAATTCATTATCCATTATCCGTTATCTGATTTAATTAGATGTGTTTGTAAATGGAAATTAAAATTAAAATACACCCGTGGAAAACTTATTTCTCTACTTCCTGTTGGTTTTGGCTCCGTGACCCGTCTGACTTCTGAAGAGGAGCTAGCGATTTAGCTAGCTCTGCTAAATGGTGGAGCTAGCGCTAAATCACTGCTTTGCTTTCTGGCAAAGCTAAAGGAACAGAAAACCTCCAAACCCCACGCTGGTGAAAAGTCCACTGTGAAATAGTGAACAATGTGAGCCAAGCAACGTTTGGACCCCACAGTGGGTCTTCATCAGGCCACGGCACACAGCAAGGTCTGCTAACAGTGAGCTAACACTGGAGCTTTAGATACCAGATCCTTCCTCATCAGAAGTCAGACGGGTCACGGAGCCAAAACCAACAGGAAATAGAGAAATAAGTTTTCCACGGGTGTATTTTAATTTTAATTTTCATTTACAAACACATCTAATTAAATCGGATAATGGATAATGGATAATGAATTAGGTCCCGTTTTCCGTTTTTCATTTTGTATTATCACTGAAAAAAAGGGAAACGGTTTATTTTTCGTTTTTATTTTAAAATCTCAAAATAAGAAAACGAATGGCCGCGATGGACATGGACTTAGGAGCAACAATCTGGAAAAACGCCCATGAAATCCTGGAGGGACTGAATAATCTAGTTTGTTGTACTCGGCCCTGCAGGCTGAATGAGAACAACCTGAGTGTGTGTCTGCAGAGCACAAACCTGCTGTTGTTATTTGCATGGAAACTGACAGAGCTTCCTCCTGGAGCTCAACAAGTCATAGATTTAAAACCTGAATTAAAACAACAGCTAATAAAGGCTGCAGTTTACACACAGAGTTCATTGTTTATTTTCTACTTCATTTACTCAGATGCTGCTCCTGAGCCTGTTTAAGGAAAAGAATCTATTATTTTCCCGTCAAAAGTTTTAGGTTAAGCGTTAGCCATTTAAAAACACAATAAATGTGTTTGTTCTTGCATTAGACTGAAGACACCAACATGTCCAGTAACAGCAGCAAACCACAAGCAGACGGGACAAACAGACACTGAGAACTTCCTCTAAATACATTTCTGTTTTCTCAATATAAAACTAAGCTAACTGAGTTCCAGCCAGGTCACTGGTTTCATACAGGACATTTTAAACAGCGCCAAAGCGCTTTCCAGTAAATAAAGGTTATGATTAGCACGACAAAATAACTACAGTGGTGTGATTTTACCTGATTACGTTACATATTACGGATTAAAACCAGACGAAATTACATTAAATACAAGAATTACTCGATAACTTATCATAATCGACAATGATTTTCACAATCGATTAGCTAGTTTCAGTCTTTTTTTTAAAGGAACAGTCTAAATTCTCTGATTGCAGCTTCTTAAATGTGAATATTTTCTGATTTCTTTCCTCCTCTGTGACAGTAAACTGAATTTCTTTGGACAAAACCACCATTTTTCACCATCTTACAGACCAAATAACTGATCCAGTAATCAGTTTCCGGTTTGATCAGCAGTGAAACTAATCCTGTATTGCAGCACCACAACAGAAATGTGCATTATGAGGTAATTAAACTCTCTATAACAACATTGTACTGATTAATGATGATGATGAAGCTATTTTAAGGTTATATGCCATCCTGGAAGCTTCATGTCAGGCTTATAAATGTGTAAATAACATCAGTTAAGTGGGTTTATGAGACACTCCATCCGTGAAAGCATCCATCAGCAACATGAGCCTTTAACTGCTCCCTAGTAAAAAGTTAATAGCTTGTTAGCTGCTGTTAGCAGGCTATCACATAGAGCTAGGTTAGCTTAGCCTCATCCACAGGGTCACGTTCATGCTAATGCTGGAGGAACAAGCTAGCAGAGCATCCTTCCATTTAAACTCGTCGGTTCGGTTAAACTGGAAAGCTCAAACCCGCTTTATTCTGGATATTTACACAGCTAGCAAAAAATAGCTAAACTAGCAACGTTTTCATGGCAGCGCGACTCCCACCAGACTCCATTTAAAATTCTGCCAGTTTAGTTTCCTGTTGTTTAGTAGTACCGCAAACACTTTGGAAAACCATCATCACGACTTTAACACGAACACATATAAAGGAATACACAGTTCGGCATCGGTCAAACACTCAAACTGTGCTTATTTCATTAAAAATCTTGAGTTCGACTGCGGGTTAACGCCGCGACTAGACGCCCAGCAGGACGCACTTCTTTCCCGAAGAGGACCGTGGGAACCGCCGGGGAACCAACTGTGGAAGCTGCAGTTTGCGTCGGCACTGTGTCGGTGTGTCAGCCGCATTGAAGACGGAGCCCTACCGATCCCTGAAACGTTTACGGTTTTCTTCTAACACACGTTAATGCTTGCAAACACGGAAACAACTTCAAACAGCAGAATCTGAAGTGGACATTTGCACCGGAGACCCAGAGGCGCGTCCCGGGATCAGAGAATCCAGAAAGGGGCACTGACCTTTTCTGGAGTGGGTTTTGGGATTCTTTCTCTGCGCCATGGCTTCGTAAATTATCCAATGTGGGTTTTCCAGTCAAGCAGCTACGAGCTAACAAGCTAATTTAGCTGCTAATATCCCGCTAACATGAGCGAAGCGACGCTCCGGGATGTTTCACGTCCTCCGCTCTCAGAGATGAAGTTGACCAAAAATCACGTCCTCACTTGGATACCAGCAAAGCCAAAGTCCATAGTAACCGTGATTGCCTTCTGGTTCAACCAATCAGAGCCGCGGAATCGGGGAGTGGGCGGGATCAGAGGCGGGCTCTCGAGGTTTCCCACCAATCAGATTGTGGTACATGCTCCCAGCTCGTCCCTCTCTTTGGAAAGCAGCAAAAACGTGGCAGCAGAAGAAGAAGAGTTTAAAACATCTGACTGGGGCGGAGAGCCACCTCTGTCACAGTCCAAATCAAATTTATAGTTACACCTAAATCCGGAAATCATAGTTTTTTAATGCAGATGACATATTAAAGTGGCAAAACAGAAAATTAAACCACAAAGTATAAATTAAATTCAAGATAAATCACAGTGAATCAGGCTTGCAGTCAATATTAGTTGTCTTTGCCAGGTTTGATAATGTAATCTGATGTGTAAAGTGAGCAGCTCCCCCTGTAGCATTTTAGCTCCAAGTGCCTGCTCTGTAAATGTAGTGGCCACAAAATGACAACAGAAAGTCACAAAATGACCACAAAAAAGTGCAAAACAACCACAAAGAGACGCAAAAATGACAGGAAAAGACATGAAATGATCGCAAAACATGCTAAACGACAACAAGAAGACAAAAAATAACCAAAATGAAAAAAGACACAGCATGAAGGAGGCGTCATATTGTCAACCTCTACAACTCTACTCTGTCAACATTTAGTGTGATTTTATGGTTGTTTTGTCTCTTTGTTGTTGTTTTGTGTCTCTTTGTTGTTGTTTTGTGTTTCTTTGTTGTTGTTTTGTGTGTCTTTGTGGTTGTTTTGTGTCTCTTTGTGGTTGTTTTGTGTCTCTTTGTTGTCGTTTTGTCTCTTTGTTGTTGTTTTGTGTCTCTTTGTTGTTGTTTTGTGTCTCTTTGTTGTTGTTTTGTGTGTCTTTGTTGTTGTTTTGTGTCTCTTTGTTGTTGTTTTGTGTCTCTTTGTGGTTGTTTTGTGTCTCTTTGTTGTTGTTTTGTGTCTCTTTGTTGTTGTTTCGTGTCTCTTTGTTGTTGTTTTGTGTCTCTTTGTTGTTGTTTTGTGTGTCTTTGTTGTTGTTTTGTCTCTTTGTTGTTGTTTTGTGTTTCTTTGTTGTTGTTTTGTCTCTTTGTGGTTGTTTTGTGTCTCTTTGTTGTTGTTTTGTGTGTCCTCTAACCAGGACTGGTTCATAGTCCTACCACTGAGGTCAGATCCTTTGATGTTCTATTTTGTGTTTCGTGTGTTTAACCTGTGATTTATCAGCAGGCGTCCAGGTGTGACGTCTGCAGGTGAACAGGAAGTGGTCGGACAGTATGAACATCCGGTGAGAGGGAGCTGGTGTGGCCGGAAGTGACCAGGTGACCCCTGAGGGATGCACGTGCTACAGGTTGACAGCAGGCGCGCGACCACTGAGCACGTTCAGATGACGGAACCGGAACCGGAACCAGATCAGGTCCAGGTTCTGGATTAAACCAACGCCATGTTCTGTGCACGCGGACCGGAGAGCCCCGTTGGAGGCTCCACACCGACACCCGGTGTGGGAACCGGACCGGGTGTTTGTTCCACAGCAGAGAGGACGTGGTTCTGTCAGCTGACCGTGGTGACCGTCGGGTCGAAGCTCTGGAGCCTCGGGACCGGCAGCGACCCACCTGTTGGGTACCGGGGAGGGCGGGGCAGGTCCCGGTGAAGCGGCCCGACGGGCGGATGGACGGAGGTGAGGCGGCTCCGGGTGTTCAGGTCCTTCCGCTGGGCGCTGGGTCCGGACCCGGAGGAGGACGGGCGGGTTCTGATGGCCCCTTTTATCCGACGTCTTCCTTCAGGTAGGGAACTGTCTCTGAACCTTTGATGATGATGATGATGAAGGTGAAGAACTTCCTCTGACGTCAGCTAGAAGCGGTCAGAGCTTCAAACCAAACATCCCATAGTTCAACAACAACAACAACAACAGCTGACTAGTGTTTTGGTGGAAACTGTAAAATAAGACTTTGCTAAAGAACATAAAGAGAAACCTGATGAGTGTTTGGACGAACCGACCAGGACGACCACAGTGGATCATAGTCCTGACAGTGAAGCACGGAGGGGATTATAATGATGTATAAAGGTGTTGATGACATTTATAGACGCAACATGGATGTCAAACGACCACAAAACATGCTAAATAACAGGAAAGACACGCAAATGATCAAAAACATGATGCAAAACGACCACAAAAAGACACAAAATGACCACAAAAAGACACAAAATGACCTCAAAAAGACACAAAATGACCTCAAAAAGACACAAAACAACCACAAAAAGACACAAAACGACCACAAAAATACACAGAATAACCACAAAAATATGCAAATATACCTCAAAATGATTTAAAATGATCACAGAGACACAAAACAAGCAAAAAAGGATGCAAAATGACTGCAAAAATACACAAAATGACCACAAGAAGACGCAAATTGATTCAAACAATACATCAATTTGACCACAAAAACGTGTAAAATGACCACAAAAGACATAAAGGACAACAAAAAGACAAAAAAACAACCACAAAAACATGTAAAACGACCACAAAGAGACACAAAACGGCTACAAAAAGAGGCAAAATGACAACCAAAAGACACAAAACAACCACAAAAACGTGTAAAATTACCTTAAAAGACACAAAATAATCACAAAAAGACACAGAACAACCAAAAAATATGCAAATTGACCACAAAGTGATATAAAATGACCACAGAGACACAAAACAAGCAAAAAAGTAATCAAAATAAATGCAAAAAAAGACACAAAATGACCACAAAAAACACAAAAAAATCACAGAAACATGTAAAACGACCACAAAAGACACAAAATGACCACAAAAGGAGGCAAAATGACAAAAAAAGGCACAAAATCATCACAAAAAGACACAGAACAACCACAAAAATATGCAAATTGACCACAAAGTGATATAAAATGACCACAGAGACACAAAACAAGCAAAAAAGTATGCAAAAATAAATGCAAAAAAATACACAAAATGACTCCAAGAAGACACAAAATGACCACAAAAAACACAAAAAAATCACAAAAACATGTAAAATCACCACAAAAGACACAAAATGACAACAAAAAGACAAAAAACAGCCACAAAATGAGGCAAAATGATCATAAAAAGACACAAAAAAACCTCAAAAACATGTAAAAATGTCGACACTGAGGCCTGAAGTGATGATGAACTTAGGATCGTAGCTTTGCTGTCATTTACTGGTCTTAACTCCATAATCAGGTTCTCATTCTGGCAGGTATTACGGTAATCTGAGAGTCTTTAAACATGAACCGAAACGTTGAACTAACAAAGAGTGAAGGAAAACGACCCGACTGTGATTTATTGTTGGTTTTAGTGTCCTGAAGGCTTCATTGTCTGGATGTTGGAGGTAAAATGACGCTAGAATGTTTTCAGACGCAGATAATCTGTGTTTTTAGCTTCTTTTTGCATCAGAAATGATTTAAAACCGTGATTATCTGCAGTAGAACATCAGTTGTAAATAGAAGGGACGTCTGGGAACGATCAAACCAGGTGTTTAACGCTGCAGCTCCAGCCGTCGGCCTGAGGGGGGCGCTGTGGTCTAACGCTTGGCAAAGCAGCTCCTCACAGGGAGGGCTGAACTTAAAGAGCATCAGGAGGAAGAAAAAGCTGCAAACCTCCATTAAATGTAGCTTTATTTACTGGAAGGGGACAGATTTTAACACAACACATTAAACCAGTTTGTAAATAGTTCACTAAAAACCAGTTTCCTTTAATTAAAAACACGTGAGAGATGATAAATAAGCTCCTGAAAAGCTGGATTGATAACTATATATAACAACAGGGAATGTTGGTGTTAATTATGACGTGAACAGCTCAATAATTTAATGCACCAAAGTGTTTTGTTTGCATTAATTTATGGAAAACACTACATTTAATCATCAATTTAAAAGATAAAATCAAATATAAATATAATTTATATATAAAAATCTGTGTTTCTACAAATAATCATTTTACAGATTTTGATTTTAATATGGGATCTATTCTAAAACCGTGTCTAAATCACTAAAAATGTCACATTTTACAGTTTTATTTTCATTTAAATATGATCCTTGTTTTGTTAAATTACAGATAATAACTGGTAAAATCACAGTAGAAATAAAAACAACGTCCACGTCACAAATCTGTATTTATAGCAGTGATAATGTGTTTTATTTACAGTGTCTGACTTTAATATTACACATCTTTTCCTGTATTTCAATCAGCAATAATATCTTTATTTTACAGATATTTGCTGTTATTTGAAAGACGTTTAATTACAGATAAAAGGCAGTATTATTAATTTACACTTTAAATACTGATGTAGACGATAAACAGCTGCATTTATTTAAATACATGTGTGACCATAAAAATGATCCTAAGACTGTTTTAAAACCTCATCAACATGTGAAAACTGTTCTAAACTGACCTAAAACCAGATAAACGTCCCAGTAATTGTTAAACTGACTGTTGATTGTTTCCAGTCAAAAATGATGCAAAACGACCACAAAAATATGCAAATTGACCACAAGAAGACGCAAATTGATTAAAAAAATACAGAAAATAACCACAAAAACACAAAACAACCACAAAAGAGACAAAATGACAACAAAATGACACAAAACAACCACAAAAAGACACAAAACAACCACAAAAAGACACAAAACAACAACAAAAAGAGGCAAAATGACACAAAATGACGACAAAAGACAAAAACAGCCACAAAAAGACTCAAAACGTTGACAATAACCAGCTGCATTTATTTATTTAAATACATGTGACCATAAAAATGATCCTAAGACTGTTTTAAAACGTCATCAACATGTGAAAACTTTGTTAAACTGACCTAAAACCAGATAAACGTCCCAGTAATTGTTAAACAGACTGATGATGATTGTTTCCAGTCAGTAACCTTAAACCACCACCAGGGGGCGACGCTGACACACGACTCTGCAAACAGCAGCCTGCTGGGAAAGTATTGATCAGGAAGTTATCAGCTAAAGAACCATGTTCAGTTTTTAATGAAGAGGCCTTTACATTTATTATGTTTTTCTATCTTTGTTGAAGCTTTTATTCTGGATGTCCTCGTCTCTACTTCCTGTCTGACTGTTAACTTTCACTTCTCTGAACATCACCTTCGTTTTGATCTTTTCTGCGTCCTAATGAGTCTCAGGATGTGACTTTTCTCTGCAGAGGATAAACCAACTGTGTCCTCATGTCTGTTCACTAAGGAGGGCTTAACCCTTTCAAAATAATAGTAATAAGTCCGATACATGACTACAAATAGAACTGAATAAAGCTAAAATACCATTTTGTTTAAACTTTGACTCAAATAATTCATACATACGTGGAAAACTGTTGTTACTGTGGATTTTTTTGTTTTCAAAAATGATCTTTCATTAAAAAAAAGGCTGTTATAAGCTTAAAACATTTCTTTTTACAGAATTTTTACATTTTTTAAAACATGATTTCTTTCTCAGTTTGTTAAATATGTGAATTAAAATCTAAAGCTACTTTCTGAAGCTACATGCTAAAATTGCATGCTAAAGCTACATGTTGAAGCTACTTGTTTTCTGGTATTTTACAATAGTTTTTACAGTTTTGGGGTATTTTACTGTATTTTTAGTTTTCTGGTGTTCTACAGTAGTTTTTACCGTTTTTTTGTATTTACAGAAGTTTTTTTTTTACCATTTTCGGGTATTTTACAGTAGTTTTTACAGTTTTCGGGTATTTTACAGTATTTTTTACCTGTTTGGTATTTTACTGTAGTTTTTTTAGTTTTCTGGTGTTTTACAGTAGTTTTACAGTTTTCTGGTATTTTACATTAGTTTTTACAGTTTTCGGGTATTTTACAGTATTTTTTAGCTGTTTGGTATTTTACTGTAGTTTTTTTAGTTTTCTGGTGTTTTACAGTAGTTTTTAGTTTTCTGGTATTTTACAGTAGTTTTTACAGTTTTTTGATATTTTACAGTTTTTTTTGGTATTTTACAGTAGTTTTTAAAGTTTTTTGTATTTTACATTTTTTTACAATTTTCTGGTATTTTACTGTAGTTTTTTTGTTTTATGGCATTTTACAGTAGTTTTTACAGTTTTTTGGTATTTTACAGTTTTTTTGTTATTTTACAGTAGTTTTTAGTTTTTTGTATTTTACAATTTTTTACAGTTTTCTGGTATTTTACTGTAGTTTTTTAAGTTTGTGGTATTTTACAGTAGTTTTTACAGTTTTTTGTATTTTACAATTTTTTTTTACAGTTTTCTGGTATTTTACAGTTTTTTTGAAGTTTCTTATATTTTACAATAGTTTTACAGTTTTCTGGTATTTTACAATAGTTTTACAGTTTTCTGGTATTTTACAGTTTTTTTGAAGTTTCTTATATTTTACA
The DNA here is from genome assembly GCA_024666655.1 of Dascyllus trimaculatus. NCBI lineage: Eukaryota > Metazoa > Chordata > Actinopteri > Pomacentridae > Dascyllus > Dascyllus trimaculatus. Next base: position 1,726,221 of record CM045466.1, read on the forward strand.
ATAGTTTTACAGTTTTCTGTTTTTTTACAGTAGTTTTTTTGTTTTGTTTTTTCTAGTTTCTAAAAACAGGTTGTATTTTTTACAGTTTTTCTCTCCATGGGTCATTTTCTCTGAACAGCTTCAGGCAATAAACTCCATTAAAGCTGATCGACGCTTCTCAGCGAGACTAACGAGACTTGGGGCGTAACCTCGCGATACTTCCCTCCCCTCCCCATCTCCTCCCCCCTCCTCCCCTCCCTCCCTCACTCCCTCTCTCTCTCTCTCTCCGTGCGCGTCCAGGGGGCAATCAAGCGGCGGGGATGACGGGAGTCCGGCCGGTCATCCGGAGCAGCGCACCGATCCACCGGCGCACCGACAGACCGCCGCGGCCGTGACCGAACAACTCCTCACTTTTCCCCGCAGGAGGAGCCGCGCAGAGACGCAACAGCTGGAGACTTTTGGTGACGGAGCGGATGAGGGGGACCTAGGAGCCGCTCCGGAGCCGCTTTTTGGGGATTAACGGGACCAGCGGAGCCGCTCCCGGAGGATTAAAGTTGGGAGGATGCCGGCGGAGCTCTGAGCGGCGCCGGTGCGCACTTCGGCCGGTCCGGCTGCGCTGCTGGGGGGAGACGGAGCCGCGACACGCTGCGTGGATCTAAGCGTCGCCAGAGAGAACCGGGGCTCACTTCTCCTCCGCCGCCGCGCGCCTCCGGAGCGGTGATGGTTTGACGCAGATTTCCCCGCAGGAGTTTCACATGTGAGTAGTTTCCTCCTTCTCCTTCCTCCTCCTGAACCCGGAGCTCAGAGCACCGGGACGCGGCATCTTCACCCACTTCCCCCCGTGGAAACTCAACTTTAACCGGGCTGCGTAAAACCAGTCCGGACCCACGGAGTGCGTAAAAGCGGCTCGTCCGTCGGTCCGCCGGGTCCCGCCGCTGCCCGGGTCGTGCTGCTGCTCGGGTCCAGCTGGTGCCCGGGTCCTGCCGGGTCCTGCCGGGTCCTGGTCCCGTGCTGTTTTCCGCCTGCTCCCTCCAGAGGTTCGCCTCCCTCCGTTCCTATGCAACCCTCAGCCCGGCGCCTCTTTCCGATCATTAGCGTGTGTTTATGTCGGAGGGAGACTCTTCTGGGGCTGGACCCGTCTCTCCTCCCGTACTTCCAGGGCTGATCTCTGTCCTCCTGGTCCTGGTCCTGGTCCTGGTAACTTGGTGTCCTGGTGGTTTTCTGCTGTTTGTTGCTGCTCTGGTTGTAAAGTCTGGAGCTCCAGCGGCTCCCAGACTTTTCCTCCAGCGTCCTCATTTATTTAAACAAACCCAATATTGCGTTTATCAGCAGATCCTCATTTAAATCTGCTCATATTTGACTTTTTATTCATTATTTTCCTTTAAAAACACTGAATCTACTCTGAGGATCTTCGTCTTTCTGTGTTTTGGCTCCAGTTTTATCCAGAATCAGGAACCTAACAGGCTTTTTATGATCAGACCTCGTTTATTCTCAGCGATTGTCTTGTTTTTTTTACATAATTTACATGCAGATGTGTAAAAATGTGACGCTGCTGTTGGAACAAACTAACGTCGAGCTTCATCTGTGTTACATTTATCAGCTTATAGAGCAAAGAAAAGCAGCAGATCCTCCTGTTAGACGCTGGAATCTGCAAATATTTGACCTTTTCCCCCCATTTTCCTTTAAAAAAAAACATCAAATCAACACTGAGGATCCTCATTTTTCCTGTATCTCTGATGAATCCGCTGATAATTTACATGCAAATCTGTAAAAACGTGCAGCTGATATGAGAGAAATCATCAGAAACTGTCACCTTAGAGTCTAAAAACCCCTAAATATTGCATTTATCAGCTTAAATAGTAAAGAAGAGCAGCAGATCCTCCTTTTAGATGCTGGAATCTGCAAATATTTGACGTTTTTATTCATTATTTTCCTTAAAAATCCTCATTTTTTTCCGTGCATCTGATGAATCAGCTGATAATTTATATAATTTACATGCAGATGTGTAAAAATGTGACGCTGCTGTTGGAACAAACTAACGTCGTGCTTCAGCTGTGGTCGATTCTCAGCTTATAGAGCAAAGAAAAGCAGCAGATCCTCCTTTAAATCTGCAAATATTTGACTTCTTGTTGACTGTTTTCTTTAAAAAACCACAATATCAGCTGATAATTTATATAATTTACATGCAGATCTGTAAAAATGTGAAGCTGATATGAGAGAAATCATCAGAAACTGTCTCCTTAGAGTCTAAAAAACCCCTAAATATTACATTTATCAGCTTAAATAGTAAAGAAAAGCAGCAGATCCTCCTTTTAGATGCTGGAATCTGCACATATTTTCCTCTAAAATCCTCTGAGAATGAACGTTTTTCTGTGTATCTGATGAACCTGCTGATGTTTTCCATGCAGATGTGTTAAATGTGACGCTGCTGTTGGAACAAACTGAACATGCATCAGGATTTATTCAGTAATTAAACACAAAATTGGCAAATAATGATTTAAAAAAGCTGAAATCTTTGCTTCCATTGTGTTTAAAAGTCTAATAATCCTCTAATATCTCAGCTCTGAGCTTCAATAATGACAAAAAGCAGCAGATCCTCCTTTAAATCTGCAAATATTTGACTTTTTATTCACTATTTTCCTTTAAAATCCTCTGAGAATCAACGTTTTTCTGATGAACCAGCTGATGTTTTCCATGCAGGTCTGTTAAATGTGACGCTGCTGTTGGAACAAACTGAACCTGCGTCAGGATTTATTCAGTAATTAAACACAAAATAGATAATTAATCGTAAAAATCTGAAACGTTTCTTTTCTTTGAGTTTAAACCTGAAATATGACGAAACCCAGAGTCTCTCAGTCTGAGGACGTTTTCCTGATTCTCTGACTCCTCGACTCCTCGGCTGGGTTAGTAGACGGACTGATGGAGGAGGAGGAGGAGGAGGAGGAGGAGGAGGAGGAGGAGGAGGAGGAGGAGGAGGAGGAGGAGGAGGAGGAGGAGGAGCAGGAGGCCGGCGTCCTGCTGAGGAAGCGTGCCGACCTCCGACCTCCGACCTCCGAGCTCCGACCTCCGAGCTCCCGGCCGGTGGCGGTCTTAACGACGACCCCGTCTCCGCTGTGTTCAGGAGCCTGAGAGGTTCCCAGGTGGAGGTCTGAGGGAGACCCGGATCCACCTGGACCCTCAGGACCCAGAGGAGGTCTGGTCCTGAAGGAGGAGACGTGGAGCAGCAGGAGTCAGGATGTTTAAAAAGGAGGAAAGACACGAAAAGTCTGTCTGGAAAACGAGTTTAAACGAGTTTAAATGAGTTTAAATGAGTCAGGATTCAACCTGAAGGACCCAAATATTCCAAAATATTCAAGGATTCAAGGATGTTTTTATTGAAGAATTTAAATTTTTTTTAATTAAATTAATACAATAAAATATTATAATAATTCTAAAATATATAATAGAATATTTAAAATATTTATAATAATATATTTTATTATATTTAATCAGTTAAAATATTTTTAAATAATTCAATAATCAGGAATTTTTCCATTCAGTCTTCGTCGTCGTAGCAGCACATGTTCACGAGGTTAGAAGAAATAATAATAAATAAATAAAAATAAGAAAAATAAAGATCGATAAGTGGAATTACAGGCAAAGAAATCAAACATATGCACGTGATAAACAGATAAATACAATCAAATATGTCATATATGTGACATAAAACGTCCTTTATTTATCTTTAAAGAGAAAAAAACAACAGAAAATTCGTCCTGAACGACCAAAACGTCGACCAGCAGGACTCCATGTGTGTGAAAAAGGAAAAAATAAAACAGGAAGTTTGTCTTAAATGGCAGAAAAAAGTTCAGTGTTAGTTAAAAACTGTCCGATAGACTGAAATGTGTCTTAAATGACGGAAAAGGTGTTTAGAAGGAGTCAAGAAATGAGTCAGAATTCAACCTGAAGGACCCAAATATAAAATAAATATCATATAAAACGTCCGATATTAGTCCTTTTAATGTTTTTATAAAAGAGAAAACCAGAAAACTGAATGACCAAAACGTCGACCAGCAGGGTCCAAACACCACGTCATGACAGGAAGTGATGTCTGACTGACCTGTATGTGCTCTAATGGGCCTCAAACTTCCCAGGTGTGATCAGAGTCCTGACACATGACCATATAAGGACAGCTCAGCCACACCCCTATTCTGATGCTCTCCATCACACAGTGAAACAGGAAGTGATGTCTAACTGACCTGTACGTGCTCTAATGGGCCTCAAACCTCACATGCATGATCCAAGCCCGGCCCTGATGACATCCACGTCGCTGAGCGTTGAGAAGCGAGGACCCGCCCGGCGCTACTCACAGCTTTAATCTTCACTAACGCTGCTTTAATCTGACCAAAGGTCCGCTGGGGATCACGTTTGCATCATTTCGGACCGGTTCTGAGTCACTTTGCTCTCAGACGTTTGTTCATTTTTGATCAGTTCACACGAGAAAATGGAAGTTTTGTGTCGTTTTTGTGTGATTTTCACTGAAACCCTGGAGACAGAACGGCTTCCAGCAGACGATCATCATCTATTTATTCATTCATGCTGACAAGAATTCTGTTGGGGTCATTGTTGGACAGTTATTGCATCGTTTTGTTCAACGTTTCTGTCATTTTGTTCGTAGACTAAGGATTTTTATTTATTTGTTTATTTATTTGCCAGTTAAACAGACCAGAAACTTAACTTTGAGCATCGTTTTGGACACGTTTCAGGTCATTATGTTCAGACAAAACTGTTTCCAGGCTTCAACTGGCTAAAACGTCCCTTTTTAAATGGTTTTGGATGCGTTTGGATTCATTTCTAGTCAGCTTGGACTGGTCTTGAGTCATTCTGGGGTTGTTCAGGACTCATTTTGACCTGTTTTGTTCAAGTTTTCAGTCTTTTAGATGGTTTTCATGGTTCTGGATGAGTTCTAAGTTGTCGTGTTCAAAGATAAAACTGTTTCCAGGCTTCAACTGGCTAAAACATCAGTTTTTAAATGACCTTGGAGACATTTGGATTCATTTCTAGTCATCTTGAACTGGTTTGGATTCATTCTGGGGTTGTTCAGGACTCATTTTGACTTGTTTTATTCAAGTTTTGGGTTGTTTAGATGGTTTTCATGGTTCTGGACTCATTTCCAGTTATATTGTTCACAGATAAAACTGTTTCCAGGCTTCAATCGGCTAAAAGGTCCGTTTTTTAATGGTTTCGGAGGCGTTTGGATTCATTTCTAGTCAGCTTGGACTGGTTTTTAGTCATTCTGGGGTTGTTCAGGACTCATTTTGAGTCGTTTAGATGGTTTTCTGGACCCCTAAGTTGTCATGTTCATAGACTAAACTCTTTCCAGCAGAGGATTTTTATTTATTTGTTCATTTATTTGCCAAAAACTTAATTTTGAGCATCGTTTTGGACCCGTTTCAGGTCATTATGTGCACAGATAAAACTGTTTCCAGGCTTCAACCGGCTAAAAAGTCAGTTTTTAAATGATGTTGGAGGCATTTGGATTTGATTCTAATCAGCTTGAACTGGTTTTTAGTCATTCTGGGGTTGTTCAGGACACATTTTGTTTGGTTTTAAACATGTTTTGGGTCGTTTAGATGGTTTTCTAGACTCGTTCTAAGTCGTCGTATTAACAGATAAACCTGTCTCCAGCTGAGGATTTTCCACTTCCTGATATTTTACAGTCACCTTGGACACACTTGGGTTCTTGTTCCAGCTGAGCTCTCGGCCCGTCGCTCCGTCGTCCCGGCGGCTGCAGGTCGGTCCGTGTTGCTGCGTCTCTGCCGGTGTCCAGGTGAGCTCAGGTGTGTCTTCAGCTGCTGCAGGCCCTGAGCAAACCTTGTTTTTAGCGGACAGCTGCCGTTTGGACACGTCGGGCCGCCGCAGCGACGCGACAGGTGCAGCTGCCTGGCATGCGTCGCATTGGTGTGTGTGTGTGTGTGTGTGTGTGTGTGTGTGTGTGTGTGTGTGTGTGCAGGTGATGTTGTTGAGCTGTTTGTTCAGCAGCAGCTCTGACCTTTGCAGAGACACGAGCTGCTGGGTGGGCGACATCAGCGGCAGAAGCTGCTCTTTATCTGCAACCTTTGAGCAGCGAACGGCTCCGCATGGAGGCTGTTATCTGAGATCTGCTCTCGGCTGCTTCGCTTCTGTTTCTGCTGCATGTTTTCACTCATCTTAAAGAATTAAAGCACCTAACAGCTGTTTTAATTCAGGGAGGCCGGGTTTAAGCTTCGTCTGTGTACACAATGATCTAAAACGCGTCCAGAATGAGGCGAATCGTCCAAATTGACTCCAAACGAGCACAGACAAGTCAAAATGTGTCGTAGGCAACTCATAAATGGTACAAAATGACTTAAAACCTGTTAAAATAACTCAAAATTAGCCCAAAATGACAAAACAATTGTCCAAAAGAAGTCAAAAATGGTACAAAATGACATAATATACTCAGAATGATTTCAGAATAAATCAAAATTAACCCAAAATGACAATAAAATGCCCCAAATACCTCAAAAATGTACTAAAATAAACATATTTTTCCCAAAATGACATCACATTTGTCCAGAATGACTCTCTGCTTGAAAGAGTTTTATCTGTGTACACAACAACACAAAACAAATCAAAATGTGTCCGACACAGCTCAGAAATGGTGCAAGATGAAAATTAAAGCTACATGTTAAAGCTACACGGTTAAACTACAAAATTAAGCTGCATGTTAAAGTTGTTCGGTAAAGCGGTGACTCCGCGCTGAAGCTACACCTTAAAACTACATGTTCAAGCTACACATTTAGGCTACTTGCTGAAGCTACATGCTAAAGCTACATGGTGAAGCTATATTTTAAAGCTACATGCTAAAGATACATTAAAACTACTCGATGAAGCTACATGTTAAAGCTTCTTGGTGAAGCTACATGTTAAAGTTATATGCTAATGCTACTCTGTGAAGCTACATGTTAAAGTTATATGCTAATGCTACTCTGTGAAGCTACATGTTAAAGCTAGTTTTAGAGCTACTTAGTGAAGCTACATATCAAAGCTACATGTTAAAGCTACTTGGTGAAGCTACATGCTAAAACTACATGGTAAAGCTACTTGGTGAAGCTACATGTTGAAGCGACATGTTAAAACTACTGGCTGAAGCTACATGTTAAAGCTACTTGGTAAAGCTACATGTTAAAGCTACTTGGTGAAGCTACATGTTAAAGCTACTCGGTGAAGCTACATGTTGAAGCTACATGTTAAAGCTACATGTTGAAGCTACATGTTAAAGCTACATGTTGAAGCTACATGTTGAAGTTACATGTTGAAGCTACATGTTAAAGCTACATGTTCAAGCTACATGTTAAGGCTACATGGTAAAGCTACATGTTGAAGCTACATGTTGAAGCCACATTTTAAAGCTACTTGCTGGAGCTACATGTCAAAGCTACTTGCTGAAGCTACATGTTAAAGCCACATGTTAAAGCTACATGTTGAAGCTACATGTTGAAGCTACTCGTTGAAGCTACATGTTAAAGCTACATGTTGAAGCCACATGTCAAAGCTACTTGCTGAAGCTACATGCTAAAGCTACTTGGTGAAGCTACATGTTGAAGCCACATGTTAAAGCTACATGTTAAAGCTACTTGGTGAAGCTACATGTTGAAGTCACATGTTAAAGCTACATGCTAAAGCTACTTGGTGAAGCTACATTTTAAAGCTACATGTTGAAGCTACATGTTGAAGCGACATGTTAAAGCTGCTTGGTGAAGCTACATGTTGAAGTCACATGTTAAAGCTACATGCTAAAGCTACTTGGTGAAGCTACATTTTAAAGCTACATGTTGAAGCTACATGTTGAAGCTGCACATTAAAGCTACATGTTGAAGCCACATGTTGAAGCTACATGTTAAAGCTACTCGGTGAAGCTACATGTTGAAGCTACATGTTGAAGCTACATGTTGAAGCTACATGTTAAAGCTACATGTTAAAGCTACATGTTGAAGCTACATGTTAAAGCTACTCGGTGAAGCTACATGTTAAAGCTACATGTTGAAGCTACATGTTAAAGCTACATGTTGAAGCCACATGTTAAAGCTACATGTTGAAGCTACATGTTAAAGCTACATGTTAAAGCCACATGTTGAAGCTACATGTTGAAGCTACATGTTAAAGCTACATGTTGAAGCTACATGTTAAAGCTACATGTTGAAGCCACATGTTAAAGCGACATGTTAAAGCTACTCGTTGAAGCTACATGTTGAAGCTACATGTTTAAGCTCCATGTTAAAGCTACTCGTTGAAGCTACATGTTGAAGCGACATGTTAAAGCTACATGTTGAAGCTACATGTTAAAGCTACTCGGTGAAGCTACATGTTGAAGCTACATGTTGAAGCTACATGTTAAAGCTACATGTTGAAGCTACCTGTTAAAGCTACATGTTGAAGCTACCTGTTGAAGCTACATGTTGAAGCTACATGTTAAATCTCCATGTTAAAGCTACTCGGTGAAGTTACATGTTGAAGCTACATGTTGAAGCTAAATGTTAAAGCTACTTGGTGAAGCTACATGTTGAAGCTACATGTTGAAGCTACATGTTGAAGCTGCACATTAAAGCTACATGTTGAAGCTACATGTTGAAGCTAAATGTTAAAGCTACTCAGTGAAGCTACATGTTGAAGCTACATGTTGAAGCTACATGTTAAAGTTACATGTTAAAGCTACATGTTGAAGCTAAATGTTAAAGCTACTCGGTGAAGCTACATGTTGAAGCCACATGTTAACGCTACTTGTTGAAGCTACATATTAAAGCTACATGCTAAAGCTACTTGCTAGAGCTACATGTTAAAGCTACTTGTAGAAGCTACTTGCTAAAGCTACGCTAACGCCCCTCGGTGTGACTCAGCTGAGGCTCAGCAGCTGCTCGGTGCTGAAGCTGACTCAGGAGCTGCAGCTTTAATCTGGTGATCCTCTCTGCAGCGCTGACACTTTAATTATCCGTTAGCTCTGCAGCGGAGCAGCTAAAGCAGGACGACTCTCAGAGCGACGCCTCGTCTCATCCCTCAAACGTTTTACTGCCCACATCAGCTGCTCTCATATCAGCTGAACGAAGCCGACGAAAACCTCCAAGGTTCACCAGAAAAACCGTTCAGAGCTCAGAAACCTGACAGTTAGAGAGGAGTTTAGAGAGCAGGAGGGACTGGAGCTTCACCTCGTTCTATAAAAGCTGAAATATTACAACAGTTATTCAGTTTATTTATGTGTAAAAACGATTAAATCAGGACACATTATTAATATTTCTACTAGATGTCTTTGTCTAATGAACAAATCTATACAGAACTTAAGAACCAACACGTCTAAATGAAGCATACATGTGTATATTTACAGTATTAAATGTTAATTTTTATGCTATAATTGTCATTTTTCGTCTATAAAAGCAGATGTTTTATGTTTTGTTTGACTCAAGTGATAAAAACCGTCTTTAATTATGTGGAAATGAATCAAAAAGACTTGACAGGAGTTTAAAAATCCTTCAGATAAACTCAGTAAAATCACAGAATCAAAGTGTGAATCATTTTTAAAGAAGAGTGAAAAACGTCCACATCAACATTTTACTGTTTGAGATCAGCAAAAATATTTAAATATTAATGTTTATTTTGCAGTTATCTGATTTTATTGGGGAAAAATGTACATTAAAAATAAACTGCAAATGATAAATAAATTTTAATTATTTTATTTTGTTTTCCTGTTTTGTTAAAGACAATAAGTAGTTAAATTATTATTTAAAAATGTATTTATCTGACAGATATTTGCTGTTTTTAAAAAAAAGTTCATATAAATTAAAGACTGAAAAATATTGTTTTACAGATTTTTCTTGCAGATAAAATCAAGTAAAATCACAGAATTAAAATATTAATAAGAGAAAAGTAATAAAAACTAAAATAATAATTGTAATAAAAATAAATCAACAGCACTTAAAACTGTGAAGTGACTCGTTTTACTGATTTAAACCAGCTAAAATATTTAAATATTTATTTAACAGTCGTTTACTATTATTATTAAAGCATAATTAAAAAGTGCAAAATGATATTTTTATTGTTATTTTACACGTTTTTCCAGTTTTGTTAAATTAAAGGTAAAAAATAATCAAATTATAGAAAAAAATAATTCAATATTTTTAATAACTGAAATTTATAAATCAGCTTTTACAGATTTTCTTTGTTTTGGTAAATTACAGATAAAATCCAGTAAAATCACAGAATTAAATTATTAATAATTAAAAAAAAACAAAATAATAATTATAATAAAAATAAAACAAGAACAACAAAAGAACAAAAACATATTAAAATGTGCAAAATGATAAATATTTTTATTGTTATTTTACACATTTTTCCTGTTTTATTAAAGGTAGTAATTAAATATTTCTAATTAATGTCTTTAAATTAATGACTCAAATTTATAAATCATCTTTTAAATGTTTTACAGATTTTCTTTGTTTTGGTAAATTACAGATAAAATAAAGTCACAGAATTAAAGTATTAATTAGTAAATAAATAAATAAATGTGAGGCTGTAATTTTACAATATTTACTGCATTTAAATCCACCAGGAATTTATTTTTACAGTTTTTAAACGTTCCAGTGTTTTACCGTCTGTTTTTTACAGTGTTCGTAGACACTTTCTGCAGTTCAGCCGAGGAAATGTTTAGTTTCTACAGACGCTTGTTTAGCGTGACGGTTAGTTCAAGGACCGTGGTAAATCTGAGCGTCCGGTGGTTTGATCTGATAGACGGAGATATTAGGTTTTAAATGGGCCTTTCAGACGTGGCTTCGGGGTTCAAGCTGAGCCGCCGTTCTTCCCAGGATGCCGTTCTCTTGAGGCGTTCTTCCCAGGATGCCGTTGTCTTGGAGCGTACTTCCCAGGATGCCGTTCTCTTGGAGCGTTCTTCCCAGGATGCCGTTCTCTTGAGGCGTTCTTCCCAGGATGCCGTTCTCTTGAGGCGTTCTTCCCAGGATGCCGTTCTCTTGAGGCGTTCTTCCCAGGATGCCGTTCTCTTGGGGCGTTCTTCCCAGGATGCCGTTCTCTTGGGGCGTTCTTCCCAGGATGCCGTTCTCTTGGAGCGTTCTTCCCAGGATGCCGTTCTCTTGAGGCGTTCTTCCCAGGATGCCGTTCTCTTGGAGCGTACTTCCCAGGATGCCGTTCTCTTGGAGCGTTCTTCCCAAGATGCCGTTCTCTTGAGGCGTTCTTCCCAGGATGCCGTTCTCTTGAGGCATTCTTCCCAGGTTGCCGTTCTCTTGAGGTGTTCTTCCCAGGTTGCCGTTCTCTTGAGGCGTTCTTCCCAGGATGCCGTTCTCTTGAAGCGTTCTTCCCAGGATGCCGTTCTCTTCAAGCGTTCTTCCCAGGATGCCGTTCTCTTGAGGCGTTCTTCCCAGGATGCTGTTCTCTTGAGGGGTTCTTCCCAGGATGCCGTTCTCTTGGAGCGTTCTTCCCAGGATGCCGTTCTCTTGAGGCATTCTTCCCAGGATGCCGTTCTCTTGGGGCGTTCTTCCCAGGATGCCGTTCTCTTGAGGTGTTCTTCCCAGGTTGCCGTTCTCTTGAGGCGTTCTTCCCAGGATGCCGTTCTCTTGAAGCGTTCTTCCCAGGTTGCCGTTCTCTTGGAGCGTTCTTCCCAGGATGCCGTTCTCTTGAGGCGTTCTTCCCAGGATGCCGTTCTCTTGGAGCGTTCTTCCCAGGATGCCGTTCTCTTGGAGCGTTCTTCCCAGGATGCTGTTTTCTTGGAGCGTTCTTCCCAGGATGCCGTTCTCTTGGAGCGTTCTTCCCAGGATGCCGTTCTCTTGAGGCGTTCTTCCCAGGAGGCCATTCTCTTGGAGCGTTCTTCCCAGTATGCCGTTCTCTTGAGGCGTTCTTCCCAGGAGGCCGTTCTCTTGAGGCGTTCTTCCCAGGATGCCGTTCTCTTGGGGCGTTCTTCCCAGTATGCCATTCTCTTGGGGCGTTCTTCCCAGGATGCCGTTCTCTTGAGGCGTTCTTCCCAGGATGCCGTTCTCTTGAGGCGTTCTTCCCAGGATGCCGTTCTCTTGAGGCGTTCTTCCCAGGATGCCGTTCTCTTGGAGCGTTCTTCCCAGGATGCCGTTCTCTTGAGGCGTTCTTCCCAGGATGCCGTTCTCTTGAGGCGTTCTTCCCAGGATGCCGTTCTCTTGGAGCGTTCTTCCCAGGATGCCGTTCTCTTGAGGCGTTCTTCCCAGGATGCCGTTCTCTTGAGGCGTTCTTCCCAGGATGCCGTTCTCTTGAGGCGTTCTTCCCAGGATGCCGTTCTCTTGGAGCGTTCTTCCCAGGATGCCGTTCTCTTGGAGCATTCTTCCCAGGATGCCGTTCTCTTGAGGCGTTCTTCCCAGGATGCCGTTCTCTTGAGGCGTTCTTCCCAGGATGCCGTTCTCTTGAGGCGTTCTTCCCAGGATGCCGTTCTCTTGGGGCGTTCTTCGCAGGATGCCGTTGTCTTGGAGCGTTCTTCCCAGCATGCCGTTCTCTTGAGGTGTTCTTCCCAGGATGCCGTTCTCTTGGAGCGTTCTTCCCAGGATGCCGTTCTCTCCATCAGCTCTGTAATGGCGGCTGCAGCGGTGAGTCATGTCCAGCCAAATACCAAAGAGCAGCGGGTGTCAGCGCTAACAGGCTGCGCTAAGTGGCTCCTGAAGGCAGCGGAGGGACGAGGAGGACGACCCGAGACACGTGACTTCCCTCCACCTCCACCTCCAACTGTTTTCTTTCCTGCAGCTGTTCGGCAAAAATAAGCCGCTTGTTTTTTCAGACGTCTCAAACCTCCCAGCGAGCAGCGAACGCACCGCGGCGTCACCTCGGAGCCTGAAGGGCGTCTGGAGGTTCCTCCGGGGTCGGAAGGAACCTGGAAGCAGCTTTCTGTCTTTAAGAAGCCCCGTCAATAAAAAGCCAGACGGTCCCTGAACGCCTCACCTGAAGCTTTACGTCGTTTAAAGATAAACACCAGTAGTTTGTTGAGACCAGGAGGCTCTGGGTCGTCAACGTTTAGTGTCTTCAGGCCGACTGGGTCTCGTCTGGTTTCACTTTAGAGCCTTTTGTGAGGTTTTTGTGTCACTTTAATAACTTTTTCTGCTGTTTTGTGTCATTTTGCATGTTTTCATGTTGTTTTGGGTCAATTTGTGTCTTTTTTATGTTAATTTCTGCTGTTTTGTGCCATTTTTTAAAACTTTGTGTCGTTTCTGTATCATTTTTGAAATTTTACATCTTTCAATGTCATTTTTTGTCATTTTTGCATCTTTAGTGTTGCTTTGGTGTCAAATTGTGTAATTATTTTTTAACTTCATTAGTCTTTTTGTGTCATTTTCAAATCTCTAAGTATCATTTTTGTAATTTTTCAACTTTTTGTGTCACTTTCACGTCGTTTTTCTGTGTCGTTTTTGTGTCATTTCGCATGTTTTAGTGTTGTTTTGGGGTCAATTTGTGTCTTTTTGTGTTAATTTTTGTGTCGTTTTCACATCTTTTAATATCATTTTTGTTTAATTTTGTGTCACTTTTGTCATTTTTTCAACTTTTTGTGACTTTTTTTATACGTTATTTGTCATTTTGTGTCATTTTCACATCTTTTAATGTCATTTGTGTCTTTTTGTCTTTATTTGTCACTTTTGTGTCATTTTTGCAACTTTTTGAGTAATTTTCAAATCCTTTAATGTCGTTTTTGTTTAATTTCTGAGTCGTTTTCACATCTTTAAATATGATTTTTGTCATTTTTCAATATTTCATGTCATTTTTGCATCTTTTAATATCATTTTTGTTTAATTTTGTGTCACTTTTGTGTAATTTTTGCAACTTTTTAAGTCATTATCACGTTTTAATGTCGTTTTTGTGTCATATTTAGCATCTTTAGTATCTTTTTGTGTCTTTTTGAGTCATTTTCTCATCTTTTAATGTCGTTTTGAGTCATTTTTGTCGTTTTAGCATCTTTTCCTGTCGTTTTTGTGTCTTTTTGTGTTCCTTGTGCTTCTGTTCTTGCTGGTTTTGTCTCCTTGCGTTGTTCTAACTGAGGGAAGTCGTCTTTTTCTCTCTCTTCTTCATGTTGTTCTGTTTCCTCTGTAGTGGAAACACAGTGAAGCTCGTAACAAGTGAATCTGATGAAAACACAAACCGTCCCTTTCAGACGCTGACAGACGTGGTGATGTTATCAACCACCTCCATGTCCAGCCTCTCCAGTTCCTCCATGCTGGATGCCTCCTCTGGTCTCTGGTTGATGTGTTCACTGGTCCAGTAGGTTGGTTTCACTGGTTTCCCTGCCAGTCTGTGGAAACACTGCCTGCAGTTCAGCCCAGTGGGCTCAGTTCTCTCCTGGTTTCTCAGCTGTTCTTTGTTGTTGCTGTAAAACTTCGGCGTTCAGGCGACTCGTCCACGTTTCCTCCAGGGTCCCTAAATCAAACACACCTCCAGCAGAACAGTGTGTGTGTGTGTGTGTGTGTGTGTGTGTGTGTGATGGTTGTTTATTGCCTCAGAGGTTCAGGACAGATTCATCCATCACACTCTGCTGTGGACGTGTCTGCTGCTCAGTCAACATGGAGAACACACACACACACACACACACACACACACACACACACACACACACACACAGAAGTAATCATATGACTCACTAACATCAGCGTCCAATCAGAAAACACTCAAAAACAGGAAGTGGAAAGTTTCACTGAAGCGCATCAAAAACCTCCATAAAGGTTCAAATAATAATAATAATAATTAATAATAATTAATAATAATAATAATAATTAATAATAATAATAATAATAATACACTTATAATAGTAAATATATAATAACAACAATAATAATACATAAAAATAATGATAGTAATAATAATAACAATAATGATAATATAATAACAATAGCAATAACATTAATAATAGTTCATATGTAATAATAATAATAATAATAATACATTAATAATAGTAAAAAAGTAGGAGTTTTCAGTTTGATAGAACAGAACAACACTTTAAACAACGTTCACATTAAACATCTGTATTTTATTTATTATTCGGTCTTTTACGAAGTTTGATGGTGAAATTCCACCATTTTTTTACTGTATTAAATCAGAAAAAAATATATAATTATTTTACAGATAATAAAATAATAAAGAAATAAAACAAGGACTGACAAATGGTGATTTTTTTTTCCATTTAATTTTTTTTAACTGGAATTTTACATTTCTTTTTTGTTAAATTACTGATATTATCTGATAAAATAACAGGAAAATAGTGTTGATTTTATATGTTAATTTTAAATAAACAGGCTCAAACTGTAAATAATGTCCATCAAACATCAGCAGTTCTACATTTCTCTGTAATTTACTCTTTTATAAAGTTCTTTTTAGTTTATTTAATTAGCAGAAAATCTAATTATTTTTAATTATTTGACTTAAAAATAAAATTAAATAAAAACTAAAATTTGTCTTTTTTACTTTATTAAATCAACAAAAAATATCAAATTATTTTACAGATTAAAAAAAAAAGTCAAATAAGAGCTGAAAAATATTTGTCTTTGAATTAAACTTTTAACTGTTGACTTATAGACGGTTCATGTTTTGTTAAATTACGGATCGTATCAAATGAAATCATAGAAAAAAATCTAAACTTTAATTCTGAGAAAACAGACCAATCAGCTTTTACAACGAC
Source organism: Dascyllus trimaculatus (assembly GCA_024666655.1). Lineage (NCBI taxonomy): Eukaryota > Metazoa > Chordata > Actinopteri > Pomacentridae > Dascyllus > Dascyllus trimaculatus. The sequence continues at coordinate 1,741,873 of CM045466.1, forward strand.
CCCATTTAAATAAGCAGCAAACATCATCAGTTTACAGAGTTTTACTGTGTTTTGTTGTTGTTGTTGTTGTTTACACTGCCTGCAGTTCAGCCCAGAGCTCCCTGATCCTCTGTCATGTGACTGCTGAGTCTCTGGTGTCGTCTTGAGGCTGTTTGAAGTGATTATTGGTGTGATCTTCCCTGTTCTGACGTCTTCTACTGACTAAAGTGAAATAACAGAAACAGGATTACAGTTTCTGGACTTTCAGCTCAGATGATTCTGTCGCCGTGACGATTCTGTCGCCGTGACGATTCTGTCTGGTGGATGTTGTCGTCTTCCTCTTGTTGTGTTTCGGGTCTCGTTCTGGTCGTTTCTTTACTCTTTACACGAGGCGTCGAGTGTAGCGGCGGTGTTGTCGTCGTCTCCGCGGGGATCAATAAAGTTTCTCTGATTTTGACACGCGGCTCCTCTGTAACCATGGCAACAGCAGAGCCACAGCGACCGGCGTCAGAGGCTCCTACCAGCTTCCGTCTTTGAGGACCGTTTGTTCTAAATTACAGCCGAGACTTTGGGCTTTCAGACGTCGTCCTCCGTCAAACGCTGGAGGTGGAGGAGGAAGAGCCCCTGGAGGAGGTGGAGGAGGAAGAGCCCCTGGAGGAGGTGGAGGAGGAAGAGCCCCTGGAGGAGGTGGAGGAGGAAGAGCCCCTGAAGGAGGTGGAGGAGGAAGAGCCCCTGGAGGAGGTGGAGGAGGAAGAGCCCCTGGAGGAGGTGGAGGAGTAAGAGCCCCTGGAGGAGGTGGAGGAGGAAGAGCCCCTGGAGGAGGTGGAGAAGGAAGAGCCCCTGGAGGAGGTGGAGGAGGAAGAGCCCCTGGAAGAGGTGGAGGAGGAAGAGCCCCTGGAGGAGGTGGAGGAGGAAGAGCCCTGGAGGAGGTGGAGGAGGAAGAGGCCCTGGAGGAGGTGGAGGAGGAAGAGGCCCTGGAGGAGGTGGAGGAGGAAGAGCCCCTGGAGGAGGTGGAGGAGGAAGAGCCCCTGGAGGAGGTGGAGAAGGAAGAGCCCCTGGAGGAGGTGGAGGAGGAAGAGCCCCTGGAGGAGGTGGAGGAGGAAGAGCCCCTGGAGGAGGTGGAGGAGGAAGAGCCCTGGAGGAGGTGGAGGAGGAAGAGCCCCTGGAGGAGGTGGAGAAGAGAAGGAGGTGGAGAAGGAAGAGCCCCTGGAGGAGGTGGAGGAGGAAGAGCCCCTGGAGGAGGTGGAGGAGGAAAAGCCCCTGGAGGAGGTGGAGGAAGAGCCCTTGGAGGAGGTGGAAGGGAAGAGCCCCTGGAGGAGGTGGAGGAGGAAAAGCCCCTGGAGGAGGAGGAGTAAGAGCCCCTGGAGGAGGTGGAGGAGGAAGAGCCCCTGGAGGAGGTGGAGAAGGAAGAGCCCCTGGAGGAGGTGGAGGAGGAAGAGCCCCTGGAAGAGGTGGAGGAGGAAGAGCCCCTGGAGGAGGTGGAGGAGGAAGAGCCCTGGAGGAGGTGGAGGTGGAGGAGGAAGAGCCCCTGGAGGAGGTGGAGGTGGAGGAGGAAGAGCCCCTGGAGGAGGTGGAGGAGGAAGAGCCCCTGGAGGAGGTGGAGGAGGAAGAGCCCCTGGAGGAGGTGGAGGAGTAAGAGCCCCTGGAGGAGGTGGAGGAGTAAGAGCCCCTGGAGGAGGTGGAGGAGTAAGAGCCCCTGGAGGAGGTGGAGGAGGAAGAGCCCCTGGAGGAGGTGGAGAAGGAAGAGCCCCTGGAGGAGGTGGAGGAGGAAGAACCCCTGGAGGAGGTGGAGGAGGAAGAGCCCCTGGAGGAGGTGGAGGACTTTATTTACCGGCCACACAGACAGACGGCTGCCTGCTCCACTGCTGTACTGGCCTGTCAGGGAGGAGGTCGGGGTGGATGGAGGTCCTGTGAAGCTCCACTGAGGCTCTGCTTAGACCAGTTAAATCCTCGGTTCAACACAAACATCTGTTAGTCTGATCGGTTTGTTGACATGGAGCCTTTTTAAATGACTTATTTAGAAGTTTGACCATCAGATGCTGTAAAACTCTGTTTATCTGTTTACATCAGTTAGAAATGAAAGAAAAACTAAGAGTCTGAAGCATCAAATAATTTTAACGGTTATTTTCTGGTGATAATAAACAGGAGAATCATAGGAAGTAGAAATTAAGAACACGTTAAACTTGAAAGGACAGAACAGGGACGTCCACAACAACAACAACAACAACAACAACAACAACAACAATAATAATATATAAAAATATGTAACAATAATAATAATAAAAATAAAAATAATAATAATAATATAAAATACTATATAATAATAATAATAATAAGTAACATATAATACTATAGAACAAAAATGGTAATAATAATAATAACAAATATAAAATAATAACAAGAATAATAATATAAAATGCTATGTAATAATAATAATACTATGTAATAACAACAACAATAATAAATCATATATAATACTTTAATAATAATAATAATAATAAATTATTTTATAACATAAAATTAAACATTTTTCCATTATTTAAATTAGCAAAAATATTATTTCACAGATATTAGAAATTTAAAGGAAAAATTGTGCATATGAAGAATTATTATTATTATTATTATTATTATTATTATTATCATTATTATTATTATCATTATTATTATTATCATTATTATTATTATCATTATTATTATTATTATTATTATTATTATTATTATTATTGTATAATATCTTTTGTTTCATAGATTTTTCCCTGGTTTGTTAAATTGCAGATAACATCCAGTCAATTCACAAAACAAACTAAAACTGATTTTTTATGACATTTTCTTGTATTTAAATTAATACAAGTAGAATTATTTTACACATATTTGCTGCTGTTTGAAATAAAATATTGTGCTTCAACCCCAGAAAAAGGTGTTGAAAAGAAGTAAAATAAACCAGATCATAGCTGTAAACAATGTCCACATTAAAAACCTGGATGTCAGCTTGTTTTCCAAGATTAAATTCACCTTTTTCTGCATTTAAAGGAGCAAATGATAAAATAATATATGAATAATGTTGCTTAAATCAGGTTAAAATAATTTTCCCTGTTTCATTAAATTAAACATAATATTTAGTTAAACTGTAAAATTACATGACTGTAAAAAAAACTAACGTCCACATCAGAGTTTTTAGGGTTTTTACAAGACGAAAAATAAAATAAACAAGACAAAACTACACAAGCTACAGACAAATAAATCAGACGACAAAAAACAACCAAGATGAGCCTCAAAGGGACACAAATGAGACGGAAAACGACCAGAAGAAGACCAAACTAATCAAACTAGAGAGAATAAAACCACGTCAGGACACACAGCGACGACTTCGTCTTCGTTCCTTCGCTCTGAGCTCGTTGTGCCGGTGACTGGGGCGGCCCCGGGGCTGCTGGGAGATGTGGTCCTGCTGTGTTTAAACATGAGCTGCCAGGCCGGGCCGCCTTTACAGCAGCGGAAACATTAAATGTGACTCAGATGTGGCGATGATTAAAAAGGAAGCTGCTCGCCGCCGTAAATCAGCGGCGCTCAGCTGCAGGCCGACATTTTAAAACACTTTGCAGGCCGTGATTTAGAGCGGCGAGGGGCGGCCATGTCCAAGTCCTCCATCTCTGCTCTTCTTCTGCCCTTTATTCTCATGTCCTTCGCCCTCCATCCTCCTCCTCCTCACTGTCCACATGAATCACATGTTCACCAGGCGCTGAGTGGCTCATCTGCACACCAGGCTGGAAAATCACAATCTCTCCTTGGTTTTTCTTCACTGTTGGTTCGTTTTTCACTGCAGCATGAGGTCCTGCAGCTCTGTGGAACCAGAGCAACCATGAGTAGAAGGAGAGAGAGCCCAGGATGATGCAGTTAAAACGACAGAAAGGGACGAAAACAGCACGAGAACATAAACAAATAGCACAACGTGAACCAAACGAGACGCCAGATGACATAAATGAGACGAGGATCGAACGAGATGAGTCACAAAATGAGTAAAGCAAGACACGAAACGGCAAAAGTTAGTCAAAAAACAACCAAAAGGAAACACAAAACGACCAAAACCAAACATGAAACAACCAAAATAAGACACAAAATGACCAAAACTAAAAACCAAATGGCAAAACAAACACAAAAAGACATAAATGAGACATGAAATGATTAAAACAAGATATAGAACAGGATAAATTAGTCAAAAACAAACAAAACGTGACATAAAATGACGACAATGAGACACAAATCAACCAAAACAAAAACAAACTGACATAAACGAGATACAAGATGACATAAGTGAGACATGAATTGAACGACACAGTACACAAAATGACAAAAACAAGGCACAGAAAGACATAAAGGAGATAAAAACAACATAAATGAGACACAAATCGACATAAAAGAGATACAAAAAGACATAAATGAGGTAAATCGAGCAACATGAGACATAAATAGCCAAAACAATGTACAGAATGACCAAAACGAGACACGAAATGAGAAAATAATACACAAGATGACATAAATGAGATAAAAATTGACATAAATGAGACACAAAATGACATTAATTAGACATAAAATGACATAGATGAGATACAAAATGACATGAATTAGACATAAAATGACATAAATGAGATACAAAACGACATAAATGAGACACAAAATGACCAAAACGAGATAAGAAATGACATAAATGAGACACAAAATGACATGAATTAAACATAAAATGACATAAATGAGATAGACATAAAATGACATAAATGAGACACAAAATGACATGAATTAAACATAAAATGACATAAATGAGATACAAAATGACAAAATAATACACAAAATGACAAATTAGACACAAAATGACATGAATTAGACATAAAATGACATAAATGAGATACAAAATGACAAAATAATATACAAAATGACCAAAACGAGATAAGAAATGACATAAATAAGATACAAAATGACATAAATTAGACATAAAATGACATAAATGAGATACAAAATGACATAAATAATACACAAAATGACATAAATGAGATACAGAATGACAAAAATGAGACACAAAATGACATAAATGAGATACAAAATGACAAAATAATACACAAAATGACAAATTAGACACAAAATGACATGAATTAGACATAAAATGACATAAATGAGACACAAAATGACATGAATGAGATACAGAACGACAAAAATGAGACTCAACACAACAATAACTAGACACAGCTGGATTTATGCCAGATGTTTGTCTTGCTGTCACCACGTCTGTTTGACTGTTGTTCTGTTTGCATGATGTGTTGTTGGAGGTTTTTCAGCTCAGCGTCTTTGTATTGTGTGTATTTGTGTATGTTTGTGTATGTTTGTGTATGTTTGTGTATATCTCATATCTCATATATCTTATATCTTATGTCGTCTTCATCCGGGTCGGTAGTGAGTCCTCTGTTTGTGTTTGACCTTCATCAGTTGGTGACCTTTTTGTGTGTCTGTTGAGCGTCGATGCTGCAGCAGACCCAGAAGACGACCATAAAAGCTGCTGCCGCTAACGTTGAGCAGGAAGTGGCCATAAAAACGATCCGGTGTTCCTCGGTGGTTTTATCTCCAGTAGCGCTGTCGATCCCTACTTTGGCATTTTGAAGCTCCTGTTCTGTCTCCGGTGCCTCTCTGGCGCCGGCCAACGCTGGGACGCTTTCCTGGCGCCACTCGGCTCCATTCTTCTGTGGCGGCCATGTTGGCGGCGGCCATGTTGGCTCCGGCCCAGGCTTCGCTGTGAGTCCTGCGGCGGACTTCCAGGTGATGCGGGTCCTCGCCGCTGTGAGCAGCTGACGGCGGCTCGCTGGAAGACGCTCCCGCTGGGGGCGGCGACGCGGCTGGAGCGTATCCCAGCATGCACTGGGGGGCGGCAGGGAAACACCCAGCACAGGTTGCTGTTGTTTGCCTCTTCGTTTGTAGTCGGATGAGTTGTTCCCGCCGTCTGTCTGAGTGTTTGAGCTGCTGTGAGACACTTTAAAGGGAGCACTTCAAAAGTCTGAATAAAAGCAGCCGTCAGATGGATCCAGGACCGTTTCCAGGTTTACTCAGTCTAAAAAAGTCAGTCCCAGTCCCAATTAAACACAGGCTGCAGGATAAACACTAGCATTTAATGACTTAGACTCACTGATGGGTTGGATTGACAATAATAATGTTGATCATTTAAACTTATATTTCTGCATTAGTTCATTTAAAGCTGAATTCAAGTCGAGGAATCTTAATGACTCTGGCCTGATAACCTGTTATATTCACTTTGGCTTCAGGATTAAACCTCCTGAACACTGGAGCAACTTTAAATCTGTCAACAAAACTTATGTTCACAATCACGTTTATTAAAATCATCTTAAATAATGTGAAAATACTCGTCAGAAATGCACCATTTTGCTGCATAATCTACTACAAAAACGTGTTTATGCTACAAATCATTGATCACCTGTAATTAATCACTAGACTAGCGATTAGCATCTCTAGGTAAGTGGCTAGCATCTCTATGCTAGTCATTGCCATCCTGAGGTTGATTAGTTGCTAGCATCCTTTGATTAGTTGCTAGCATTTGTGTTTATGCTACCAAACATTATTCAAGTGGTAATTCATCCCTTGGTTTGTTGCTGGCATCACTACACTAGCAACCTGCATCACTACACTAGCAACTAGCATCCCTAGGTTTGTCACTAACATCCCTAAGCTTGTCATTAGCACTCCTAGGTTAGTTGCTAGCATCCCTTTATTAGTCATTAGCATCTCTAGGTTGGTCACTAGCATCCCTAGGCTAGTCATTAGCATTCCTAGGTTAGTTGCTATCATCTCTGGGTTACTTGCTAGCATCTCTGGGCTAGCTGTTACATGGTAAGAAATTAAAATGAAAACTTATGTTTATGCTACCAAACATTATTCAAGTGGTAATTTGTCCCTTGGTTTGTTGCTGGCATCACTTGCTAGCAACTAGCATCAGTAGGTTAGCCATTAACATTCTTTAGCTTGTCATTAGCGTTCCTAGGTTGGTTGCTAGCATCCCTTTATTAGTCATTAGCATTCCTAAGTTAGTCGCTAGCATCCCTAGGTTAGTCACTAGCATCCCTAGGCTAGTCATTAGCATTCCTAGGTTAGTTACTATCATCTCTGGGTTACTTGCTAGCATCTCTGGGCTAGCTGTTACATGGTAAGAAATTAAAATGAAAACTTGTGTTTATGCTACCAAACATTATTCAAGTGGTAATTCATCCCTTGGTTTGTTGCTGGCATCACTTGCTAGCAACTTTCATCAGTAGGTTAGCCATTAACATCCTTTAGCTTGTCATTAGCGTTCCTAGGTTAGTTGCTAGTATCCCTTTATTAGTAACTAGCATCTCTAGCTAGACATTAGCATCCCTAGGTTAGTCACTAGCATCCTTAGGCTAGTCATTACCATTCCTAGGTTAGTTGCTAGCATCCTTTCATTAGTCATTAGTATCCTTAGACTAGTCATTAGCATTCTGGGGTCAGTTGCTAGCATCCCTTTATTAGTCATTAGCATTCCTAGGTTAGTCGCTAGCATCCCAAGGTTAGTCACTAGCATCCCTAGGCTAGTCATTAGCATTCCTAGGTTAGTTGCTAGCATCCCATATTAGTCATTAGCATCCTTAGGCTAGTCATTAGCATTCTGGCATCAGTTGCTAGCATCCCTTTATTTGTCATTAGCATCTCTAGGTTAGTCACTAGCATCCCTATGGTTGTCATTAGCATTCATAAGTTAGTTGCTATTATCCCCTTATTAGTCACTAGCATCACTAGGTTAGCCACTAGCATCCACAGGCTAGTCATTAGCATTCTGAGGTTAGTTGTTAGCATCCCTTTATTAGTCACTAGCATCTCTGGTTAGACATTAGCATCCATTGGTTAGTTGCTGGCATCCATAGACTAGCAACTAGCATCCCTAGGCTAGTCAGTAGCATCCATTGGTTATTTGCTAGCATCACTAGATTAGTCGCTAGCATCTCCAGGCTAGTGACTAGCATCCCTTGGCTAGTCAGTAGCCTCCCTGTCTTACCTGCTTAACATTGGGGCAATTAGATTTTTAAAATGATTAACGTGTAAATACTAGCAGGAGCAACTTTATGAGGAATCAACTTAAAAACTTGTATTTATGCTAAAAATAGTTAAATAATTAATTAAGAGCACAGATGTGAAAAGTGAAAATTAAGTTTGAAGATGGAGTTCGTAGCTACAAGACACCAACCGTTCGTTCTCCTGTGAGTCGATTCGCTGCAGGTGGATGCTGGAGAAACGCTGCTGCTGCTGTTTTTAACAGTGAGATTAAAAATAAAGAGCCGCAACAAAACAGAACGAAGACAGACTGTGAGGCCGGTCAGCAGGAGATAACACGAGGAGACGGCAGCAGTGTGTGTCGGTGACGTAACAGGTCTGACCCGCAGTAACAACACAACCCAAAACATGGTGAGCATCAGAGGCCTCCTCCCTGATGGATCACTGAACTACAGACACACAAACACACAAACTGATGCAAAAAGACCGAAAGGCGAAACAAAACTACCACAAAGAGACAAAATGAATGAGAAAGAAATGCAAAACTACCCAAAAGAGACACAATATCTCACTGTGAAAACCAAAGAAACCAAAATGAGATGTAAAACCAACACAGTGACGTGCAGAGTGACCAAAAAATGACCACAACACAATGCAAAACCTCAGAAAAGAGTCAAAACAGTCAAAAAAGGATGGAAAACTACTAAAGGGAGACGGAAAAGTGCCACAATTAAACGTAAATAAACACAAAGTGATGCCAAACGACCAAAAATACACGGACCGCTTCCTAAAAAGTCACAAATGACCCTCAAAAGATGCCAACAACCACCCAGAGATGGAGAGCACAAAAGAACCACAAACCTCCCAGAAGGAGATGAAAAATGAGCAAAAGTGGATGAAAAACACCCAAAAAAGGCATAAAAGGAGCTCTGAAGGGGTTCATGTTTGTTCACAATAATGGACAGCCGTCAGATACCAGTGTGTGTGTGTGTGTGTGTGTGTGTGTTGTTGTGCGTCTGTGTGTGTCGTCTCGGGGTCGTCTCGGGGTCGTCGGGGTCAAACTCGCTCGCCGTCCATCAGGACCGAAACAAGCTGCTGAGGTTCATCACAGGAAAAAACATTAGCGTTCATGGATCGAAGCAGCGCTAACATGCTAGCACGCACACGCAAAAAAGGCAAACTGACCACAAGATGACTAAAAAAACCAAAACAATTAAATAAAAATCTCAGAATTTGACCAAAAAGAGACGAAAAGACAGAAAAGGGATGGAAAACTACCACAATAAAATGTAAATTAAACACAAAGTGATGATAAAACAGATGCAAGCAACCAACAAGAGACACAAAAGAGACAAAAATCACCCACAAAAGATACCAACAACCAACGACAGACAAAAAACTACCCAAACGCAATGCAAATAAAGTCTAAAAGGGATGGAAAACTACCAAAGGGAGATGGAAAACTACCACAATAAAATGCAAATTAAACACAAAGTGATGCTAGATGACTAAAATAGATGTAAACAACCGAAAAGTGACGCAAAACTACCTGCAGGAGACACAAATCACCCACAAAAGATACAGAAAACTACCCCAACAAAATTCAAAGACAGTCAAAAGAGGATGGAAAACTACCAAAGGGAGATGGAAAACCCCCACGGTAAAATGCAAATCAAACACAAATTGATGACAAAATAGATGCAAACGCCTAACAAGAGACACAAAACTCCCCGAAAGAGACACAAATTACCCACAAAAGATACCAACAACCAACAACAGACACAAAACTACCCCAACACAATGCAAATACAGTCAAAAAGGGATGGAAAACTACCAATGGGAGCAATGAAATACGAATTAAACATAAAATGATGAGAAAATAGATGCAAACAACTAACAAGAGACGCAAAACTACCCTAAAGAGACACAAACAACCCACAAAAGATACCAACAACCAACAACAGACACAAAACTACCGCAACACAATGCAAAGAAAGTCAAAAAGGGATGGAAAACTACCAATGGGAGCAATGAAATACGAATTAAACGTAAAATGACGAGAAAATAGATGCAAACAACTAACAAGAGATGCAAAACTACCCAAAAGAGACACAAATAACCCAGAAAAGATACCAACAACCACAAGGCAACACAAAACTACCCCAAAAAACAACACTGAGAGAATGCAAATTAAACACAAAGTGATGCCAAAAGACTAAAATAGATGCAAACAACCAACGAGTGACGTAAAACTACCTGGAGTAGACACAAAAGACCCACAAAAGATACCAACAACCAAGAGGCGATGCAAAACTACCCCAACAAAATGCAAAGACAGTCAAAAAAGGATGGAAAACTACCAACGGGAGATGGAAAAGTGCCACGATAAAGTGCAAATTAAACACAAATTGATGATAAAATAGATGCAAATGCCTAACAAGAGACGCAAAACTACCCTAAAGAGACACAAACAACCCATAAAGATGGCCACAGCCAGCAAGAGATGTAAAACTACCCCAACACAATTCAAAGACAGTTAAAAGAGGATGGAAAACTACCAACGGGAGATGGAAAACTCCCACAATAAAATGCAAATTAAACATAAAGTGATGCCAAATGCCCAGAATAACAAGATCTACCTGAAAGAGACACGAATTACCCATGAAAGATACCAACAACCAAGAAGCAATGCAAAACTACCAACGTAATGCAACTTGACCACAAAGACAGTCAAAAAAGGATGGAAAACTACCAACGGGAGATGGAAAATCCCACGATAAAATGCAAATTAAACACAAAGTGATGATAAAACGCCTAACAAGAGACGCAAAACTACCCTAAAGAGACACAAAGTACCCACAAAAGATACCGACAACCAACAAGAGATGTAAAACTACCTCAACAAAATGCAGACAGTCAAAAGAGGATGGAAAACTACCAATGGGAGATGGAAAAGTGCAACGAGAAAATGCAACATAAACTGATGACAAAATAGATGCAAGCAACTAACAAGAGACATAAAACTACCTGAAAGAGACACAAATTACCCACAAAAGATACCAACAACAGACAGAAAACTACCCCAACACAATGCAAATACAGTCAAAAAAGGATGGAAAACTACCAAAGGGAGATGGAAATCTACCACAATAAAATGCAAATTAAACATAAAGTGATTCCAAAATAACTAAAAGAGATGCAAAACTACCCTAAAGAGACACAGAGTACCCACAAAAGATACCAACAACCAACAGGAGATGTAAAACTACCCCAACAAAATGCAAAGACGGTCAAAAGAGGATGGAAAACTACCAAAGGGAGATGGAAAAGTGCAACGATAAAATGCAAATTAAGCATAAACTGATGACAAAATACATGCTAACAACTAACAAGAGACATAAAACTACCTGAAAGAGACACAAATTACCCACAAAAGATACCAACAACAGATACAAAACTACCCCAACACAATGCAAAGACAGTCAAAAGAGGATGGAAAACTACCAAAGGGAGATGGAAAACTGCCACAATAAAATGCAAATTAAACACAAGGTGATGCCAAAAGACTAAAATAGAAGCAAACAACCAATAATAGACACAAATTACACACAAAAGATACCAACAACCAAGAGGCAACGCAAAACTACCCCAACAAAATGCAAAAAAAGTCAAAAGAGGATGGAAAACTGCCAAAGGGAGATGGAAAACTGCCACGATAAAATGCAAATTAAACAAAAAAGTGATGCCAAATGCCTGAAAGAGATGCAAAGAACCAACAAAACATGTAAAACTACCCCAACAACTTGCAAAGACAGTCAAAAGAGGATGGAAAACCACCAAAGGGAGATGGAAAACTACCATAATACGCTTCAGCCTGTTGTGTTTTTGTCTATCTCAGGCCTTTATGTGCTGTTGAAGCAGGAGCCACCGAACATGGACCAGCTTCACATCTCTGAACGTCGTTCTGTCGTCCTGGAAGTCGGTTTGGTTTTTGGAGAGGCGGCGTCTGATCGGCGATGACGAACCGATCGATGACAGACTGGCGTGTTCATCAGCGTGTGATGGGCGAGGCCACGGCGCGTGTCCGTTTGCATGTCCGTTCGCGGGCCGTGACGCGTCCTTGAGGATGCTGTGCAGCTTCATCTGTTTACTGGTGGAGCTCAGACAGTAAACAGTCGCCCGGATCATCCATCAGCTGCTGCCGCTCGGCCTTGTGTCTTTAAAAGGGAAACGGTGGACGAGGCTTCCTCCACTCGCCGCCGTTTACTCGCCGTTTCCCGCTTTATCAGCCCTTTATTGGTCGTTTTCAGCTCATGACCGACTGCTCTCTGTGTGTTTTCTCTGTGCTGCTCATTTTGGTGCTTTAATTTACTCGTGACATGCACTGTAAAAACACCCACACTGTAAAAAATAGCCGACAGTCGGGTGTTTACGTTTGTGCAGCAAAGGGGGGAATTTGACACATATCAAGGGGAAAACTAAAAAAATAAACACAAACTATACACAAGTATGAGTTCAATAGTGTAAAAAATACTCTGAGAGAAGTATTGATACTGCTTGTAGGTAGAAAATTACTGATATCAACACACCGAAAACTTGAAATTATGAATGTTTTGTACTGTATCAGTTAATCTACATATACCAGATTATATCTATCATATACTGTCAGTATACTTAGAGGTAAGGACACCATCTAGTGAAACCCCAGAACTAGTTCCAGTGGGCACCATGACAAAGACTCATGTGGTGCTTAATGACCTCCGACCAGAAGTCATGAGTTTAAGGCTAACTAGGATGGCAACATCATTCCTTCATATGTAGCAGAGCTGAATCATGTGTCTCTTTGGCTAGAACACAAATTAGCGGCCTTGAGCGGCACTCTTAGCTAGCATTAGCTTAGCGTCTTTTTGCCTTCTAGTGAGTACGAACAAGTAAGTGATGCTTAATGACCTCCAACCAGAACTCTGTAGCTGAGCTGAATCATGTGTCTGTTGATTAAAATACACATTAGTTGTCTTGTTCGGACATTTTGCTAACTGTTAGCTAGCATTAGCTTGACGTCTTTCTGCCTTCAAATGAGTACGAACAAGTAACTTTTGACATATTTTGAGTCATTGTGGACACGTTTTGGATTGTTTTGGGCAGGTCTTGGATTATTTTGACAGGTTTTGGACTATTTGGGACAGGTTTTGGATTATTTTCGACAGGTTTTGGACTATTTTGGACTGGTTTTGGATTATTTTCGACAGGTTTTGGACTATTTTGGACTGGTTTTGGATTATTTTCGACAGGTTTTGGACTATTTGGGACAGGTTTTGGATTATTTTCGACAGGTTTTGGACTATTTTGGACTGGTTTTGGATTATTTTCGACAGGTTTTGGACTATTTTGGACAGGTTTTGGATTATTTTCGACAGGTTTTGGACTATTTGGGACAGGTTTTGGATTATTTTCGACAGGTTTTGGACTATTTTGGACTGGTTTTGGATTATTTTCGACAGGTTTTGGACTATTTTGGACTGGTTTTGGACATTCCAGACAGTTTCTGCATCATTTTCAACTAGTCTATACACTGTAAAAAAGATTCCACAAAAGATAACAACAAAAAACCATGCTCAACTGTAGACACTATCTACTAAGATCCCAGAACTAGTTCCAGTGGGCACCATGACTAAGACTTCTGTGATGCTTAATGACCTCCAACCAGAACTCTGTAGCAGAGCTGAATCATGTGTCTGTTAATTAAAACACACATTAGCGGCCTTGAGCGGACATTTTGCTAACCGTTAGCTAGCTTTAGCTTAACGTCTTTCTGCCTTCCAATGAGTTTGAATAAGTAACTTTTGACATATTTCGAGTCGTTGTGGGCAAGTTTTGGATTATTTTGGACAGGTTTTGGATTATTTTTGACAGGTTTTGGATTATTTTTGACAGGTTTTGCATCATTTTCAACTAGTTCAGACTCACCCTGGACACATTTTCAGTCATTCTGAGCAACTTGTGAGTCACTGTGGCTGTTTTGAACTCGTTTTTGACTAATTTTTAGTCATTCTGGACAAATTTAGATGTATTTTGGACAGTTTAATTTGTTTTTTTTTTAATCTTATTTTAAACAGTTTCTGAGTCATTCTGGACAAGTTTTTTTCATAGTTCCACATCTGGATTCCTCTCGTGTCTTAACCCTTTATTATTCATTCTCCTCTGTGTTGTAGAGTCTACAAGTTTGTTTATAGCGTCAGTTCACAACAAAGCAACAACAAAACCAGGCCCGAGCTGTAGAGCATAACTAGTGAAACCCCAGAACTAGTTCCAGTGGGCACCATGACAAAGACTCATGTGGTGCTTAATGACCTCCGATCCCAACTCATGAGTTTAAGGCGAACTAGGATGGCAACATCATTCCTTCATATGTAGCAGAGCTGAATCACGTGTCTGTTGACTAAAACACAAATTAGCTTCCTTGAGCGGACATTTTGCTAACAGTTAGCTAGCATTAGCTTAACGTCTTTCTGCCTTCCAATGAGTACGAACAAGTAACTTTTGACAAATTTTGAGTCATTGTGGACAAGTTTTGGATTATTTTGGACAGGTTTTGGATTATTTTGGGCAGGTTTTGGATTATTTTGGGCAGGTTTTGGACTATTTTGGACAGGTTTTGGATTATTTTCGACAGGTTTTGGATTATTTTGGGCAGGTTTTGGATTATTTTGGACAGGTTTTGGACATTCCAGACAGTTTCTGCATCATTTTCAACTAGTTCAGACTCACCCTGGACACGTTTTCAGTCATTCTGGGCAACCTGTGAGTCACTGTGGCTGTTTTGAACTCGTTTTTGACTCATTTCCAGTCATTCTGGACAAGTTTTGATGTATTTTGGGCTCATTTTAAAGATTCTAGACAGTTTCTGAGTCATTTTCAACTAATTCTGAGTCACCTCGGACTAGTTTTTACTCATTTTGGATAAATTCAGAGTAATTTTGGACATTGTCGTCTGTGTTGTAGGATCTACAAGTGTATTTTCTGCTTTAATGTACTTATAACATACACTGTTAAAAAAACACGATAAATAAGGACAAAGTTCAGGTCATTTTGGACAAATTTGGAGTAACCATGGAGTCATTTTAACTTATTTTATTGGTCTCTGTGGTGTCAAGTCTGCAGGTTTATTTTGTCGTTTGCTTGCTTTAATTACTTACAACATACACTGTAAAAAATGTCACGAAAATACAGTAATCCTCCGATAAACAGGGACAACATCTGAGAAGTTTTGAATTATTCCGGCCGACTTGTGACTCATTTTGGACGTGTTAAACTCATTTTTGACGAGTGTCTGCTGAGATTTATTGGCTAACTTCGGTTATTAGTCGTTCTGGACAGTTGTTGGACAGATCCTGAGTCATCTCGGGAAGGTTTTCAACTTATTTTGGATGGTTTTTGTAATCGTCCTGGACAAATTTTTACCTCTCCAGTCGGCAGCGGACCAGCTTTCTTTTGGAAACCTGCAGGGAGCTGAAGCCAGCAGCCTCCGACTGAACGCCGTTTTGCAGTTCTGTCGACGCTCGGAGCCGAATTAACGGGAGGCATTCGGGGAATTCTCCTTTAAGAACGCAAACATCAGAGCGAGACATGAATAAAGAAAGTTTCCGAATCTCCAGTTCGACGCTGATGAAATGCTTTTTGGGCGTCTGCGGTTGAAATGTTTGCAGAGACATTTGAATAAAAACACTGGCAGCTGTTGACAGAAGCACAGAGGGAGAGTTTGGTCCTAATAGGAAGTGATTTAATCAGCCACGAGGGACGACGGGAGGAGAACAAGAGAACAGCAGGACTCAGTGACAAACAGAATGGAAGAGACAAGGTGGAGGACGACACTCGGAGAGGATGAGTCTAACTGGGTCAGCGTGAGGAGAGGCAGGCGCAATCAATAGAAAGACGATTACACTGATCAGCAGCACGCCGACACACAAATCTAAGTGAATCTACCGTTTGTGCACCTTTTATTTATAGCAGACGTATCTCAGGTCACCGTGGACGCCCCGCTGTTCTGTTTCACACATAGAAATCCAGGTTTTTACCATAAAGTCTCCATTTAAATACAGAAAATATAATGTTGTTTTTTTGTTTTAAAACACCATTAATCTATAGAAAATGTCATTAAATTTGTCGTTTATGAACCATTTATAAGTAGAAAATGTTCTGTTTTATACTACAGACAAAGAATTTCCAGTTTTTTTACTTTAAAGTCACCATTTAAATACAGTAAATGTCCTGTTTATATTGTATTTGACTGTTAAAACACCATTAATCTACACAAAATGTCATTAAATTTACTATAGATGCACCATTCAGTAGTAGGACCTGTTCAGTTTTATACTACAGAAAAAGAATTTCCTGAATTTTTACTCTAAAGTCGTCATTTAAATACAGTAAATGTACATTATTTTGTATTTGACTGTTTCAACACCATCAATTTATAGAAAATGTCATTAAATTTACTATAGATGCACCATTTGTAAATGGAAGATCTTCTGTTTTATACTACAGACTAAAATTCCCAGGGTTTTTTTTTTTTTACAATAAATTTACCATTTAAATACAGTAATTTTTTTTTTTTATGTATTTGACTATTAAAACGCCATTAGTCTGAAGAAAAAAATAAAAATTATTTAAGTTCACTGTTGGTACTTTAATTTGTAGAAAAATATTATTAAATTTATTATAGATTCACCATTTATAAATAGAAAATGTTCAATTTATACTACAGACAAAAATTTCCAGGTTTTTTACTCTAAAGTCTCCATTTAAATACAGTAAATTTAATGTTTTTATTGTATTTGACTGTTGGGACAACATTAATCTGAAGAAAAAAAATGTATTTAAGTTTACTGTTGGTGCTTTAATTTATAGGAAATGTTATTAAATTTATTATAGATGAACCATTTATAAATGGAAAATGTTAAATTTTACACTACAGACAAAAATTTCCAGGTTTTTTACTCTAAAGTCATCGTTTAAATATAGTAAATGTCCTATTTTTATTGTATTTGACTGTTTTAACACCATTATTTTATAGAAAATGTCATTAAATTTATTATAGATGAACCATTTATAAATGGAAGATCTTCTGTTTTATACTACAGACTGAAATTTCCAGTTTTTTTACTCTGAAGTCGTCGTTTAAATACAGTAAATTTAATGTTTTTTGTATTTGACTGTTAAAACACCATTAGTATATAGAAAATGTCATTAAATTTATTATAGATGAACCATTTATAAGTAGAAAATGTTCTGTTTCATAGTATAGAAAAAGAATTTCCTGGCTTTTTACTCTAAAGTTGTCATTTAAATACAGTAAATGTCCATTATTTTGTATTTGACTGTTTCAACACCATCATTTTATAGAAAATGTCATTAAATTTACTATAGATGAACCATTTATGAATGGCAGATCTTCTGTTTTATACTACAGACTAAAATTTCCAGGTTTTTTTTTTTTTTTTACAATAAATTTACCATTTAAATACAGTAAATGACCTGTTTTATATGTATTTGACTATTAAAACGCCATTAGTCTGAAGAAAAAAATAAAAATTATTTAAGTTTACTGTTGGTACTTTAATTTGTAAAAAAATAATAAATTTACTGCGGATGAACCATTTATAAATGGAAGATCTTCTGTTTCATACTACAGACAAAAATTCCCAGGCTTTTTACTTTAAAGTCTCCATTTAAATACAGTAAATGTCCTGTTTTTATTGTATTTGACTGTTAAAACACCATTAATCTGAAGAAAAAAATGTATTTAAGTTCACTGTTGGTACTTTAATTTATAGGAAATGTTATTAAATTTATTATAGATGAACCATTTATAAATGGAAAATGTTCAATTTATACTACAGACTAAAATTTCCAAGTTTTTTACTCTAAAGTCTTCATTTAAATACAGTAAATTTAATGTTTTTTTGTATTTGACTGTTAAAACACCATTAATTCATAGAAATGTCATTAAATTTATCGTGGATGAACCATTTATAAGTAGAAAATGTTCTGTTTTATACTACAGACTAAAATTTCCAGGTGTTTTACGATAAAGTCACCGTCTAAATACAGTAAATTTATTAGATTTTTTGAACTTGACTGTTGGAATATCATTAATCTGAAGAAAAAAAATGTATTTAAGTTTACTGTTGGTACTTTAATTTATAGGAAATGTTATTAAATTTATTATAGACTCACCATTTATAAATTGAAAATGTTAAATTTTACACTACAGACAAAAATTTCCAGGTTTTTTACTCTAAAGTCGTCATTTAAATACAGTAAATGTCCTGTTTTATTGTATTTGACTGTTAAAACACCATTAATTTATACAAAATGCCATTAAATTTACTATAGATGAACCATTCATTAGTAGGACCTGTTCAGTTTTATACTACAGAAAAAGAATTTCCTGGTTTTTTACTCTAAAGTCGTCGTTTAAATACAGTAAATGTCCATTTTTTGTATTTGACTCTTTTAACACCATTATTTTTAGAAAATGTCATTAAATTTATCGTGGATGAAACATTTATAAATGTAAAATGTTCTGTTTCATAGTACAGAAAAAGAATTTCCTGTTTTTTTACTCTAAAGTCGTCGTTTAAATATAGTAAATGTCCATTATTTTGTATTTGACTGTTTCAACACCATCAATTTATAGAAAATGTCATTAAATTTACTATAGATGAACCATTTGTAAATGGAAGATCTTCTGTTTTATACCACAGACAAAAAATCCCAGGCTTTTATTACAATAAATTTACCATTTAAATACAGTAAATTTAATGTTTTTTATGTATTTGACTATTAAAATGCCATTAGTCTGAAGAAAAAAATAAAAATTATTTAAGTTTACTGTTGGTTCTTTAATTTGTAGAAAAATATTATTAAATTTATTATAGATGAACCATTTATAAATAGAAAATGTTCTTTTTTATACTACAGACTAAAATTTCCAGGTTTTTTACGATAAAGTCACGTCTAAATACAGTAAATTTAATAAATTATTTGAACTTGACTGTTGGGATATCAGTAATCTAAAGAAAAAAATATAATTAAATTTACTGTTGGTACTTTATAGGAAATGTCAATAAATTTGTTATAGAGACACTAATAATAAATAGGAACTGTTCTGTTTTACACTACAGACTAAAATTTCCAGGTTTTTTTACTCTGAAGTCAACATTTAAATACAGTAAATTTAATGTTGTTGTTGTTGTATTGACTGTTGAAACACCATTAATCTACAGATTTACAAAAAAGAAACTGAATTAAATTTACTGTTGTACTTTTTATTTGTAGAAAATGTCATTAATTTTGTTATAGAGACACTATTAATAAATAGGAACATGTTCTGTTTTTTATTACAGGCTGAAATTTCCAGGTTTTTTACTCTAAAGTCGTCGTTTAAATATAGTAAATTTAATTTAAATGTAATTAAATGTATTATAGACAGACCGTTTATAAGTGGAAAATTTTTAGTTTTATACAAAAATATTTTAAAAGCACTTTAATTAAATAAAATAAAATTAATTCAACTAGAGGATTCATTTACATGTTGACTGTAAAACAAAAGGCCTAAACATTAAATATCGTCACATAAAAGCAGAACTTTTACTGTTAAATGAGTTTTTACGACGTTTGACCCTAAAATGTTTAAAACTGAACTGAAATCAGCAGCAATATAATTCTGTTATGTTTAAAAGGAAGATGATGAATATTAAAGGACTGAAAATGGAAAACAGTTACAGAAGCTCCCAGAGAACATCTGCTTTTTAATGTCATCTAAAGTTAATTTAATTATGTTTTTTTAATTCTGTGTGTAGATTAATATATTAAAACAGGACATTTCCTGTGTTCTAGTGGCGACTTTATAGCAAAATAAACAAAACAAACAAGCAAAAATCTGAATTTTCTTTTATCTGCAGTGTAAAAAAAGAACGTTTTCTTCTTTTTATCAGCAATTTATTATATTTTAATGGGTTTTAATGGTTGTAATAATAATTTAAAAAACTGAGGAAATCAACAAAAAGGCCTTTTTCTGGATTGTAATGATGATTTTCTATTTTCATGATGCCTGTCTTCAGTCTGTCTTATTATTACTGGAAGGTTTAATCACATTTTCTGTAATTTAATGGCGTCCCAACAGTAAATATGATTAAAATTCCTTTAGACAAACTGCAGATTGTTGCTGTTCCAACATTAAAAACTCGCAAAAAGGGACATTTTCTGTATTTTATTTATATTTATTTAACTTCATTTGTTTTTTACTGTAGTTAAATCAACTAAAAATCCCGTTTTGCAGACGTTTGTTGTCATTTCAAAGAAAAATTACGAATATTAAGGATTAAAATATGGTGCAGATTTATTTTTACAGTCATTTTAGACATTTTCTTGTTTTATTAAATGCAGAAAATATCCAATAAATTCACAGATTCATTCACTTTTTAAATAAAACTATTGCTCTTTAATAGTTTTCTGCAGTAAAAACAAGCTGAAAACACACCGACAGACACTGTTTCTGTGTTAATGGAGACTCTACAGGATAATAAACGTGGTGGTTTGATCTGAGACGTTCAGCCTGTTCCTCATCCACCTGGTTCAATATTAGGACTGGATGCCAGCAGCCAGTCGGAGGTCTGTCCTCTGATTTACAGCCTGGATGTGCTGCAGAAGTGGAGCAGAATGATGGCGTCGGCGCTGCTTGTGTGTCGGAGTGTGCGCCGGCTCGAGTGACGAAGCTATAACAGGGTGATGAGCTGCTCGTCTGACCTCCTTTGGTGCTAAATTAAAATGAACCTGAATATTGATGCCTAATGAAGGAAGGTGTGTGTGCGAGGCTGAGCGATGACGAGGCGTAAAGCCGGCCACTCTGGGAGAAAACCTCAATATGAGAGTCGACGGCGGCGACGTGCTCGCAGGAATAAACGCATGTGGAGATTCTCATCGCAGCTTTTCTGAAACCCTGAAGTTTCCCTTCGTCTGGCTTCACGTGTTTGTAGACTTTGAAGCTAACAGCGGCTAAACATCCTGCAAACGCTGTTGTTAGAACTCAGGATTCCGCTTCAACATTTACTGTCTGCTCATGCTAGCTTCAGGTTAGCTGCAGTACCTGATTGTTCCACCAGGGGGAACCTCCTCCTGCTGATTAATGAGATGGAGTTACAGGTGTGTTTGCTGACCGCCCATAAAGGTTCATCAAACTAGTGCACCTCCATGCTAACCGCTAACTGTTAGAACTCTGCCTCATCAAGCTAGCTAGCTACCTGAGGTTCATGCTAGCAGTGCTAAGCTAGGAGTTTGCTAAAACAGTCCGGGAGCTCAGCGTCTGTTAGCAGGTAGAGCTTCTTACTGTTCAACACTGTAGCGACTAGAGGAGGCGAGCAGAGAGCATTGTGGGAGTTTAGCTAGTAAACAGACACCATGACAAAGACTTCTGTGACACTTAATGACCTCCAGCTACGTCCGTTCATTTACATGTTGGAACAAAAAAGAAGTCGTCCTTTGTGTTTTGTTAAATTGAAAGTACTAACTATTACTACTACTATTTGTTCTTATACACACTGTAAGTATTGTAGATTAGCTGCAGTACCTGTTTGTTCCACCAGGGGGAACCTCCTCCTGCTGATTAATGAGATGGAGTTACAGGTGTGTTTGCTGACCGCCCGTAAAGATTCATTTAACAAGTGTACCTCCCTGCTAACCGCTAACTGTTAGAACTCTTCGCCATCGAGCTAGCTAGCTACCTGACGTTCATGCTAGCAGTGCTAAGCTAGGAGTTTGCTAAAACAGCCAGGGAGCTGAGTGTCTGTTAGCAGGTCGAGCTTCTTACTGTTCAACACTGTAGCGACCAGAGGAGGCAGGCAGAGAGCATTGTGGGAGTTTAGCTAGTAAACAGACACCATGACAAAGACTTCTGTGGTGCTTAATGACCTCCGGCTACGTCAATTCATTTACATGTTGGAACAAAAGAGTCAAAAAAGTTAATTTACAGATGATTTTTGTGAAATTACAAATAACACGTAGTGAAATCTCAGAAAAAAGCTAATTTTTAAATTCATAATAAAAAATGATATAAATATAATAAATACTAAAAAATAATATAATTAAAAGTCATAAAAAGATGAAAATATAATACATTTAAATAAAAATAATAAAAACATAATAAATAATAAAGATAAAAATATGATAAAATAATAAAAATATAATAAATAGTAAAAATAATTTTAAAAGGAATAATTTAAAAAAACAATTTATGTGTTCACTATAAAAAAGCAACAACATTATCAACACACTGTAAATAATGTCCACATCACAAATCTGTGTTTCTCACAAGCTGCAGTTTGTTCCTTTTTAATGAGTGATTTATGATTTGCGGATATTTTTACAGTTTTAAAACGTTTTTCTGTATAAATAATAGTTTTTAGATGTTTGCTGGTGTTTTTCCATATCATGGTATTTTTTTACAGTGTTAGTGAAGCTCTGGTGAAATGAATCAATGAGTGAAATCAACAGTTTGACTTCAACTAGTCGCTGATCCGTTCCTCCTCCTGTCCTGGGACGCCTCCCACCAGGCAGACAGGAGAACCGGTTCAGCCTGACCCTCCTCAGACAGGAGAACCGGTTCAGCCTGACCCCCCTCAGACAGGAGAACCGGTTCAGCCTGACCCCCCTCAGACAGGAGAACCGGTTCAGCCTGACCCTCCTCAGACAGGAGAACCGGTTCAGCCTGACCCCCCTCAGACAGGAGAACCGGTTCAGCCTGACCCTCCTCAGACAGGAGAACCGGTTCAGCCTGACCCCCCTCAGACAGGAGAACCGGTTCAGCCTGACCCCCCTCAGACAGGAGAACCGGTTCAGCCTGCCTTAATAAAGACCAGAGGGTCAGTAAGAGGAGCAGCTCTTTGGAGCCTCAACCAGTGGAGGGAAGTAGAACCTCTGGGTCTGGAGTCCCTCTTTATTCAGCATGTGGAGGATTTACCTCAGTAAACTGAGAGAGGAGGGGCGCTGAGACCTCATCGGTCCTCTCAGGTCTGGACTCTGAGGTCTGGACTCTGAGGTCTGGACTCTGAGGTCTGGACTCTGAGGTCTGGACTCTCAGATCTGGATTCTGCTCGTTGCTTCTTTCCTCTCAGAATGTTTCAGTCAGAAGATTCATTTGAAGGGATCATCTTTGCTTCTGCTTTCCTGTCGCTCTTCCTCCTCCTCTTCTTCCTCCTCTTCCTCCTCCTCTTCTTCCTCCTCTCTCTCCTCTTCTTCCTCCTCCTCTTCCTCCTCTTCCTCATCCTCCTCTCCTCCTCTTCCTCTTCTTCCTTCTCCTCCTCCTCTTCTTCCTCCTCTTCTTTTCTTCTTCCTCTTCTCCTCCTCTTCTTCCTCCTCCTCTTCCTCTTCTTCCTTCTCCTCCTCCTCTTCTTCCTCCCTCTCTCCTCTTCTTCCTCCTCTTCTTCCTCTTCTCTCTCCTCTTCTTCGTCCTCTCCTCCTCTTCTTCCTCCCTTTCTCCTCTTCTTCCTCCTCCTCCTCCTCCTCCTTTTCTTCCTCCTCTTCTTCTCCTCTTCCTCCTCCTCTTCCTCCTACTCTTCCTCCTCCTCTTCTTCCTTCTCCTCCTCCTCTTCCTCCTCCCTCTCTCCTCCTCTTCTCCTCTTCCTCCTCCTCTTCCTCTCTCTCCTCCTCCTCCTCCTCTTCCTCCTCTCTTTCCTCCTCCTCCTCTTCCTCCTGCTCTTCCTCCTCCCTCTCTTCTCCTCTTCCTCCTCCTCTTCCTCTCTCTCCTCCTCCTCCTCTTCCTCCTGCTCTTCCTCCTCCCTCTCTCCTCCTCTTCTCCTCTTCCTCCTCCTCTTCTTCCTCCTCTCCTCTTCTTCTCTTCTCCTCTTCCTCCTCCTCTTCTTCCTCTCTCCTCTTCTTCTCTTCTTCCTCTTCCTCCTCCTCTTCTTCTCCTCCTCCTCTTCTTCCTCCTCTCTCTCTCCTCTCTCCTCCTCTCTCTCCTCCTCTCTCCTCCTCCTCTCTCCTCCTCTTCTTCTCCTCTTCTTCCTCCTCCTCTTCCTCCTCCTCCTCCTCCTCCTCTTCCTCCTCCTCTTCTTCTCTTCTTCCTCTTCCTCCTCCTCTCCTCCTCTCCTCCTCTTCCTCCTCCTCTCCTCCTCTCCTCCTCCTCCTTCCCAGCATATCTGTCGTTCCTTCTCTCCTGTGTCAGCGTTCTGTCGCTCAGCTGTCACTTTCAAACTGGGACACACACTCAGACACACACACACACACACACACACACACACACACACACACACACACACACACACACTCAGACACACAAACAAACACACTCTGTCAGGAAATTATCAGCCTGTGGATCGCGAAGCCTCCACGATGTTGTTTCAGCCACTGTCACACCATACCGGCCAGGACACACACAACCACACACACACACACACACACACACAACCACACACACACACAACTACACACACACACACACACACACACTCAGTCATGCAGGGACGAAGCTAAGTGTGGGTATTATTAGACACACACACCTAACTGACAGGTGTCTGAGTGAGTGTTTATGACAACTGCAGTGTGTGTGTGTAGTTGTGTGTAGTTGTGTGTGTAGTTGTGTAGTTGTGTAGTTGTGTGTAGACGCAACAATATCAGAGACAAACGAATGAAAAATGTAAAACGAACAGAAAAAGTGAGGATTTAAAAACTAGAGAGGGAGAGAAACAAAAGGACATGAAGAAAAGTGATGGAAAGAAAAGGAAGGAAGGAAGGAAGGAAGGAAGGAAGAGGGAAGGAAGGAAGGAAGGAAGGAAGGACTAAATGAAGTGAGGATGTACAAGGTGGAGGGAAAAACAAATGGACATAAAGAAAAATTAAAGGAAGAAAAAATGTTGAGAAAGAAAGAAAAGGAATTAAGGAAAGGAAGGAAGGCTGAAGGAAAGAAGGAAAAGATGGAACAAAAGGAAGGAAGGAATGAAGGAAAGAAATGAAGGAAATGAAAAAAGGAAAGAAAGAAAGATCGAAGGAAGGAACTGAAAGGAAGGAAGGAAAAAAGAAATGAAGAAAGAAAAGGAAAGAAGGAGCTGAAAGAAAGGAAGGAAAGAAGGGAAGGATGGAATGAAAGAAAAAAGGAAGGAAAGAAGGATGAGAAGAAAGAGAGGAAGGAAGGAACTGAAAGGAAGGAAGGACAAAAAGAAAGGAAGGACGGAAGGAATGAAGGAAGGAAGAAACTGAGAAAGAAAGAAAGGAAGGAACGGATGAAGGAAGGAAGGAAGTAACGAAAGAAAGGAAGGAAGGAAGGAAGAAAAGAAATAAAGGAAGTAACGAAAGAAAGGAAGGAAGGAAGGAACTGAAAACGGAAGGAAGGAACAGGAAGGAAGGAAGGAAAGTAGGAAGGAACTGAAAGAAAGAAAGGAAGGAAGGAAGGAAGGAAGTAACGAAAGAAAGGAAGGAAGGAAGGAAGAAAAGAAATAAAGGAAGTAATGAAAGAAAGAAAGGAATGAAGGAAATGAAATAGGAAGGAAGGAATGAAGGAACTGAAATAGGAAGGAAGGAATGAAGGAACTGAAAAAAAAGAAAGGAATGAAGGAACTGAAATAGGAAGGAAGGGATGAAGGTACTAAGGAGGTGAGGCGTGCTGAGGCGGGAGGACCAACCAGCCTGAACCCTGTTCATTAGTGATCAGCTGACCGGCTGAGCTCCACCTGAGTTCCTCTTGTTTACCTGGTGATGCAGCAGAAAGTCTGACTGAGCTGTTCTGGAAGGACAAAGCAGCGGCGGCCGGATGAATAAGAGAGAAGCCGAGTGAATAATGGATGTGAGAATGTGTGTCAGGCGGTGTAAGCACCGCTCTCCAGGCCCAGCATCAGCTGACCCGGCCTGAAAGGTGACGCTGAGTCTCTTCCGGCTCACCTGACACCTGAGAGGCCCTCAGGCCTCCTGCAGCTCCTCGGCCTGGAGCTCTGCTGCTGCCTGGGTCCCAGAGTCCAGACGGCCTGACCTCAGACTGACGGGGTTTAATGGAGCCGGGCAGGACTTCATAGTACGGGTGTCAGGTCTAGAGAGGGTTAGAGGGTCTGGAGGAGACCTGGGGGACGAGCAAGACTGCAGAGAGACACGACTGGACATCAGAGATTTAAATCAGAGTTATGAGAAGACAGCATGTTGTAGTCGTTTAGTGTGTCTTTGTCTGTCTTTGTGCCAGCTTTGAATCTTTGCGTCTCTTTGTAGTTATTTTGTGTCTCTTTGGGGTCGTTTTGCGTCGTTTTGTGTCTCGTTGCGTCTCTTTGCGTCTCTTTGTGTCTCGTTGTGTCTCTTTGCGACTGTTTTGCGTCTTTTAGCATCTCTTTGTGTCTCTTTGTGGTTGTTTTGCGTCTTTTTGTGTCTCGTTGCGTCTCTTTGCGACTGTTTACGTCTTTTAGCGTCTCTTTGTAGTTGTTTTGCGTGTCTTTGTGTCTCTTTGTGGTCGTTTTGCGTCTCTTTGCGTCTGTTTGGGGTCGTTTTGCGTCTTTTTGCGTCTCGTTGCGTCTCTTTGCGTCTCTTTTTGTCTCTTTGTGGTCGTTTTGCGTCTCTTTGGGGTCGTTTTGTGTCTCTTTGTGTCTCTTTGCGTCTCTTTGTAGTTGTTTTGCATCTCTTTGCGGCTGTTTTGTGTCTTTTAGCGTCTCTTTGTGGTTGTTTTGTGTCTCTTTGTGGTTGTTTTGTGTCTCTTTGTGGTTGTTTTGTGTCTCTTTGCGTCTCTTTGTGTCTCTTTGGGGTCGTTTTGCGTCGTTTTGTGTCTCGTTGCGTCTCTTTGCGACTGTTTTGCGTCTTTTAGCGTCTCTTTGTAGTTGTTTTGTGTCTCTTTGCGTCTCTTTGTGTCTCTTTGTGGTTGTTTTGCGTCGTTTTGTGTCTCGTTGCGTCTCTTTGTGGTCGTTTTGTGTCTCTTTGTGGTTGTTTTGTGTCTCTTTGTGGTTGTTTTGTGTCTCTTTGCATCTCTTTGCGTCTCTTTGCGTCTCTTTGTGGTTGTTTTGCGTCTCTTTGTGTCTCTTTGTAGTTGTTTTGTGTCTCTTTGTAGTTGTTTTGCGTCTCGTTGCGTCTCTTTGTAGTTGTTTTGCGTCTCTTTGCGTCTCTTTGTAGTTGTTTTGCGTCTCTTTGCGTCCCTTTGTAGTTGTTTTGCGTCTCGTTGCGTCTCTTTGTAGTTGTTTTGCGTCTCGTTGCGTCTCTTTGTAGTTGTTTTGCGTCTCTTTGCGTCTCTTTGTAGTTGTTTTGCGTCTCTTTGCGTCCCTTTGTAGTTGTTTTGCGTCTCGTTGCGTCCCTTTGTAGTTGTTTTGCGTCTCGTTGCGTCTCTTTGTAGTTGTTTTGCGTCTCTTTGCGTCTCTTTGTAGTTGTTTTGCGTCTCTTTGCGTCCCTTTGTAGTTGTTTTGCGTCTCGTTGCGTCTCTTTTTAGTTGTTTTGCGTCTCTTTGCGTCTCTTTGTGGTTGTTTTGCGTCTCTTTGTGGTTGTTTTGCGTCTCTTTGTGGTTGTTTTGCGTCTCTTTGTGGTTGTTTGGCGTCTCTTTGCGTCTCTTTGTGGTTGTTTTGCGTCTCTTTGTGGTTGTTTTGCGTCTCTTTGTAGTTGTTTTGCGTCTCTTTGCGTCCCTTTGTAGTTGTTTTGCGTCTCGTTGCGTCTCTTTTTAGTTGTTTTGCGTCTCTTTGCGTCTCTTTGTGGTTGTTTTGCGTCTCTTTGTGGTTGTTTGGCGTCTCTTTGCGTCTCTTTGTGGTTGTTTTGCGTCTCTTTGTGGTTGTTTTGCGTCTCTTTGTGGTTGTTTTGCGTCTCTTTGCGGCTGTAGTCGTTACTAACTGACACAGCGGGTGATGAGGAGGCGATGAGGGGTTGCCAGGTTTTTCCCACCTCCACCTCTGCAGCAGCTCTGTGTGAACAAACAGCTGCAGTTTGCTGGTTGCCAGGCTTTTGTTTATCCCCCCTTTTTGTGTGTCAGGGTCAGTCCTTCTGGCGTGGAGCTACACACACACACACACACACACACACACACACACACAACATAATGCTTCACAATGGAGGGAAAATATGAATAACCACATTATCAACAGAAGTGTCAGTGCAAGTTGTTGGCAGCGACACGCAGCTCGAATAATCAATGCATTAATTCACACACACACACACACACACACACACACACACACACACACACACACACACACACACACACACACTGTCTCTCTGTGAAGTGGATTCGAGCCGACTTGCAGCCAAACAGAAGAAATCTCCTCGTGCACATTTACATTTTCATCTCCGTCGCTTTTGGACATGATGGTGCTAATTACCCACAATGCCGTCTGCCTCTCGCTGTGTGTGTGTGTGTGTGTGTGTGTGTGTGTGTGTGTGTGTGTGTGTGTGTGTGTGTGTGTGTCGTCCTCCAAAATCAGCAGCTGATGACAGAGAAGCTGTTGGTTAATTCAAGACCTCCTCTTCAGCCTCCCGTTCAGTTGTTTTTAGGTGTTTCTCCTCCTCGTCTGTTTCTGACTTCAGTTCTTATTTTTCTTCCTCTTTTTCTGTTTTTGCTCCTCATTTTTATAATTTCTCTGCAGCTACGTCGTTCATTCCTGCTCTCTTCAGTTATTCTCCCTGCTCCTCGCTTTATTTAGTCCTTTTCCTCGTGTCCTTTTTAAATTAATTTTCATTTTTAATCAGTTTCTTTCTCCCTCATCTCCTTTATTTCCTCTTTTTGCACCTAATTTTAAGAATTTTTGCAACTGAATTCTTTATTTCTCTTCTCATTTTTTTCCGCTTTGTTTTTTCTGTCTTCTCACATTTATTTTTTTAATCAGCTTTTTCTTCCCACTTCCTTTTTGTTTTCTGTTATTATTTCTGTATTGCTTTTTCTTTTTAGTACAGTTTGCTCTGTGTTTAGTCCAGTTTGGTCCACGTTTAGTCCAGTTTGGTCCACATTAAGTCCATGTTTGGTCTGTGTTTAGTCCAGTTTGGTCCACGTTTAGTCCAGTTTGGTCCATGTTTAGTCCAGTTTGGTCCACATTTAGTCCAGTTTGGTCTACATTTAGTCCAGTTTGGTCCATGTTTAGTCCAGTTTGGTCCATGTTTAGTCCAGTTTGGTTCATGTTTAGTCCAGTTTGTATAAATTCATTCCAGTTTGGTCCATGTTTAGTACAGTTTGGTCAACATTTAGTCCAATTTTGTCCACATTTAGTCCAGTTTGGTCCATGTTTAGTCCAGTTTGGTCCACATTTAGTCCAGTTTGTATAAATTCAGTCCAGTTTGGTCCATGTTTAGTACAGTTTGGTCAACATTTAGTCCAATTTTGTCCACATTTAGTCCAGTTTGGTCCATGTTTAGTCCAGTTTGGTCTATGTTTAGTCCAGTTTGGTCAACATTTAGTCCAGTTTGGTCCACATTTAGTCCAGTTTGGTCCACGTTTAGTCCAGTTTGGTCCACATTTAGTCTAGTTTGGTCCATGTTTAGTCCAGTTTGGTCTATGTTTAGTCCAGTTTGGTCCGTGTTTAGTCCAGTTTGGTCTATATTTAGTCCAGTTTGATCAACATTTAGTCCAGTTTGGTCCACATTTAGTCTAGTTTGGTCTATGTTTAGTCCAGTTTGGTCCGTGTTTAGTCCAGTTTGATCAACATTTAGTCCAGTTTGGTCCACATTTAGTCTAGTTTGGTCCATGTTTAGTCCAGTTTGGTCCACATTTAGTCTAGTTTGGTCTATGTTTAGTCCAGTTTGGTCCATGTTTGGTCCAGTTTTATCTGCTTTCCTATGGTTAGTTCAGGGACTGTTGGAAAGCGGATTATCTGGTGATTCTTTCTGCTATTTGTGGTAGATGGATGGTGACGTTTTGCCTTTTGGGATCAATTTTAACTCATTTTTTTCACGTTATTTAATCGCGTCTGTTTTGTTGTCCGTTATTTTTTCTGTAACACTTTTTCTTTTTTATTGTTTTTACGTCCTTTTATTTTCCTTTTCTTTAATTCTTCCCCTTTGTTTTTAATTTCTGTTGTTGTTCTCGTCATTTCCTGCCTTCATTTCTCGTTTCTCCTCCCTGCTCCTCATTTTTCTCCTCATTATCTTCACGTTTCTCACGTCCTCCTTGTTTACGGCTTGTTTTTGTCCTTTAATTTTCCTCGTTGCATCACTTTTCTCTCCTCCTCCTCGTCTTTTTAACTCTTTTGTTTTCATGTTTTTCGCCCTACTTCACTCGTTAATTCCCCCTTTTCTTTCCTCTTCTTCCCTCCTTTGTTTCTCGCTCTCTGAAACATTTATCAGACCGTCCGTCCAAACACTCGCCCGCTCATCCCGATCCGCCGGATGTTTTTCCAGCCTCCTGATTGGCTGCGAGCGGCGAGCCACAGGTGTCCGAGTCCTCCTGATTTCTGATTTCCCCCGAGGGCCGGTTTGTGTGTTTGTGTGTCTGAGAGCGTTAATTAATGCAGCGAGTCCAGCGGAGGACGACTCGGTGTTTCCTCACATCAGAGTCGGACAGTTTGACCAGGAGGATAAATAAAGCTCAGCGTTCGGCCGCTTCCTCCTCGTCATTACTGCAACAGAACCACTGATCTGGATGTGGTTTAAGGGAATCTGATGGTTTAATTTGACTTTTTTGACAAGAATATGCAAAAAAAGACTCTTTCATGTCAAAGTGAAAACAGGTTTCTACAACTTAATGTCAGTTCATGAAAAATATCATATAAAATAAGTGACTGCATCAGTGTCCACCTCCTCCCAGTCAGTGTTTAGTAGAGGCACCTTTTGATCCTGTGTTGGTCTCTTATCACCTGATGAAGCTTCTAACTCCTTCAGAGGAGTCATAGGAGTCTTGGTGGCCTCCCTCACTAGTCTCCTTCTTCTAACTCCTTCAGAGGAGTCATAGGAGTCTTGGTGGCCTCCCTCACTAGTCTCCTTCTTCTAACTCCTTCAGAGGAGTCATAGGAGTCTTGGTGTCCTCCCTCACTAGTCTCCTTCTTCTAACTCCTTCAGAGGGAGTCATAGGAGTCTTGGTGTCCTCCCTCACTAGTCTCCTTCTTCTAACTCCTTCAGAGGGAGTCATAGGAGTCTTGGTGTCCTCCCTCACTAGTCTCCTTCTTTTAACTCCTTCAGAGGAGTCATAGGAGTCTTGGTGTCCTCCCTCACTAGTCTCCTTCTTCTAACTCCTTCAGAGGAGTCATAGGAGTCTTGGTGTCCTCCCTCACTAGTCTCCTTCTTTAACTCCTTCAGAGGAGTCATAGGAGTCTTGGTGTCCTCCTTCACTAGTCTCCTTCTTCTAACTCCTTCAGAGGAGTCATAGGAGTCTTGGTGTCCTCCCTCACTGGTCTCCTTCTTCTAACTCCTTCAGAGGAGTCATAGGAGTCTTGGTGTCCTCCCTCACTAGTCTCCTTCTTCTAACTCCTTCAGAGGAGTCATAGAGTCTTGGTGTCCTCCCTCACTAGTCTCCTTCTTCTAACTCCTTCAGAGGAGTCATAGAGTCTTGGTGTCCTCCCTCACTAGTCTCCTTCTTCTAACTCCTTCAGAGGAGTCATAGGAGTCTTGGTGTCCTCCCTCACTAGTCTCCTTCTTTAACTCCTTCAGAGGAGTCATAGGAGTCTTGGTGTCCTCCCTCACTAGTCTCCTTCTTCTATCTCCTTCAGAGGAGTCATAGGAGTCTTGGTGTCCTCCCTCACTAGTCTCCTTCTTGTAACTCCTTCAGAGGAGTCAGAGGAGTCTTGGTGGCCTCCCTCACTAGTCTCCTTCTTCTAACTCCTTTTAATCAGTTTTTTCTTCCCACCTCTATTGTGTTTTCTATTATTATTTCTGTATTGCTTTTTCTTTTTAGTCCAGTTTGCTCTGTGTTTAGTCCACCTTAAGCACAGTTTGTTCCACGTTTAGTCCAGTTTGTTGTACATTTAGTCCAGTTTGGTCTACATTTAGTCTCAGTTTGTTGTACATTTAGTCCAGTTTGGTCCATATTTAGTCCAGTTTGTATACATTTAGTCCAGTTTGGTCCACATTTAGTCCAGTTTGTATACATTTAGTACAGTTTGGTCCACATTTAGTCCAGTTTGTATACATTTAGTCCAGTTTGGTCCACATTTAGTCCAGTTTGTGTACATTTAGTCCAGTTTTGTCCACATTTAGTCCAGTTTGTGTACATTTAGTACAGTTTTTTCCACATTTAGTCCAGTTTGTATACATTTAGTACAGTTTTGTCCACATTTAGTCCAGTTTGTATACATTTAGTACAGTTTGGTCCACATTTAGTCCAGTTTGTATACATGTAGTGCAGTTTGGTCTACATTTAGTCCATTTTGGTCCATATTTAGTCCAGTTTGGTCCATATTTAGTCCAGTTTTGTCCACATTTAGTCCAGTTTGTATACATTTAGTCCAATTTGGTCTACATTTAGTCCACTTTGGTCCACATTTAGTCCAGCTTGTATACATTTAGTCCAGTTTGGTCCACATTTAGTCCAGTTTGGTCTCCATTTAGTCCAGCTTGTATACATTTAGTCCAGTTTGGTCCACATTTAGTCCAGTTTGTATACATTTAGTCCAGTTTTGTCCATATTTAGTCCAGTTTGTATACATTTAGTCCTAAGACCTAGGAGTCATAGGAGTCTTGGTGGCCTCCCTCACTAGTCTCCTTCTTTTAACTCGGTCAGTAAATCTTCAAACCTGCTCGTTGCTGAGCTGCAGATAAAAGCTCACATCAGACAAGAGGGTAAAGATAATCGTAGACAGACTGGATCAGAACACGAACAAAAACATTTTGACGTCTTTAAATTGATAAAATGTTCTTTAAATCAGGCTGCGGATGCTAAATGATCAAACCCTTCAGGGTTCAGAGGGTTAAAACTACATGTAAACTTCCAGAATGAGGAGTATAAATAAATAAATCAGCTCTTTAACAACAGCATGATTCAGCACATGGAGGCAAACACACAGGAAGCTGAAGACAAGGAAACGTTATGGACTGAAAGAGAAAAGCAGCGAGCAGAAAGCTGAAGCAGAGTGAGGCTGAACAGAGGAACAAAGCGGGTTCGGAGCTTTTTTGTCTAGAAGGTTCGTCACTGCTGCTCTGAATCCTGATGGAACGGCACCAGGTTTCCATCTGTTGTCACGGCAACAGCATCAACCATCACAGGTACAGTTTTAGCAGCTTTTAGTTTCCTCTGAGTCAAACTGCAGCAAGATGGATTTTCGGTTCACAGCCTCCGAAGGCAGGAGAGGCTCTGAGGCTTCGTAACATGGAAGAAACCAACATGAAGTTGTTTTCTCTGAATGTCTGGTCATTTTCACTGAATTAACAGTGGAGAATCTGAAGGTCAAACAAAGAAAAGGCTTAAATCTGGTTTTATTGCTCGTTATTTAGTCAAATGTAAGAGTTTGTGTCTTAAATGAGCCCATGTGGATTAAAATACTCCTAAATATCAGATCACAGGACAGTAAAATGACCTTTTAATGAATTTGTGCGTTAGAAAACCTCCAAACGTTGCCGCGCTATAATCTCATTATGTTACTCTGATGTTTAATTAGCTTAAACTGTCACGTTTAGTTTGTACAGAAAGAAAATGTTAAATTAGTTTCCTCCTGAAACAACCTCAGGTAAAATAGAATAACCTGAATAGAAGGACGAAGGTCTTAAAACATAGAACCGTGTGCTGAGTAGAAACCCTGATTTAAAATGGAGGAAACACTGCCTGCAGTTCAGCCGAACACTCGCTGAATTTTTGTCACGTGACTATCGGTCGCAGCTGAGTCATCGACGGCTTCCTGGTTTCAGGGAGGAGCGCAGAATTTTTAGTTTTTTACAGGATCTGCTTCAATGTCACCGTTTGTTTTTAGTTGAATTTTAAATTGAGACGTGTGGAATGTTGAGTTTACAACAGAACTGGAAGCAACTCTATGTTTGGTCCATGTTTAGTCCAGTTTGGTCCAAGTTTAGTCAGGTTTGGTCTACATTTAGTCAAGTTTGGTCCATGTTTAGTCCAGTTTGGTCTACATTTAGTCAAGTTTGGTCCATGTTTAGTCCAGTTTGGTCAACATTTAGTCAGGTTTGGTCTACATTTAGTCAAGTTTGGTCCATGTTTAGTCCAGTTTGGTCAACATTTAGTCAGGTTTGGCCAACGTTTAGTCCAGTTTGTTCCATGTTTAGTCCGGTTTGGTCTACATTTAGTCAAGTTTGGTCCATGTTTAGTCCAGTTTGTCCACGTTTAGTCAGGTTTGGTCTACATTTAGTCAAGTTTGGTCCATGTTTAGTCCGGTTTGGTCTACATTTAGTCCAGTTTGTTCCATGTTTAGTCTGGTTTGGTCCACATTTAGTCCACTTTGGTCCATGTTTAGTCCAGTTTGGTCTACATTTAGTCAAATTTGATCCATGTTTAGTCCAGTTTGGTCTACATTTAGTCCAGTTTGGTCTACGTTTAGTTCAGTTTGGTCCATGTTTAGTCCAATTTGGTCCACATTTGGCTCAGTTTGTTCTGTGTATAGTCCACCTTAAGCCCAGTTTGGTCTACGTTTAGTCGAATTTACTCTACGTTTAGTCCAGCTTGGTCCACATTTAATCTAGTTTGGTATACAATTAGTCCAGTTTGGTCTATTATTAGTCCAGTTTGGTTTACATGTGGTCCGTGTTTAATCCAGTTTGGTATACATTTAGTCACGTTTGGTCCAGTCTGGCCAATGCTTAGTTCAGTTTGGTCTACATTTAGTCCAGGTTGGTCCATGTTTAGTCCAGTTTGCACTACATTTATTCCAGTTTGCTCTGCGTTTAGTCCAGTTTGGTCCACAATTAGTCCAATTTCATCTACATTTTGTCTAGTTTGGTCTATGTTTAGTCACGTTTGGTCCAGTCTGGTCAATGTTTACTTCAGTTTGGTCTTTATTTAGTCCAATTTGGTCCATGTTTAGTCCAGTTTGGTCTACAAGTAGTACACATTGGTCCACATTTAGTACAAGTTGGTCCATGTTTAATCCAGTTTGGCCCATGTTTAGTCCAGTTTGGTCTACATTTAGTCACGTTTGGTCCAGTCTGGCCAATGTTTAGTTCAGTTTGGTCTCTATTTACTCCAGCTTGGTCAATGTTTTGTCCAGTTTAGTCTACATTTAGTCCAGTTTGCTCTGTGTTTAGTCCAGTTTGGTCCATGTTTAGTCCAATTTGGTCCACATTTGGTCCAGTTTGGTCCAGTTTAGTCCAGTTTGCTTTGTGTTTAGTCCACCTTAAGCCCAGTTGGCCTAAACCTGGACCCAACTGGACCAAATGTTGAACAAACTGGACTAAAAGTGGTCCAAACTGACATTTTAGCAGATTTAAATGCAGTAAAAACAATGGAAGTGGACGAAGTGCGTTGACATGGTTAACTGTCGTGTTTTTTTTTATAGAGTTTTACAGTTAAAATATGAATTCATATCTTTATCTGTGATTTTACAAGATAATATCTGCAGTTGAACAGAATAAAAATCTGTCAAATTACTGTCAATTTATACATTTTTTAATCCACTTAATAAATCTTTAAAAGTCTCTATTGATTGTTTTGCAGTGTGGTTTTAACAAGACGTTTTAACGAGTTATTTAAGCTCCGTCTCATGTTGGGATCAGGAGGAGAACCGGTCTGCAGGAACACCGAAGGTTTTATTCTGCTTCCAGAACCGGACAGCGACGCTTGGAGCTGCAGCTCTAACATGCAAGGACACATAGCTTTCTATTCCGGGGCTCTATCTCTTATTTCAGCCTGTTGTTCTGGTTATCGGCTCACCTCTGCTCCGTTCAGACGCACCGGACGGCTTCCATCTGATTTACTGTTGATCCGCTACAAACCGACGGGTCTGAAGGACTCGGATCAGTTTATCAGACACACATTATTAAGATGGTGCAGCTTCATTCTGTCAGCCGTGGAGATGATGTGTGGAAACTTAAAGGTCTGTTGAAATCAGGAAATGAGATTATCTGTGGAAGGAGGGAGGAAGGAAGGAAGGAAAGAAGGACAAAAGAAAAAGAGGAAAGAAGGAAGAGGAGGAAGGAAGGAAGAAGAGGAAGGAAGGGAGGAAGGAAGGGAGGGAGGACAAAAGAAGAAGAGGAAAGAAGGAAGATGAAGGAAGGAAAGAGGAAGAGGATGAAGGAAGGAAGGAAGGAAGGAAGAGAGAAGGAATGAAGGACAAAAGAAGAAGAGGAAGGAAGGAAGAGGAGGAAGGAAAGAAGGAAGGAACAAAGGAAGGAAGGAAAGAAGGAAAGAAGAAAGAGAGAAGGAAGGAAGGACAAAAGAAGAAGAGGAAAGAAGGAAGGAAGGAAAGAAGGAAGGAAGGAACAAAGGAAGGAAGGAAGGACAAAAAAGAAGAGGAAAGAAGGAAGAGGAGGAAGGAAGGAAGGAAGGAAGGAAGGAAGGAAGGAAAGAAGGAAAGAAGAAAGAGAGAAGGAAGGAAGGGCAAAAGAAGAAGAGGAAAGAAGGAAGAGGAGGAAGGAACAAAGGAAGGAAGGGAGGGAGGGAAGGAGGGAGGAAGAGAGAAGGAAGGGAGGGACAAAGAAAAGACAAAGGAAGGAGAGAGAAAGAAGCAAGGAAACAAGGAGGGAAGGAAAGGAAGAAAGAGAGAAGGAAGGACAAAAAAAGAAGAGGAAGGAAGGAAAGAAGGAAGGAAGGAAGAGAGAAAGGAGGGAGGAACAAAGGAAGGAAGGCAGGAAGGAACAAAGGAAAGACAATGGAAGAAGAGAGAAAGAAGCAAGGAAACAAGGAGGGAAGGAAAGGAAGAAAGAGAGAAGGGAAGGAAAGAAGGAAGGAAGAAGGGATGGAAGAAGGAAGGAAGGAAGGAAGGAAGAAAGAAAGAAAGGATGGAAAAGGAAAAAGACAAAGGAAAGGAAAAGAAGGAAGGAAACAAGGACAAAAGAAGGGATAAAGGAATTAAGGAAGAAAGGAAACAGTGAGGGAAGGAGAGATAAAGGAAGGAAGGAAACAAGGAAGGAAGGAAGAAAAGAAACAAGCAATGGAGGCAACAAAGGAAACAAGGAGGGAAGGAAAGGAAGGAAGAGAGAAGGGAAGGAAAGAAGGAAGGAAGGAAGGAAGGAAGGAAGGGAGGAAAAGCAAAAAGATAAAGGAAAGGAAAAGAAGGAAGGAAACAAGGACAGAAGAAGGGATAAAGGAAAGAAGGAAGAAAGGAAACAGTGAGGGAAGGAGGGATCAAGGAAGGAAGGAAACAAGGAGGGATAGAGGAGGGAAGGAAGGAAGGAATGGAGGGAAGGAACGAAGCAAGATGAAAGAGAGGGAGAAAGGAGGGACAAAGGAAGGAAACAGGGAGGAGAGAAGTAAGGAAGGAAGGAAACAAGGAGGGAAGAAAAGAAGGAGGAAACAAGGAGAGAAGGAGGGATAAAGAAAAGAAGGAAGGCCACACTGTAGGAACCACTGTGAACTTTCCTTCTTCTTGTTCAGTAGAATGACGTCGATGGTTGAAGTTGTGTTTGTGTTGTTGTTTACATGTTTAGATCTGTGTTTTCTGACCGTCCTCCAGTGGAGCCTCTAATGACGATAAACAAACAAACATGGTATTAAAACGACGTCCTGGATTCAGACAGACCCTCTCAGCTCTGGTGATCCGTCCTGCGTGTTGGTGGGAATCGGAGCAGACGTGACGTTAGCATGCAGTTAGCATGCAGGGAGCTGCAGGTGAGGCCCGAGGACCGGTCGGGTAATGAGGGAAGTTAGCAACAGAAACACGGCAGAGCGCCTGGCAGTCAGAGCAGATCAGAGCAGATCAGAGCGACTGATCCGACGGCCTCCGACAGGTCTGGGCCAGAACCTCCAGGTTACCTAACGACCCACGGAGCTGCTGAGGCTCTGAACCAGACGCCTCTGTTTACCGTCATGTGCTGCAGAATGGTCCGACTGCACCTCAGGACCGTTCTGCTGTAGCTAGGAGGAAAAACACTCTGGCATGTTTATATTTTATTCAACCAATCACAGTCCTCGTGGGCGGAGCCAAGCCCAGGATGCAGTGATGGTGTCCCTGCAAAATAGTGACCATGAGGTTTTGTTTTGGTGGAACATTTGCATTCAGGAAGGCTAGAACTGGCTTTTTACTGGATATGTCACCAAATAAAGACTAGTAAATGGTAAAACTTGACATTCTCATCATGTATTTTACTGCTAAAAGGCGCGTTTTGTCTGTTTTGAGCAGATTTGGGTCTGACTTTCTCAGTGTTTTTCTACTTTTAAAAGGTGTAGAATGGTCCGACTGCACCTCATTCTGCTTTAGGTTGGAAAAAAATAACACTCTGGCTTGTTTGTATTTCTTTCAACCAATCACAGTCCTCGTGGGCGGAGCCAAGCCCAGGATGCAGTGATGGTGTCCCTGCAAAATAGTGACCGTGGGGTTTGCTTTGGTGAAACATTTGCATTCAGGAAGGCTAGAACTGGCTTTTAATTGGATTTTTCACCAGATAAAATGTAAAACTGCTATCAGGGCTGCTTTCAAATAGTAAATCTTGACGTTGTCATCATGTATTTTGCTGCTAAAAGGCGCGTTTTGTCTGTTTTGAGCAAATTGGGTTTGACTTTCTCAGGGTTGTTTGACTTTTAAAAATGTAGAATGGTCTGACTGCACCTCAGGATCATTCTGCTATAGCTAGGGGGGAAAAATGCTCTGGTTTGTTTATATTTTATTCAAGCAATCACAATCATTGTGGGCGGAGCCAAGCCCAGGATGCAGTGATGGTGTCCCTGCAAAATAGTGACCATGAGGTTTTGTTTTGGTGGAAGATTTGCAGGCAGGAAGGCTAGAACTGACATTTTATTGGATTTTTCACCAAATAAAAACTAGTAAATGGTAAAACTTGACATTCTCATCATGTATTTTGCTGCTGAAAGGTGAGTTTTGTGTGTTTTGAGCAAATTGGGTCTGACTTTCTCAGGGTCCTTCTACTGTTAAAAGGGGTAAAATGGTCTGACTGCGCCTCATTCTGCTTTAGGATGGAAAAAAAAACACTCTGGTATGTTTATTTTTCTTTCAACCAATCA
This sequence comes from Dascyllus trimaculatus, assembly GCA_024666655.1. Lineage (NCBI taxonomy): Eukaryota > Metazoa > Chordata > Actinopteri > Pomacentridae > Dascyllus > Dascyllus trimaculatus. The sequence continues at coordinate 1,780,892 of CM045466.1, forward strand.
CAGTCCTCGTGGGCGGAGCTAAGCCCAGGATGCAGTGATGGTGTCCCTGCAAAATAGTGACCGTGGGGTTTTGTTTTGGTGAAACGTTTGCATCCAAGAACATGAACACTGTCGTTTTATTGGATATTTCACCAGATAAAATGAAAAACTGCTATCAGGGCTGCTTTCAAATAAACCAGACTAAACCGGTTTAGTCTTTAGGTCTGCTCAGATCCTGATTCAGGGTTCGATTGGTTGATTTTAATGCTTTTTGTTTTTGTTTGTTTTCTGTTTTTGCCACGTTTTTCTATGGATGTCAATTGGTTGGCTGCTGCTCAGACATTGTTGTTGTTTCTTGTAGTGAAGGGATTTTTAAAGGTCACTGGAGTGGGGAAGGTAAACGCCGGCTGGTGGGAGTCGTGTTAATTAATTCATCTAACTGAATAAACGTGTCATCAGAAGGTGGCGCTGTGGGCTACGTTAGTGTTAATCAGCAGAGCAGAAGAAGAAAGAAACACAAGCAGCTTCTTTTATCTGATTCAGTGCAAAACAGAAGTAAAACCACAACCTGGACACAAAGAGATGTGAGAAAGAGAAAGAGACACAAAACAACAATAAACAAGATGCAGAATAAACAACAAAGATACACAAAACAATACAAAACAAAACAAAGACACACAAATGATACAAAACAAACAACAAAGACACAAAATGACACAAAACAAACAACAGAGACACAAAATGATACATAACAAACAACAGAGACACAAAATGATACAAAACAAACAACAAATACACACAAAATGTTACAAAATAAACAACAAAGACACACAAAATGTTACAAAACAAACAACAAAGAGACACAAAATGATACAAAACAAACAACAAAGAGACACAAAATGATACAAAACAAACAACAAATAGACACAAAATGATACAAAACAAACAACAAATAGACACAAAATGATACAAAACAAACAACAGAGACACAAAATGATACAAAACAAACAACAAAGACACACAAAATGATACAAAACAAACAACAGAGACACAAACTGATACAAAACAAACAACAAAGACACACAAAATGATACAAAACAAACAACAGAGACACACAAAATGATACAAAACTAACAACAAAGACACACAAAATGATACAAAACAAACAACAAAGAGACACAAAATGATACAAAACAAACAACAAAGATGCACAAAATGATACAAAACAAACAACAAAGACACACAAAATGATACAAAACAACAGAGACACAAAATGATACAAAACAAACAACAAAGACACACAAAATAATACAAAACAAACAACAGAGACACAAACTGATACAAAACAAACAACAAAGACACACAAAATGATACAAAACAAACAACAAAGACACACAAAATGATACAAAGCAAACAACAAAGAGACACAAAATGTTACAAAATAAACAACAAAGAGACACAAAATGATACAAAACAAACAACAAAGACACAAAATGATACAAAGCAAACAACAAAGACACACAAAATGATACAAAACAAACAACAAAGACACACAAAATGATACAAAACAAACAACAAAGGCACACAAAATGATACAAAACAAACAACAAAGGCACACAAAACGATGTAAAAGGCTAAAAAGACACTCAAATTGACCAGAAAGAGACCAGAATCGACCGAAGGAGACTGAAAATGAACAAACACAAATGTAAAACCAGTGTGAACAGACAGAAAACCACCACAAAGACACACAAAACCACCAGAAAACGACCCAACAGGACCACAGAGAGACACAAACTGAGGAAGGACAAGATGCAGCGTGAAAAAAAACGTAAATGGAAAGTGACCTCAGAGACACAGAAGATGTCTAGAAACTCATTAGAAGGGACTCAAAGACATAAACAAACAAACTAATTTGAACAGAAACAAAACGGCAGCAAAAAGACAGAGTGAGAATAAAATGAACCCAAACAGAGACGCGGAAAAGAGGCACAAAACAACCACAAAGTGATAAAAACAAGATGCAGTATGAAAACAGACGATGGGAAATGACTGGAAAGAGATAAAAAACCAATGCGACCAAAGACAAAACAAACACTGAGAGGCCAAAGAACAGCGACACAGGGACACAAAACCACCTCAGACTGAGAGACGAGTTGAAATATGAACACAAACAGATGTAAAAACCAATGAGAGCTTAGAGGAATCCACCAGTGAGGCCCAGACGTGGAGCCAGACTGGACTTCCTGCGGCTTCAGGATCTGATGGGTTTCGGTTTAAAACAGAGAAACTCTGCAGAGACTCGACTCGTCCACTTTATTAACCGAAGCACGTCTTGGCTCGGACTCCGGCCAGCTCCACGCCGGCCAGCAGGGTGAAGTGTGGAACATAAACGGAAGCAGGGGATTAAAGAAGGAACGGAGCTTAGCGCTGTGGAGCCGTCCTCGTGCGAGAAGACGAGCGACGCCACGATCAACAAGCCGAGGCGTCGCGGCTCCTCTGGAGGTGCAGCTGAAGTGTGTGCAGAGGTGTGAAGGACTGTCATCCAACATGCAGCTTCCACATGACGCACGGAGGCGGCTGCATGTCAGGGTCACCCCCCGCCTCGCCCGCCGCTCGCCCAGCTCCCTGCCAGCTCGGCTTGGCTCGCTGCCTCCCATCAGTGAATCATTGGGCAGCGGCTCGGCTGCGATCGCGGCGGCACCGTGACAAAATGTGTTTTCTTCTCTCAGGCTAATTGAATTGAAGGTGCTGCATATTCACTGCTGCTGCTTCGGGACAGCGGCGTCCTCTGAGGAGGTTTTTCTGCGAGGGTTTTCGCTCTCCATCACCCGGCTGTGACAGGACACTCTGCTTATAAGAGCAGGGCAGAAGGGGCTGATGGGATTGGTCCTGAGTGACGCCACACCTGCTCACAGCTCTCTGGGTTATACACTCTGAAAACCATGTTGGACGAGGGATGCCCTGATCTGATCCAACATGTTTAGTATTTAGTGTTGTGTCCCCTGAATAACACACACTTCAATTCTGGAAGTTCTGTGTTGGCAAGCAGAGAGCATTGTGGGGTTCAGCCAGTAAATGGGCACCATGACAAAGGCTTCTGTGATTTTAATGACCTCCAAAGCAGAAACATTGTCGGGGTTTAACGTAAAGGGGCACCATGACAAGGTCCTCCCTCCTTGTGATGCTTAATGACCTCCAAAACAGAGATTATTGTGGGAGTTTAGCCAGTAAAGGGGCACCATGACAAAGGCTTCTGTGATTTTTAATGACCTCCAAAGCAGAAACATTGTCGGGGTTTAACGTAAAGGGGCACCATGACAAGGTCCTCCCTCCTTGTGATGTTTAACGACCTCCAAAGCAGAAAGCATTGTGGGGGTTTAGCTAGTAAAGGCGCACTATGACAAAGACTTCTATGACAAAATGTTCTGTGACAAAATCTTCCCTCATTAAGCATCACAGAAGACTCTGTCATGGTGCCCCTTTACTGGCTAACCCTCCAAAGCAGAGAGCATTGTGCGGGTTTAGCTGATAAAGGGGCACCATGACAAAGACTTATATGATACTTAATGAGCTCTAAAGCAGAGTGCATCATGGGGTTTAGCTAATAAAAGGGCACCATGACAAAGACTTGCGTGATGCTTAATGACGTCTAAAGCAGAGAGCATCATGGGGTTTTAGCTAATAAAGGGGCACCATGACAAAGAATTATATGATACTTAATGACCTCCTAAGCAGAGAGCATCATGGGGGTTCAGGGCCTAGAAGGTCGGACAGCTGAAGACGTTCTAACAGTGTTTGGTGACGACGTTGTTAGAACGAGTTGACTTTTAGTTCTAACAGAAACAGCTGGACGTGTTCTGATCTGAAGCGTGGAGGAGGTGAAGTCGGGTTTCCAGCCTCCACCTCAGATTTTTTTTTGTCAGAACAGTTCGACAGACGTGGTCGTCGCTCTGCACAAACAAGGAGCTGCGTCAGTCAAAGACGAGAAAACACACCTGAGTTACATAAGAAGGTTCCAGGATCCAGACGGGCAGCAAACAACAACACAGTGTTCCTGTAGCGACTTACAGCAGCAGCAGCAGCGTCTGTTCCTGATTTCCATTTTTCTCTTCACGCAGTCGTCAGTGTGTGCATGTGTGTGTGTCTGTGTGTGTGTGTGTCCATGTGTGTGTGTCTATGTGTGTGTGTGTCTATATGTGTGTGTGTGTCTATGTGTGTGTGTGTCTCTGTGTGTGTGTCTATGTGAGTGTGTGTCTATGTGTGTGTTCAGTTTGGCGTAGGTGCATGCATATTCTGTCCTCCTTTATTTCCATACCATTTCAGCTATTCATCAGATACAGTATGCGCCTCTGTGATCCCCCCGCTGTGTGTGTGTGTGTGTGTGTGTGTGTGTGCGTGTCCATGTGTGTGTGTGTGTGTGTGTGAACAGGATGGCCGTACGCTTGGCTTGCTCTTTCCTCCTCCGAGCGTTTCTTCCAACCTCTGGCGAGCTGCAAACTCTGCAGCATCACGTCTGAAGCACGTTGGTGAAACAAGGACAGATCATCGTGACGTTGCTCGTTGGCTTCATTTCGGGGCACGTCGGGGGAAAAATGTTTGAAAAAAAAGAAGTAAAAACACAAAACCCTGTAGCAAGGATCCAGAAAAATGTTTAAAAATTATCATAAAATAAAACAAAACTGCAGAAATAACAACAGCGTGCAGTAAAACTGGAACAAACTGGACGTGGACATCATTAAAACACACGCTAACCTTAATATAGACAGGCTTCCTTTCACATAACAGCAAATATGTGTGGAATAATTCTATATTTTGCTGCTTTAAAGGCTCTTAGAGTGTCATTTTACAATCATTGTGGCTGTTTCTAGAAGTCGTTTGATGTGGACGTCATTCACAGTGTTTTCATTTATTATTATATTATTAATTAATCATAAATGTATTTTTGTATTCATAAATACAGCGGTCCCTCGTCTGTCGCTGGGGGTTAGGTGAAAATCCTCAAAGTAGGGACCTTATTTAATTATTTATATATATTTTAAGGCTTTATAAACCCTCCCCACGCTTGGGTTCAGAAGCCTCAGAAGGTGCAGAAGGTTTGGGCGACATCGTAAAACCCAACACGGCAGAGAAACACAACACAGGGACCAGACGTCGATGTGGAACGGACAAGACCGGACAAGGCGGAGCTCAACATTTGGGGCGGAGCTCAACGTTTTGGGCGGAGGTCAATGTTTGGGGCGGAGGTCAATGTTTGGGGCGGAGGTCAATGTTTGGGGCGGAGGTCAACGTTTGGTGCGGAGGACAACGTTTGGGGCGGAGGTCAACATTTGGGGCGGAGCTCAATGTTTGGGGCGGAGCTCAACGTTTGGGGCGGAGCTCAATGTTTGAGGCGGAGCTTAACGTTTGGGGCGGAGCTCAACGTTTGGGGCGGAGCTCAACGTTTGGGGCGGAGCTCATCGTTTGAGGCGGAGCTCAACGTTTGGGGCGGAGCTTAATGTTTGGGGCGGAGCGCAACGTTTGGGGCGGAGCTCAACGTTAGACTCCACCCATCTCAAAGTTCCAGAAACTAGTCTCATTACATACAACTTTACTTCATTTTGCAACAGTTTGGTGGTAATCTAACCCTAACCATTCAGGAACATGTATATCTAATGCAGTTCAGAGTGGAGCCATATTCAGGGCCAAATACAGGTTTGTGGCGATGCTAGGAGCAGAAGATGGAATCCACGAAGTAGCGACCTTATATTTATTATTTACATATATTAAGGCTTTATTAACCTTTCCCACACTGTTATCAACTCTTCCTCCACTCTTAAACCTTCCATCTAGAGGAGCTTCTCCAGCCATGTCCGATAATGGAACTAGCGACGCAGCGATCCACTTGGGGAAAACTTTATTTTAAACACACCCACACCGAGGACGTCCGGCTGCCTACCGGGAAACTGATGATTGTGTTACGGTAATCCTACAGACTGTCACCGGTTCTATTTCCAGTAAACTCTCACCGTGTGGGACCAAAGGTTCTGGCTGGCTTCCATCACCGCCGATCAACCAGAGACTGAAAAGATATAAAATGATCAAAAGTGACCACAAAGAGACACGAAACAACAACAAAGAGACACAAAACAACAACAAAGACACACTATGATGACACAGAACTGTTGCGGCTGCAGAGTCGAGGCGTTCGTGTTGCGTTCAGGGACTTTGCTGACAGTAAATGTATTCGTGTCTGAGTTGACTAAAATTTGTGCGTCTGCTTTGTGTTGCGTTGCGTTAATCCTTCAGCGAGAGCCTGATGGAAGCAGTCTGTTTGTGTTTCAATGTGACTCTGTGTTTCATGCGTGTGCGTTTTGCGTGTCCTTCCTGAGGGCGATGCTTGTTCAGGCAGCGCTGACCCAGAAACTCGCCCGGTCTCCTGCTCGCTGTCGGTCTGTAGTTAGATCCCAGAGCCAGGCAGCGGGACGGCTCTGTGCTGGTGTTGTGTTGTTGTTGTTGTTGTGTTTATCAGCGTGGAGAAGCTGCTTATTAACTGTGTTCGTGAGCCTCGATCAGAATCTGTCAGCGTGGAGCTTCTGAATCAAACAGTGGACAGATCAGCTGACATGGAGCAAGAAGTAAACAACAACAACAAAACAACAACACAAAGAGCAGAACAAGCTTCATTAAAGGCAGGAAAAAACCAGAGGCTCTGCACAGACACACAAAATGACACAAAATAAACAACAAAGACACAAAATGATACGAAATAAACAAAAAAGACACAAAATGATACAAAATAAACAACAAAGACACACGAAACGATACAAAACAAACAACAAAAACACACAAAATGATACAAAATAAACAACAAAGAGACAAAATGATACAAAATAAACAACAAAGACACACAAAATGATACAAAACAAACAACAACAAAGAGACAAAATGATACAAAATAAACAACAAAGACACACGAAACGATACAAAACAAACAACAAAAACACACAAAATGATACAAAACAAACAACAAAGACACACAAATGACACAAAATGAACAACAAAGATACAGAAAATGTTACAAAACAAACAACATAAACACACAAAATGATACAAAACAAACAACAAAGACACAAAATGATACAAAACAAACAACAAAAACACACAAAATGATACAAAACAAACAACAAAGACACAAAATGATACAAAATAAACAACAAAGAGACAAAATGATACAAAATAAACAACAAAGACACACGAAACGATACAAAACAAACAACAGAAACACACAAAATGATACAAAACAAACAACAAAGACACACAAATGACACAAAATAAACAACAAAGATACAGAAAATGTTACAAAACAAACAACATAAACACACAAAATGATACAAAACAAACAACAAAGACACAAAATGATACAAAATAAACAACAAAGAGACAAAATGATACAAAATAAACAACGAAAACACACAAAATGATACAAAACAAACAACAAAGACACAAAATGATACAAAACAAACAACAAAAACACACAAAATGATACAAAACAAACAACAAAGACACAAAATGATACAAAACAAACAACAAAAACACACAAATTGATACAAAATAAACAACGAAAACACAAATGATACAAAATAAACAACAAAGAGACAAAATGATACAAAAATAAACAACAAAGATGCACAAAATGATACAAAATAAACAACAAAAACACACAAAATGATACAAAAACAAACAACAAAGACAAACAAAATAATACAAAACAAACAGCAGTCTGGACACGTCTAGACTCATTTTGGACTCATGCTGGACTCATGCTGGACTCATGCTGGTGGTCTTTGTCCAGTCTGGAGTCGGTCTGGACAGACTGGGGCGACTAGAAGTCCTCAGAGCCACAGTGAGGATGATGAGGCTGGACGGTCTTCATCGTCTGGTGAACTGGCTGACAGGAAACACCTCAGACTGGGAGGGGGTCTGGGTTGGGCTCTGGGAGGAGGAAGGTTTAGGGGTCGGGTCCAGAGGTGTAACTGTGCAGTCCTGGGTTGGTTTGTTGTTGTTGTTGTTGTTTGTTTGTTGCTCCGCCTCCTCTCGCTGTGACATCGATGAATGATTCATTGAACACGTGCGGCTGACAGCCTCTTTCAGGTCTGCTCAGACCCGGGGTCTGGTCCTGACGTCGGTCCGGTCTGCTGGACCTGGTTCAGATTAGAGGGCTGTCAGGAACAGCAGCAGCTCTGGAGGGGGTCCATGGGATCAGCTGGTTTGTTAGTTACTGATGGTAGAACTCAGGATGTTCTCTACTGGATCCAGACAACAGCATTCATTTACATGTTACACTGTAAAAAAACAAACCCTGAATAAATCATAATTTATTCTTTTACAGTGTTTGACTGTAAAATGACATCATTCAGAACTTTATTTAAATATAAGTGAATTAGATTTTATAAATTTAATAAACGTGATAAATATTGAATATAACATGATATGTAATAATATAAATATTATAGATATGATAACATTGTTATATTATAACAACAATAACAACTTTATATAATAATAAAAGTTGTTATTATTATTAATAATAATAATAATAATAAAAGTTGCTATTAATATTATTATTATTAATAATAATAATAATAAAAAAGTTGCTATTAATATTATTATTATTAATAATAATAATAATAAAAAAGTTGCTATTATTATTATTATTAATAATAATAATATGAACAATAATAATAATAATTATTATTATTATAGAAATTCTATACATATAATAACAATAATAATAACTTTATATAATATTAATAGTAATAATAATATATAATAATAATTATGATAATAATAATAATATGAAAAACATTACTATATTATTACATGTAATATAATAATGTTGTTATAGAAATAATAACATTATTGCTGTTGTTATTATTAATATTAATAATAATTACAATAAAATAACATTACATTATTATTATTATAAGTGATATATAGGATTTTTCTTTAAATTTAAAGCAAATATATTGTTAATAATATTATTATAGTATTTTTTAAATAATAATAATAATTGTTGTTATTATTATTTTTACTATTAATGGTAATAATAACAATAACAATAATGATAACAATAATAATTTTAATATAATAATAATAATATCAATAATATATTTGATTTTATTTCAAAGAAAAGTAATATATATTAAGGATTTAATAATGTTAATCATTTTTATTTTACAGATATTATCTTGTAAAATGAGAAAATAATCCCAGAACTGTAAATAATGTCAACATCAACAATCTGTATTTCTACTAACTGTAATTAATTTATTTACAGCGTCAGATTGTTAAATTAAACCATTTCTAGTGTTTTAATAAGCATAAATCTATATTCTACAGATGTTTGCTGCTATTTGAAAAAAAATATGTGTATTAGGAATTTAATAAATCATTTCTTTACACATTAATCAGTATTTACTGTTTGTCTGATAGTAGACGAGTGTCTGTGGCTGAAATGCAGCGTTTCCACTGGTATTCATTAAAGGTGAAGTACTGGGAAGCAGTTTCAGCAGTAGTGTTGGGTTTGTACTGGGCTGTTGTCGTGGAGGTAGAGGCTAAAGCTACCGAGTGTTGTGGAGCGTTGCCGAGCTTTGCCGAGCGTTGCCGAGCTTTGCCAACAGTGCTGAGCGTTGCCGAGCGTTGCCAAAGGTTGCCGAGCTTTGCCGAGCGTAGTGAAGCTTTGCCGAGTTTTGCTGAGCATTGCCAAGCGTTGTGAAGCGTTGCTGAGCTTTGCCGAGCGTAGTGAAGCTTTGCCAAGCGTTGCCAAGTGCTGCCGAGCGTTGCCGAGCTTTGCCGAGTGTTGCCAAGCGTTGCCGAGCTTTGCCAACAGTGCTGAGCGTTGCCGGGCATTGCCGAGCGTTGCTGAGCTTTGCCAACAGTGCTGAGCGTTGCCGAATGCTGCCGAGCGTTGCCGAGCGTTGCCGAGCGTTGCCGAGCGTTGCCAAAGGTTGCCGAGCGTTGCCAAAGGTTGCCGAGCTTTGCCGAGTTTTCCCGAGCTTTGCCGAGTTTTGCTGAGCATTGCCAAGCGTTGTGAAGCGTTGCTGAGCTTTGCCGAGCTTTGCCGAGCGTTGCCAAGTGTTGCCGAGTGCTGCCGAGCGTTGCCGAGCGTTGCCGAGCTTTGCCAACAGTGCTGAGCGTTGCCGAACGCTGCCGAGCGTTGCCGAACGCTGCCGAGCGTTGCCGAGCGTTGCCAAAGGTTGCCGAGCGTTGCCAAGCGTTGCCAAAGGTTGCCAAGCTTTGCCGAGTGTTGCCGAGGCTCTAGAATGCCACTATGGTTATAGTACCTGGTCATGCTCTGCTGTCACCCTGCTCCTTCCTGCTTCCCGCCCGACAACACATGAACCCAATCGGTTGACATCATCGGTTATCGGCTGCAAGAAGTATAAAATTATTGACTATCGGTTGAAATTGGCGTTATGGTGCATCCCTAGTGATAATACCTGATCTGATAACGTGTGACTCATCCAACCACCACTATTCTGAACTGAACATGTAGAAGCTCAGAGGAGAAGAAGGTAAATGTGAAACCGTCCGGATCCTTCTGGTCGGGTCGATGTGGTTCTTTTCTCTGAGAGTCCTGAGAAGAAAAACTCAACTTTGTGCCACAGAAGTGGTTTTTATTCCGCTGTAGACCGTCTCAGTGGCGTCACGTCGTCCGTCGCTCCACACAGGCGACTACGTGACCGAATGGAAACCAGGACGAACATCTCATCAGCAGCTACTGTACGGACATGTGTGTGTGACGGGACGGATGACAGCTGGTGATAAGAAAGAAAAGCAGAGCTGCGTTCTCCTTTGATGTGAACACACACACACACACACACACATGAACACACACACACACACACACACCAACACACACACTCCAGAAATCAGATTTGGGAGCTGTGAAGAATAAATGCATGAAGGGTTGAAAAACGAGGCCTGTCTAATCATTCAATTAGGATCCAAGGCAGATGGTGGAGACACACACACACACACACACACACACACACACACACACACACACACACACACACACACACACACACAGGAACCTGTTACACTCTTCGCCGGTGTTGCTCTCGGTGTTACTTTATACTGACTCCGGTGTTAATGAGACTCTTCATTACCTGGACATCCCATAATGACCTCACTGTGGCTGAACGGAGCAACTTCCTGTGTGTCCAACTTCCTGTGTGTCCAACTTCCTGTGTGTCCAACTTCCTGTGTGTCCAACTTCCTGTGTGACATCATCACCCTGTTCCAAGTCTTCAGGCATGAGTTTGGAGAGTTTCTTCTGATCTGCTGTGAAATAAAACCGTCTAAAGGCTCCTTCAGACGAGTTTTGAGACATTTAGAAAGATTTTTTAGTAAATTTTGGACAAATTTTGATTCATTTTATGGAAATCTTTCAGTTGTTTTACATTTTAAATAAGCTTTCAGTCATTTCAGACACATTTATGGACATTTGGATGCATTTTGATTCATGTTTGACACTTTTTGAATCCATTTTGGAAAACTTTTAATTCATTTTGGACGAATTTTGTGACATTTGGACACATTTTAATTAATGTTTGACACATTTTAGGACATTTTCTGACACTTTTAACCTATTTTTATTCATTTTAGACAGGTTTTGTGACATTCTGAAAAAAATCTTTGTAAATTTTGGATTAATTTTGATTCATTCGTGGAAATCTCCAAGTTGTTTTGCATTTTTAACAACCTTTCAGTCATTTCGGACACATTTAGGGACATTTGGATGCATTTTGATTCATGTTTGACACATTTTAGGACATTTTGGACACGTTTAAAAATATTTTTAACACATTTTGTGTCATTTTGGACAAATTTTGATTCATGTTTAACACATTTCGAGCCATTCTGGAAAACTTTTAATTCATTTTGGATGAATTTTGTGACATTTGGACACATTTTGATTCATGTTTGACACATTTTAGGACATTTCCCGACACTTTTAACATATTTTTATTCATTTTAGACAGGTTTTGTGACATTTTGAAAAAAAATCTTAGTAAATTTTGGGTAAATTTTAATTAATTCGTGGAAATCTTTAAGTAGTTTTGTGTTTTTAAGAAGCTTTCAGTCATTTCAGACACATTTAGTGACATTTGTACACATTTTGAATCATTTTTAACACATTTGGATTCATTTTGGACAACTTTAGTGTCGTTTTGATTCATTTGTAGAATCTGGCGTTGACATGTTAGCGTCTTGACGTCTTGTTTGGGGGTGTGGCCAAACAACCCTGTACCTCCTCGTTTGTCCATACCGCCTTGTCAGATCTGGGAAGCTAAGCAGGGTTCGGCCTGGTCAGCACCTGGATGGGAGACCGTGAGGGAACATGAGGGTGGATGCAGTGTGAGAGTGGAGGCCTCCGTCAGTCTACCCCAGGAGTGAATGAATAATGCAATGTAAAGAGTCTTAGAGCGTTATATAAAACCAATGCATTATTATTGTTCTACAAAGTTTCTCTAACACCACCTGGCTGAAAGCATTTGGACGTCCACCATCAGACTGCTGCATTCACTCCTGTGGTTTTCGAGGCACTAGAGGCCCAAACATAGTAGTTCCTGTTATTTTTTCGTGCTATTTTTCTTTCCATGACTTGTGTCTGTAAATCTATGGGGAAGAAAACATCCACAGTCGGGTGTTTAAAGCTGCAACGATTAATCAAGTAGTCGTCACATGTTAAATTAATCGCAGCTATTTTGACGAACGAATAAGAAAAACAGTCTGAAATTTAATGTCTTTGGGTTGTGGACAAAACTAGATACCTACCGGGGGATATCTGTTAGTTAAAAATGTTCCTGCTGCAGGGTTTGGTGCAGAATAAGAGTTCTTAGGAAGTGGTGGAGACCAAAAATGGAGCAAAAAGAGAGTAAATATTAGAAAACCTGCTGCGTTTAAAGCAGAACTCGTAGCTGTTTGACAGATATTTTGCTGCAATCTGAGAGAGAAAATCTGTACTTTAAGGATAGAAACATGCTAGATGAGATTTTGAACTGTTATTTTACAGATTTAGGAGGTGGTGGAGACCAAACGTGGAGCAAAAACGAGTGAGGTTTGGTCTCTAGGAACTGGTTATTTCAGTCTTGATGGAAAGATCCTCACGTCCACCCAACAGGAGTGTTAGTGAGTGTTAGCGCTGGTGCTAAAGCTGCTGGTTGAGGTGTTTGCAGAACAGTTTTACGCCTGTGTAGTTTTAAAGCTCAGTAAAGACTCTGTGGCGTCCAGCAGGTGAGTCGCAGCCCCATCAGGTCGCAGTGTTTCAGGCTGATTGCGTCGGTCCGAGAGGATGATGATGGAGGTGAAGCAGTAATCATCCGTTCAATCACGTCCCGACACTCGAATCAAACGCTCCTCTTCTCATGACTCGAGGACACAAAATACACTCAGCAAGTGTTTTATCAGTCTGACATCAGCTCGTACTTAAAGAGGCGGGATGGGACTGTGTGGTGTTTTGACCGTAGAAGGAGTTCTGTCCGTTCTGTTGAATTACATATAACGTCTGGTATCACATGTACAATAGTAATAATAATAAATATTGTAATGATGGTTTTTAAAGTGTGTGCAACTGGTTTGTTGTGTGTTGCAGCTGGTAAACTGGGCCAGTCAGCAGCAGGATCAGGATGAGAAGATGGCTGGCTGTGTGTTTCCAATGGGACCAGAGAGCTTTCAGCGCTTCACGCCGGACTCCCTGGCGGCCATCGAGCAGCGCATCGCCCAGGAGGAGGCCCGACGACACAAACACTACCAGGAGGTAACGCACACCCAACAAACACTACCAGGAAGTAACAACAAACACTACCAGGAGGTAACGCACACCCAACAAACACTACCAGGAAGTAAGATATACCCAACAAACACTACCAGGAAGTAAGATATACCCAACGAACACAACCAGGAAGTAACATATACCCAACGAACACTACCAGGAAGTAACATATACCCAACAAACACTAACAGGAAGTAACGCACAGCCAGCAAACACTACCAGGAAGTAACGTACACCCAACAAACACTACCAGGAAGTAACGTACACCCAACAAACACTACCAGGAAGTAGCGCACACCCCAAAAGTACACTACCAGGAAGTAACACACACCCAACACACACAACCAGGAAGTACCAAAAAACACTACCAGGAAGTAACGTACACCCAACAAACACTAACTGGAAGTAACAACAAACACTACCAAGAAGTAACATATACCAAAACAAACACAACCAGGAAGTAAGATATACCCAACGAACACAACAAGGAAGTAGTGCACACCCCAAAAATACACTACCAGGAAGTAACACACACCCAACAAACACTACCAGGAAGTAACATATACCCAACAAACACAGCCAGGAAGTAATATATACCCAACAAACACTACCGGGAGGTAACACACACCCAACAAGCAACCAGGAAGTAACATATACCCAACGAACACGACCAGGAAGTAATATCTACCCAACAAACACAACCAGAAAGTGATATATACCCAATGAACACAACCAGGAAGTAACATATACCCAACAGACACAACCAGGAAGTAATATCTACCCAACGGACCCAACCAGGAAGTAACACATACCCAACAAACACTACAAGGAAGTAACACATACCCAACAAACACAACCAGGAAGTAACACATACCCAACAAACACAACCAGGAAGTAATATCTACCCAACAAGCACTACCACGAAGTAATATATACCCAAAAAACACTACCAGGAAGTAACACGCACCCAACAACCACTACCAGGAAGTAATATATACCCAAAAAACACTACCAGGAAGTAACACGCACCCAACAAACACTACCAGGAAGTAATATATACCCAACGAACACAACAAAGAAGTAATATGTACCCAACAAACACCATCAGAAAGTAACGCACACCCAACAAACACTATCAGGAAGTAACACACACCCAACAACTATTACCAGGAAGTAACAACAAACACTACCAGGAAGTAAAAACAGACACTACCAGGAAGTAACACGCACCCAACAAACAATACAACAAGGTAACACACACCAAACAAACACTATCAGGAAGTAACGCACACCCAACAAAACACACACTCCACCAACACTACCAGGAGGTAAGACACACTTAGCAAACACCACCATGGTAGCACACACTCCGCCAACGCTGGCAGTAAACGGGGGAACCTGAGTGTGAAACTAACTGTGTTGTGTCGGTAGGACCTGGGCGATGTGCTGGTCCCCCGGCCCCGGCCCGACCTGGAGGCTGGGAAACAGCTGCCACGCATCTTCGCCGACATCCCATCTCACCTGGTGGGCGTTCCCCTGGAAGACATCGACCCGTACTACTTCAAAGACAAGAGGGTAGGGTTGTCTGGGAACTCCTGAACAGATCAGAAAGGAGAGGAAACACTGCTCAGGATACTGGGTTAAGACGGAAATATAACAGAATAGAAAACTGTTCTAAAATAATGAAGTATGGCAAGAAACATGGTCGACAACAAACAGCTGATCTGTACTTCTAGAGAGGAACTGAAGGCGTGAGTCAGTCGAGTTGATCCAGGAGGTGGCTTTGATGCAGTTTACGATACAGATATATAATTTAATCTAGTCTAATCTAAGCAGCTGAGTCATGCTGTGTGTGTTTTCTCTGGTTTGTTTCAGACCTTCATAGTCCTGAACAAAGGGAAGGCCATCTTCCGCTTCAGCGCCACGTCGGCTCTGTACGTCTTCAGCCCGTTCCACCCGATTCGAAGAATCGCCATCAAGATCCTCGTCCACTCATATCCTTCAGTGACCAGCTGGTAGACGTAGACGGGCACAAAACGACACAAAAACGACACAAAGAGACAGATACGTCATGGAAAGACGGGAAAAATCTTACAAAGAGATAAATATGACGCATAACATGTCCCAAAGAGAGGCAAAGACGGCACCAAAACACACCAAATAACACAAAGAGATGCCAAAAAGACACGAAAACAACACAAAAATGACAAGAAAAAACACAAAATAACCCAAAAAGAAGCCACAGTGGCACAAAAATGACATTAAAACACAAGAAGGCCCAAGAGTAGCTCAAAAATGGCACAAAAAGTGGAAAAAATTGCACAAAAACAACACAGAAATGGCAAGAAAACACACAAAATGACCCCAAAAGATGCTATAATGGCTCTAAATGACACAAACAGGCGCAAAATAACACCAAAAAATGCAAACACAAAGAGATAAATATGACACATAACATGCCACAAAGAGGCGAAAACAACACCAAAAGACATGAAACACCACAAAAAAGACACAAGATAACACAAAAAGAAGCCACAGTTGCACAAAAATGGCACAAAAAGTGGAAAAATGGCACAAAAACAACACAGAAATGTCACAAAAAGACACAAAAATTTCACACAAAGATGCAAAAATGACACAAAAATGGCACAAAAGGCTCAAAATAACACACAAAGATGCAAAAAAAATGACAGAAAAAGACACAAAAACTTGCAAAATTGACACAAAAACTCAATGAAATGGCACCAAAAGACGCCGAAAGACACAAAAAAGGCACGTAAATACACAAAATGACACAAAACAATGAAAAAAATTGACAAAAGACACAAACATGGCACAAAAATACACAAAATGACACCCAAAAATGCAAAAAAATTACAGAAAAAGACACAAACACTTGCAAAATTGACACAAAAACTCACTGAAATGACACAAAAAGACGCCTAATGACACAAAAATGACACAAAATTGTAAATAAAGACAGAAAAAGACACAAAAAAGTTGCAAAAATGACACAAAAACAAACCGAAATGGTACGAAACAATAAAAATGACTCTAAAAGACGCAGGAATCACATAAAATGACACAAAACCAACCCTTTTGACATTTTTAACAGGACTTGATTAAAAGTGTGTTTAGTTTAGTTTCACTGATGGACCAGAAGGTCACCGATGATGAGTTCAAGGACCGTGGGACAGCTGAACCTCTGCAGCCTCTGCCAGTGTTCTCCTTCTGGTGCTGAGTCTCTCCAGATGTGCGTCCGTCCCTGAACGCCTCCCCGACACGTCCTGTTCACACCACCAGTCGCCTCACACCCGGTTATTTTTACCGTGTCGAGGCGTCGGGCGGCGACACGCTAAGCGGCTGAGCGAGTCGCACACGAGGCGTCGCTCTGTAGGTCGGTGGAAGTTGAAGCGTCCGTCTGCGCTTCGCAAGTGTTCGTGTGTGTGATGAAGTGAGTCCTGGATGTCTGCCCGGCGCCACTACGACAAGCTGTGGTGTGAGGAGGACACACACACACACACACACACACACACACACACACACACAGTAAAAAATACACGACACTAAAACGACAGAAATGGCACGAGAACACGCAAACGGAGACAAAAAATGCAAAGATGACTCAAAAAGACGACAACAATTGCACAAGAAGAGACAAAATGACACAGGAATATACAAAAATAGCACAAAATGACACACGATGACTCAAAAAGATGCAAAAAAACAACACAAAATGATGAAAAAGTGACATCAATTGCACAAGAACACACAAAATGACACACGGTGACATAAAAAGTGATTGAAAGGACACAAAGATGACACAAAATAACACAAAAAGACACAAAAATGGCCTGAAAAGATACACAATGACACAAAAAGCTGCTAAAAGGAAACAAAAAGACAAAGAAGTGGCTCAAAAAAATGCAAATAACAACACAAAATGATTAAAAAATGACAAAAATTGCACAAGAAGACACAAAATCACATGGAAAGATTTAAAAATGACACAAAATGACACAAAAAGATGCAAAAACAACCTGAAAGGTACAAAATGACAAAAAGACGCAAAAATCCCTCAAAAAGATGCAAGAAACTACACAAAATGACTAAAAAGTGACAAAAAATTGCACAAAAAGACACAAAACGACACAGTGACATAAAAAGCTACTGAAAGGACACAAAAATAACACAAAATAACACAAAATAACACAAAAAGACAGAAGTGGTTCTAAACAATGCACAAACATAACATAAAATGATTAAACATGACAGTGATTGAACAAGACAGGACAAAATCACATGGAAAGATGCAAAAATAGCACAAAATAACACACAATGAGACAAAAAGCTGCTAAAAGGACACAAAATGACAAAATAACACAAAAAAACACAGAAGTGGCTCAAAACAATGCAAAAAGCAACACAAAATGATTAAAAAGTGACACAAAAAGCTACTAAAATTACACAAAAATAACAAAATAATATAAAAATGACACAAAAAGACAAAAAATACACAGAAATCACACAAAAATGACACCAGAGACACAAAAACACAAAAAAATGACACAAAAAGCACAAAAAAGACACAAAAATGAGACAAAAACACAAAAA